>VZTE01004354.1:874025-1003008 GCA_013397775.1 Eulacestoma nigropectus | reverse complement strand
CACCTGAGAGACCCCCTCAGCCCTCAGCCCTCAGGTGTGTGAGGGCTGAGGGGGTCTCTCAGGTGTGTGAGGGTTGGGGGTCCCTCAGGTGTGTGAGGGCTGGGATCCCTCAGGTGTGTGAGGGCTGAGGGGGTCTCTCAGGTGTGTGAGGGTTGGGGGTCCCTCAGGTGTGTGAGGGCTGGGATCCCCCAGGTGTGTGAGGGCTGAGGGTGTCCCTCAGGTGTGTGAGGGCTGGGATCCCCCAGCTGTGTGAGTGCCGGGGCCCCTCTCCCCACACCGCGGCCGGTTCGCTGTCCCCAGAGGAGCTCCGGCGGAGAGGCCCGGCAGAACATCCCCTGCAGCAGCGGGCAATGCCCGCAGCGTTGGCAGGAGCCGCTTGGTGTCACTCCTCCATCGTGAGTGCTGCGCGAAGCGAAGGCAACGCTGAAATTAAACCCTGCCCGCGGTCCGCGCCTCCTTCGGCAGCAGCGCCGGAGGCAGGTGCTGAAGGGCAGAGCTCTTCGTGCAAGTTTTTACACTATTTCTTTCCATTCCTCATTGTGAAGATGTACTTTTCCACTGGCAGAATATTTCAGTCTAAAATGCTTCTGCAGGGAAAATTTGCCCTGGCATAGTTTGACTTGTTTTGTGAGATTCTTTTCAGTGGCTTCTGAACTATTTCCTTCTTAGTAGGAAGCAGTACAAATTAAAAAGAAAAGAAAAAAATATTACAATACAATTTAATGATGATTGGGATAGAATAGGAAAGGCAATAGGAATGTCTGGATTGGAATTGTTACAGGAAGGTCTGTTTCCATGACATTTCCAGTCCTGGCTTGCAGTGGAAGAAGGGTAAATTAATCTCTGGATTTATAACTTCAGCTGAAGCCAAAGGGGGCAATACTTGTTTACCCCAGTGCTGAATTGGACTCAACTGGCTCCATGCTTTTGGATGCCTGTCCCAGCAGAGTTGAAGGTCTGAAATATATTCCAGCCAAGAATATGGTCTGAAAAGGGCCACTTGGATTAGACATCTGTGCCCTACAAACGTGTTCAACTCTTTAATAGGTATTTAGTCCTCAAATTGTACCTCCACACAAATGCAGAGCAGGAAAAAATTTCCTAACAGCCTTTATGAAATTTATGATCTACCTTACAAAATGCTAAAAGTTGCAAAATCTGCAAAGCATTGCAGGAAAAAAAACACAGAAGAGATTAAAAGTATTACTGGTGACTTAGATCCTTATAATAATGGAGGATTATGTAAATGAAAATGTTCTGTGTCTCAGGACACAACCGTTCTTGCACTTTGCATAGAGGAAGGCAGTCCCTTCCCAAAATAATTCCAACCTGTGCAACTTAAGGCACATTGCTTTTTCATCCCAGTATAGTCTGATTCAGAGGTTTTAGTTTTCAAATTGTCCATTAGAACCTGGCACTTGAAATGACAATGAGAATCCAAGGGAAAGGGTCAGATCATGTTGCTTATTTCTATTACATAAAAGAGGCAGGTGCTTGTGCAAACTCAATCCTACGTTTCACATCCTCTCTTCATCTTCCATAGTTCAAAGCAACTTGATGGAGAAAGTTGCAAATACACAAATACACAAACTGCACTCTGTGGAGTGGCACGATATGTGACCCCTCAGGACTCACTGCTCTGTCAGCTGTCAGGCTTGCCCTTAGCTTTTGGGAAACAGAAGTCCTGGGATGGGATAACCTGAATGCTGTGAACAAGACTAGGATACCAAAAACTCTGCTTACTGCCTCTGTTAAAGGAAAATAACTTTTGTGTGTGTATGCCTGGGCAACTTCTGGTCGTTCGGATCTTTTAGAGCCCCCGTGGTTTTGCAGGGTGTGTTTCATACCCTGCTGTGGCAGGAGCAGGTAGAGGCAGAAATCTTTAACCAAAGCTGTTGATGACTGTCTCACCATTGGATGGCACTCCAGTCCTTGCTGCTCATGGTAATCACAGCCTGGATTTTACTCGTGCATAGCATTTTTAAGTCAAGTAGCAACTAACAGAAAGACTCTTTTTTTATAGCTAATGTGATAATAAAGTAAAATTACACTTGCAGAACTGGCTTTAGTTTCACAGCATTAGATTTTAGGAGGTCTGTGTTGAAATCTTGTCAGATTGTTTCGTTTTCTGAATAAAGATTTCCAAATGCAATTTGTTCTGTCACAAGGGACTCAGGTGTGATGTACTCTCTAGTGTCAGAAGGGATGTGCGTGTGTTCATGATTGTAAGGTATTTTATCCCCAGGCTTTCAGTCACTGTTTTATGCTTTATGCAGTGTTTTAGATTAATGAGACAATGTTTTCAGCAACCTTTTCCTTAAATGATCCTTTTTCCTTGCAGCAGATACAGCATACCTGAGGCTGGAATCACCTTCACCTCTGCTTCCCAGGGCTGCAGAACGGTGAGTGCTCCAGCCTGCACATCTGTAGTCTGGCAAGCATAAATGTTTTTCCCCTCACGTTGAAGATACAAATGTTCAAGGGAATGTCTGCATTTCATTCAAAGTTGTGACTGATGGTTTTGCAAATGCGAGGAAGCATTGGCTCAAATGTGAGTTATTGATTCAGCATTAGTTTCCTACTGAGACAGTTGTGTCCTTGGTGTCACTATGAGCACAGCATGGTAGTCAGGGCAAGCAAGACAGCTGCAAATTTACCTGGGATTCCCGCAGGGTTTTGCAGTCTGTCCTGAGTTCCTTGCTGCCAGCAGCCTTAGCTCGGAGCTGAGTGAGTTCTATGTATGAACTCCTGACTACACCTGAGGCTGGGTATCCAAGGCAAAGTGTGTGGCAGCAATATCGACCGAGCCTCGCCTCCTCTGCCACCTGCTGCTGGTTTCTGTGGTATCCCACCCCTGCAGTTGTGCCAGCCCAAGTGTTTATGCAGCTGCACTTGGAAATGGAGTTGGGAACACAGCTACTTTTAAAAAAAAACAAAACCCCCCAAAAACCCCCACTACCACCACCAAAAAACCACCCCCCACCAAAAAAAAAAACCAAAATAGAGCTGCTTCTGGATTAGTTTTAAGCAAGATTAGGTCTCCAGTATAGTGAACCACATGGCACATAAACAATTTTTCTAGAGCAACAGAACATATTGATGCTGGGGCAGGAAGAGAACAGAAGATGAATATCAGTATCATAAACCAGTATTACCTCTCAAGACTCCATCTTGGGACACCCCAGCTAAATCTACAATTTCAGTGATCCACAGTAAACTTTGTTCTAAAATGTTATTATTTATAGTAGTAGTAGTAGTAGTAGTAGTAATAATTATAATTATTATTATTACTATTATTTTTGTGACAAAATCCATGCCAGCCATAAGTAAGACTGTAGTTACAAGAAATACCTTATGTGGAAAGAACGACCTGAATTCCTTTTTATCTAGGAGGAGAACAAAAGCCGCCTCATTTCAGGTAAGCCTTTAAGTGGAAAAAATAGTGATAAGAAAATAAAAGCTTGTCCATTCTAACCAGTATTTCCTTGAAACAAGTGTGACTATTTTCATATTGTCCTCTAAAGAGCAGTTATTTCTGGAGGCACATCTTAGTACTTTTACAGTGTGAGAGTTTTATCGCTCTTTATTTATTTCCCATAAAGGAAGAGAAGCTCAGATCAACTCCTTTTTGCTCAGTCCGAGGGGCTCAATAAAACTGCCTGGGAAACTACCACCACATTTGGGATGACAGTAGGGAGACTTACACATTGTATTTCCCCAGCACTGTATATAAACAAGTATCTTTCAGCTGAAACATTTTTTCCAAGTGAGATACAGTAAAAATTTCAAATCTGGCCCAGTTTGAAAAGTAAATGAGACAGAAAAATCCTTCTGCAGGGCAAAGAAACCTCAGTGCATGGCTGGCCTTGGTGACCACCTGCCAGGAGAAGAGGGACCTATGAAACTTTCTTCTGATGTATTATCTGAATCTTATCTGCTCAAACACTTCAGAGTTCAGGAAAAGCAGCCAAAGTCAATTTTTGCTTAGAGTGTTCAAAACGAAAAATAAACAGAAGGGAGAAGTTGTGTGTGTGCAGGAGGAGGTGTTGGGGTGGAGAATGGACGGGGTGGTGGGATTGGGGAGGGAATGTTTTGACCTACATTGGCTCTTCTGAAATCCTCTTGGAAGTATCTGGTTTTTTCTCAAATGACAATGAAATTGCATAATTGTGGTGGTGGAGAGCTGCTGGTGCTCTCTCTGACCTGCCAGGTAGGTGAAACAATTGTCAGTATAAATTAGAGAACAGCTGTGTCATTACTCAATGCCAGTTATCTGATTCTACATAGCCTGGAAAATGTCTTCTGAAATGTGTAAAACAGAAACAGAGTTTTCAGGTCTTTGTTAGTATTATAAAATACGAAAAAAAAGCTACTAAAAAACCCCCAAACCAAACCCCTTCACAGTGTGCACTGTTATGCTGGTCCAGACACAACAAAATCCTTGGAATTTCAGGAACATTTTGTGAACTTTTCCCCTGTCTTGTTATCTGAGAAGAGGTACCTTTATGTTGCTGTCATCCAGATCTGTCTGATGATCGGGATGAGTTATCTGCTCTGTGCCTCCACCCTCTCACCTGAATCAGGTGTTCTCAGCCCAGGCACTGAGCTACCTTAATGCCGAATGGAAATGGAAATGGTTCTGTTTCACCTGTAATTTCTCTTTCAGCCTATGCATACCTCACTTATTGAATGTAAGGGCTTGTGTTCTTTGGTGACCTGTCACCACTGGCTTTCAGAGCTGCTCTGTTCCAAAGGAAGCTCCAAGAATGATTGTGCCTTTAAAAATCAGTTACTTTCTCTGTCTGTGGCATCAGGCATACTGCATATGAATCTGAGTGCTCTTGATAAAGAATTAAATCACAAGCTTTTCTTTATGAAGAAAGCCCTTCCAGCAGGAATGAATCTCTCTTTTGTAGCTGATAAAATAGGAGAAAATTTAACCAAACCAATTTATTCCTGTTCCTATGAAAAATATTGTCTGTGAAAACATGGAACACTTACAAAATATCAACATTTTGTTCCTATCTGCATGTAGATCAATATGAATGGGTCACAGTGACCTCTCAGGGAGCAGGTCTGCATGGCAACCAAAACTAATATGTATTTTAGGGGCTAAGGTCCTTAAAAAAACAGAAACCACCTTTATCCACAGAGGATCTGTTCCCAACAGGATGATTTCTATACTATTTTATGGTTGGTTTCAGGGTCATTTTAGCTTTTTGTTGGTGGTGGTTTTCTTTTTCTTCCCCCCCACAAGGAACTTCTAAGATGGAACAAGGGACTTCATTTATGCTACAGCAAAGCATTTTCAATGCTTTCAATTAGAACATCCTGTTTTATGAGGTGAAAAATCTCTGCTGCCAGAGCGTGGTTTGAAGTGCAGGAAAAGGCGGTGTCTTCTCAGCAAATTGCAGTTTTTCAGTGAAGAAGCATCTCTGAAATTCATTCCACCATGCAACACTTCAGTGAATCACAAAAGTCTCGGGTTCAAGGTTTGGTTTCCTTATCTGCAATAGAAATTTATAGCTGAGCTTGGAAGAGCAGGGATTGAGCACTGGTTGGGAATGTTTAAGCAAAGCATTCTTTGTCTAAAAATGCTGTTTTGTTAGAAGAGAGAACACTTGTGGATGTGTACTTTTTACAAAAAACATCTGAGTCTCAGATGGAATTTGTAGCCAAAGGAAGAGAATATGAGAGGTTCTCCCATTCTGGAAAATGGAGAGGTCCAATGGTCAGTGCTGGCAGTCTCAGCTTTGCCCTGTGCCTCCTGTGTCTCAGAGAAGTGTCTTAAGGGATTGGCTGTTTGAGATTTGTGTGCCTGTTGCAAGGGTTATGTGCTCGTGGTCTCCTCTTGGAAAAGATTTGAAAGATCTTTAGTTTATTCCAGTTTGGAATGCCGCCAGATTTTGATATTTCAGGATTTTTCTCAGGTATTTATTCCTGACCAGCCTCAAGTGGTTTAAACAGTGGTTGCATACAACGGCTTTTAGCCTTTGTACAGTCTTACTGTGAATCTTGGTTTCATTCTGCCTCTTCAGGATGTGCTCGTACCCTGCTTGTCCTGCATGTGTTGCCCAGATGAGCAGTGTCATGGGATGTGTGATCCACCTCGTGGCCTGGAATTCTGGCACTGTGTCCTTGCTTGGAATAGGTGGGGCTATGTACACCCAAAACCAAAATTGTGACTTTGGACAATAAGACAGTTTGGGCTTGTTTGTGTTTAGGTTTGCACATTCTGCTCATAAGCCATTGATCCCAAGTAAATAATGAACAAGAGGAAATCCATTAAATAAGTTATTCAAAGTATCATAGAACTTGTCAAATTAATGATTTCACAAGCAGCATCCAACCAATTGTTTTTGCAATACAGCAGTTTTTTAGGGATTAGAGAAAATCCAAACTGTTGGCAGGCAAAATCCAGCTGAGGTGAGATGAAAATTTTGCATTAGAGCTTAAAAGTGTGGAAAATGTTGAATTCAATAATTGTCAAGGTTTTTTTTTATTTTTTTTTTCTCTTGTGAAGAAGCTTTTATCAATGCAAAGCCAGGCATGGGAGAAGGATGGATATACCAGCCTGAGGGCAGTTGCTGTTGACCGAACAGTGGTAAATGCTCAGTAATGAAGCTTTGGTCAAAGAGAAGTGGCTCAGTGAGATGTGAAGCTAGCAGAGTATTCATTACAAATTAAGACATAAATGTGTGGCTACTTGGAAAATATTCTTTATTGCTCAAACTAAGAGCAGTCAATAAGAACAACTTACAAAGGGGATGGAAAAAATAATGTTATAATTATGGTTTAAATGTTATGAGATTAGAAAACTAAAATGACTTCTAATTTACTCATTATGAAATACTGTCAAATTGACAGGAAATATTTTCTCATGTCAGGGTTTTAACTCAAACTATCATTTCTAAAGCCAGAATAAATTTTTCATTGATAGTGTGACTTGACAAAAATTCGCTTTCATTAATCCATGTGTAGATGTGGGTAGGTGTAGCTTGTAGTTCACCATAGACACTGTCCCAGGGTATTTCAGCAGTCCTCAGTTTTATCAGTTGTCATTATTAAATATGCCTGAATTGCTCCTGCTGATTAGCAGGTTACTTGGATAATGAGATAACTAAGGTAGGAGAGGTTTATTAGACACTGGCACCCCAGTTAAAACTCCCTGTGGAACAGATATGTGGGCTTGGGGCAGGGCATTTTTTCCGTGCAGAGTGGGTATGCTATTGTCCAGATTTGTCTCATTTCAGCTTAAGTAGTTCCAGATTTCAATGAAACACAATGTTTGTGAACTTTTTCCACTTCGTATGTCCCTGGTCACTGGATATATTCAGCCAAAAAGGGATTTGGACGCTCCACTTACTAATGCTGTGAGTCTGATGGTCATGACCTGGGCCAAAAGGAATTGGTGAAATTGGCTTCTGGAATGTACATGAGATATTCATGATTCTAGTTTAGCCTCAAACTGTGGAAGGAAGTGCCTAGTTCTTTTCCCAAGATGTTCTTCCTGCTTGAAGTGAGCAGGAACAGAGTCTTTGAAGAGGCACTGAAATTCAGAGAGCTGTCTGGTGGCATTTGCTGAGCAGCCTCAAATTCCTGTCTAATTGAAACTCAGCATTTTCTGTGAAGAGCCCAAGAACTCCAACAATCAGGAAGCTGATGGACATCTTCAGAAGATTCTCTTGAGGATTACATTTTAAGTAACTGGCATATACATTTGTTTCCAAAATTAATTCCATGATAGACTACCATAAGATTCATAGACAGGAAATTTGTCCTATAAACTTCTTCAAGTCGAAGGCTGGGATGCTACAGCTGTGAATATCAGTGATGGAACTCTTTCAAAAGAATCTTAGAGTTAACACTTTGGTGCTGTTAAAATTCTCATGCAGGGCCCAGTTCCACTTTACCAGCTCAGCAGTCTTTGTGACTGCTCAGCTCATTATCCATTCTGTGCAATTCCGTGGAAGATCCTGAAAGCTCTCAGCAGACCCTCACAATCCCAAAGTGCCATGCATGGAAACCCTTACAGTTTGGTGGTTGTCAATCTGGCATTCTAAATTCGTATCAGCAACACCCATTGCAGTTGTTGCTATTCAAATATTTTCTAGTCTTTTACATATTTGTTTATTATTATTTTATTTCTGTGCTTGGTACTTAGTTTGGAAGCTTACTGGTCTTTGTTTATTACCCAGCACCTTAATTATGGTTCTGAAGAGCCTTACAAGATTGTTTTTCTGTCCTTAAACCACCTTCTGTGTTGTGTACTAACACTGCAAAGTCTCTACTTAGAGACCTGTTTAATATTTAACTCAAATAAACAGAACAGAGATTTTTTTTTTTTATATACAAAACTAGCTATTGCAGACTAAAAAACCCCCTTTGGATTATTGTGTTTCAAATAATGTAAAGTAAAAAAGCAAGAATGGACTTTTTGGAGCACGTCAGCAAGTGCTGCAAAGAGTAGAATGGAAAGCACTATGTATTTTAGCCATCTTTTTGCTGTGTGCTGTCTGTGTTAATAAGATTGGTACTTTGGAGCAGTAACCTAAGAAGGTGCTATGCAGAAAAGCAAAAGCAAAATATTGGACCTGATGTAGTTCATTTAATTTTCTGCTGATTTGCCCTCAACCTCGTTCTCTAAACTCCCTCTTCCCAGCCACCGTGATAAGTTTCTACTTGTTGCTGTTCTTTTCCATAGTAAAACTTTTGTCCCAGTGCCAGCACATTATGTTCCTGGTTAGAGCCATGACGTCAAATGGCATCTGGCTCCAGGCCAAGGAATGCTGCTGGGAAGGAGTGAATGAATGAATGGATTTTTCAACTCACATTGTAGTTGCCTCTTTTGGAGCCAGGAATCCTCATGTAATGTTCAGTCAGCTGGCTAATGTACATTTATCAGTGTTCCTTAACAGAACTGCAAGGAACTTCAGTGGGGATTCACAATATGTACAAAAATTCAGGAAAAATTTTGTGATAAACTTAGCTTCAGAACTGGTTATAATCAGGAGAAGCATGAAGGAAGAAAGATGTGATTCAGTGCAAAGTGGCTGCTAAATTCTAAATATAGTAAGTGGAAGAACCCTGAGCCTGGAACAGTTACTGTCTAGTGCTCAGAAACTGAAACAGACCACACATTCCAAATTGTAAACATTACTGCGAGCTCATGTAGTATGCATTTTTTTAAAATAATATCCTTATCTCTGCATGACAATACACTTCTGTTATCAGTACATTTGCAAAACTGAGGGATCAAAATGATAAAAATTCAAATCAGAGTACATCAGCATCGTCTGTATGAAGTTTAGTTATTGCAATCAGTTTCCATGTCCTCTCTAATGCCCAGCCTTGCATGGAAGAGATAATCCTTCTATGACAATGCTGTACCTGCTGGCCTTCAGTTTCATTATCTGGAGTTCTTCAACAGCTGCTTGCACAGAAAGAGTAAACGGAATGTTTAGAGCATCCTCAGAAGTTAGCTACTGCATAGGTTTGGCAGGAGAGCAGAGCACACTCTTGAATTTATAAGGAATAAAGGAATCCACATATGGAAGGTACACGGATGGATGATGGGGCATAACATGCCAGCTGGGCCCTTCTGATGTGCAAAACCAGGAACTGATGAATTTAGGGCTGTCTAGTAGTACTCAGAGTTCTTCATGACACACAGTAAAGAACAGTATTGAACAAATCTGTGCACTCAGAGTATTATAATAAATGTTTCATAATTAAAAGACACTGTAATCCAGACTGAAAAAGAATTCACACTTTTAAATTAATTTTGCTAATTGCTGCTACTCTTCCGTGAAGATAAAGGTGTGCTTCTAAATCTTCTACTTGGTAGGAAGCAGTAAAACAATTGTAACTATTTTGGCATCCAAGAGATGCACAATACCCTATTGTAGAAAAATACCTGTATTCTTGGATGTATTTACATGTTTCTTTGAAAGGATTCATGCATCTCAGAGACAGTGTGACTTCCTGAGTATGGTGGAAAGTGACAAATATGTTTTTCATGCCAGATAAATCCAGAGATACATAAAAGTCATTGTTCTGTGTAAGTGACTGAATTCTTTAATTAAGGCATAAGGCACATTTACGTGTGTACTTGCCTCCCTCACTTGGGCCATGCTCTTGAAAGTGGGGATTATTCATAACAGAGTTAAGGACATACGTAAGCATCTGCAGCAGTGAGCCTGAAAAGTCTGGATTTAAACACGAGCTGCTAGAAACCATGGTTGTGCTCTGCAGTATCCACCTGATTAGTCAGGACAATGGAGGAAAAGGCTATTTTGTGATCATTTTTTTTTGTAATTTGGATGATAAAAGGATAATAATGAAGAGAACAATAGTCCCTCAAGCAAGGAGTGATACCATTTGCTTCTGCATCTTGTTTGGCAAATCAAGTAGGACTGCCACGAATGCTTTTCCTTTCTTGGCCCAGCACGATTCTCGGATGTGAGTCTGGCATGCACCTTGGCCATCGCAGCTCCCCTCCAGCTCTTGTGGATGTGAGTGTGTGTACCAAGGGTGCTGCACCCTAAACAGCTGAGGCCGAGAGCCCTTTCAGGGGTGAAGGATCTCTTCACATGCAGTATGGTGCAGTCTGAGACTTCTCTTCCACACAGTAGCCTCTGGCTTTAATGCTCCAGGGCTCCTCTCCTTACAGATTGCAACAGCTCCTTTTCTTCCCACAGAAGTAAAGGGCGCAGTAGTGGGTGTGGGAATTTTGTAATGGGTGGACCTCAAAACTTCATATTTTATTTGGGTTAGTTCCCCAAAATTTCCATGCTGCTGGCCCAACCAATTCAAACTGTTTTGATCAGCAGAATTAAGCATAATATAATAGGGCTGGACTATATGGTGGCACTTTTGAATCCAGACAGTGTCACAACACATGACTACAAAGAGGTAAATAATGACAATTAGCTGGACTTCCTTGAACCTTCCCAGAAATATTCTGATTTATTCATAGCAAAGGTTCAGAACTGCTCGTGTTTTAATTGAACCACTTCACTCATCCCTAAATGAAAACAGTTGCAAACAGTGTCCAACATACATAGCCTGAGGCACTGTAAAACAATCAGATGAAAAGACTTTTCTTTGTATTATTTATTTACTTGAAACTAAGAAAAATGCCAAAATTCTGCCCTTGAATAAATCACCACTTTTTACGTGCTTTACCCCAGGCACAAGTTCCAGTTTTTTCCTAACTTATGAGTTGTTTTTGTTTGTATTTATGTTTGTATATTTTTAATATCTTAGTTGTTTACTTTTCGTTCTTCTTAAAATTGTCTCTTCTCTTTAGAGGTGGGGGAGAAGGAAAGAAATTGAGGTGAAACCACAACATGTTTTCATTTTCATGTAACAAACAGATCCTTTTTCACAAGCTTCTTGAGGCACTAAATACCAAATATGGCTTGAGACAATAAATTATAATATTCTTCAGAGAATGCAGAGCTGGGAAAAGAAGAAATGCGAGTGTTTGCAACATGTTTTAAGAGAGATAGCTGATTGAGATTTCATTAACTCTACATTGTCTCAAAATTTTGTATTTGTAAAAGATACTCATGGTATTATTTATCCTTTTGCTGCTTGCTTTCGGTGGGACAGAGTCCTTACGAGTGTGAGTATGTACCATTATTTCTGTTTTTCAAATGCATCTCTTATAAACTTAGCAGAATCCCCATGGAGCTGGGGCTGCCATGTTCAGAATGAGTGTCTTGTGTCAGTCTGCACTGATGGCTGCTTGGTGAACGCTCTGGGGTTTGGCTCTGAGGAAGCTGAATCCTAGGTAGTGCGATAGGTCAGGTAGTCAGCACTAGAGAAGACTCCTGCAGGGGCAGATATAAAACTTCACTTGCCTCTCACTTCAAAGAGGGCTGAATTACCTAAAACAACATTGTCCAGGAGTGTTCCCTTTCTTGTGTCACTGCAGTGTGAAGAGGAGCAGTCAGTTTGTATGATTCCGAGGGAAGGTGCTGCAGAAATGAAATGGTGTAAGGGGGCCTCAGTGTAAGGAGACAGAGTTAGATCTGTTCTGATTGGTAAATTACTCTCTATGTGCCTTTTGTCGGAATCTTTGGACACCTTCACGTCAGGATTGGGTGTGATTTCCTAGAGACTCCATGGGGCACGGAATTCTCCAGTGTTACAGCCAAAGGAGCTTGGTCCCAGTGTGCCCATGTCCTGGAGGGACCCAATCAGAGCCTAGGGAGACCCAGCAGAAGCAATTCAGTTTCTCCACCCTGGATTCTGTCACTGCATCCTGGTTTCACCTCCTCTCACCCAAAGTAGAATTCTTTCCTTCCTTGATCACTCAGTGTAACATTCATTTCTTATCACCGCATGAACCTCACATACCTATGTGCTCAAACAAACTGTGCAAAAATTAGCTGGGCAGGTTCTGCAAAAGGCCAAAGCGTTTAACATGTCCTGCTTTAACAACCTCTACTGAAAAATGAAAATATCATTGATAATGAGATGAGAAATGAGATAGGGAACAATTCCTGTCTTATACCTCCTCCTGTTGCTGAAGTACTCAAAAACAAAGTCTGCATATTAAGGTTTGTGCTGAGTAAAATGAACACTGGAAGATAAATACTTGTTTATTAGATGAATTGGCTTCATCAAGGACTGCACTGATTATTTTAATTATGAATGGAAAAAACCAGTCTTCTGACTTCGGAGCTCTGAAGTGGTTAAAAATGCGAACTGATTCTATATACACACAAGACCTTTATAGATTAAACCACATGCCTGAAATGTGTTACAACCTCCCAACCCCTTCTGATGGCAGATGCTGCTTCAGAATGAAAAGCTGAGCTCTGTGTTAGGCCAGAAACAGCACCAAAGGTATCCAAGCAGAGCATTCCTGTGATCTTAATGGGATAACTACACCGTTGTCTGGAATATGTTCTTGGAGAGGCTGAGGAGATGAGTGAGTGTCAGGATTATTGCCAGACCAGTCATTCCTCTCAGGTGCTGATTAATGGGACCTGGAGTTTTTGAGGAAATGTACAAACTCATTCATCCTTATCAGCAAATGTGTCCCAAATAAGCACTGTCAGCTGTCAGCTCTGGTGAGTGCTGCACATGCTGTACCCTGGGAGCTCAGTCACGATGGGATGATTGTTTACTTTGCTTTTCTATCTTAGGAGTTATACAGGTGTGTCCCGTGTGGGAAGATAACAGAGGGCGGGGGCTGAGAGGGAGGGAATGTTTAAGAAGTAGGATGATCATGAGCACAGTGCTGTGTTGGGAAGATTTGACTGAGCCCCAAGTGGTTTTAAAAGTCATGGCAACGGTTTGCAGTGCAGAGAAGAGCGGCTGGGTGCTTTGAGGTTTGGTCCACAGTGAACTCACAGTGTTCAAATACCAACATATATCATTATGGTAATTGTGGAATATTGTAGTAATAGGGGGTTTTGCCTATGCAAAATTCAAGTAATAGGGCTTGCAACATAGCTAGCCTTGAGAGAGGAAAAAATGCAGCTGCCTCTCAGAACAGATGGGAGATGTCAGTAGCTATGACCACGTGGTTTTTGGCTCTCCAGGTTTTACTGAAATCGGGCTGCACGCTCACTGCCCACCTGATTTGGGGCTGACATATTGACACATGAATATCTCCTTCTATTGACACATGAACATTTGGGGTTTTCTTCAAGGTGTCAGTGTAGTGTTTATCTAGGAGACTAATAGAGATACTGGTTGGAGGGGGCCTTTATTGCAAACTTGTTCAAACTTTTGCTAGAAGCAGGGCGAGCTGGGTCACTGCACTGTGTAAGTCAGAGTTAGGAGCTGCTGTACACCTGAAAATCGGAGCTGTTTGACAGTGCTGGGTGGGAGCAGAGCTTTTATTTGCATGAATAGCAAGCTCATTCTGACTGATAAAATTCCCTGGGGGTAAAGCACCATTTCTATATTGCTTTTTGTCATGGGGGAAGTATAAGTAGTGCTTCTGTCACTTGAGACAGAGCTGTCAGTTGAGACAAAGATTTCTGCTCTAAACTATATACATTCAAAACTCCTTAGTTTACAAGCAGTTACAAATTGTGAGGACTTGTTTTCCAGTGACTTCTGCTATATTTCTATATGTATTTCTTCAGCTGCTACTTTGAAGCCACCCTCATTTACACCACTATAAATGAGAGGAGAAATGGGCCGCACTGGCAGCTTGGAAAATTTGTCGTGAAATATTAAGATTGTCTACAGGGGAGTTCAGTTTCTGCAGGCAGAAATGATGCTATAATAAATATAAAAGAAGATGAAAAAAATAGATCTAAAAATCTGCATTTATGCAAGATGAAAGTCTAGCTCTAGACTAAATTCAAGAAAACTCCCTTGACTCTCTACCCACGGCGTGGAGTACAACAAGTATCCCAGCATGGGGGGGAGCAGGCCATGATCCAGCTGAGCACACCCCAAATGGTGACACTTCCATTTCCACTATATATCATGGATATTTGCATTTAAGAGATCGTTTTTGCTGGTATGGATGAATCAGCAATGAAAACACTATTGTATGATCCTGGGATGGAGGGTTTTGCCAGTTCATAAATGCATGCAATGGAAACAATGCTTCTGAATAAAATCAAACTGCTAAATGAACTGTTCAGTCATCTCAGTGTTTCCATTTGGAATGCTGAATAAAGAGTCCTATTTCTAATCCAAGACAGTTTTTATTAGCTCTCAGTGCATTTAGCACAAGCACAGACCAGTTCTGGAATCAGCCAGGGTACAACTTGAATAAGAGGGAAGTTATTTTCTGCATAAACACTAGATTTATTAAGGCCTATTTTTTTCTCTCATGAAAGACTAGTTGCAACTAGTTTGAGGAAGCCATCAGAACAGTTTATACATTCTCGGGATCTTTGAGAAACGAAGGTGGATTGGCAGCACTGCACAAGCAGTGCTGCATCCAGAGCTGGTACATCTCCCACAGAATGCCAGGGAACCCTGGTGCAGCAGTTCCCTGCTCCGGAACATCCTTCTGCAGGACTGATCTAAAAATGGGATCACGCCATGTGCAAGGTCCAGCTTGATAATTCAGGCTAAAGATGGACAAGTTCCCAGCTTTCTAAAATGAAGATTGCTTTTACTTTATTGTCCATCTCATCCCTCCAAGGACACTCGTGACACTCCAAGGGTGACTGCCAGGTGCTCTGCACCAATGGTTTTGTTCATTACCCCAGTAATTGACTTGCTTCTGTTGCACCACGTGACTCACAATGCAGACACAGTGAGAGACAGAGAAGCAGGAGATGTATCCAGCTCCACTCAACTTTGTGCTTCTCAATAAAAAAATAATTTTTCTGTTGATGCCTCTCTGAGGCCCGTTTAATGTTTCACACAGTACAGGAAAACTGCAACAGCAGGTCTTACTGCAGAGCCAACATCCACTGCGACCTTGTGCTTACGACACAGCTTTGGGAGGGTAAACTTTGCTTTCTCCAGGAGCTGCAGCAGCTTCCTGTACATGGTTGTCTTCACTGGTTTTATGTTTCTTAAATGCACATTGAATTCTACACAATTTTCTGCTGTTCTATGAGAAAAAAATTGAAAAAATTATTTCATTATTTAAATATTTTTTTCCTGGCTTTTTATTAGCTGAACCAAAACTATGAAATATTTGCGTATATTTTTCCCAGCACTTGTGAAGTAATTTAGTTTGGTCATTAAATGTCTCTCGGTTGGTTTATGCTTATTCAGTAAGAGAAGATTTTCTATGGAAATTTATTCGTCTGGGTGCATTTGGAAATTGAATTTGAAGTTTATTCTCTCAGGACTGAGAGAGTTTGTGTTTATCTTTGTACAGGTAATCCCACTGACTGCCTCTTTTTCTGGTTTATCAGATCTACTTAGCTCTGGCCAGCTGCTGGATTTTGGAACAAGAATTCATTTTTATTGAGTTTTAAATACCTAATCAGTATTTGATAATGTAATGTGTATCAAATGTAATTTGATAACAGTAATGTGTGGGCACATCTGTATGCCTCTGTACATGGTCACCAGTGGGGCTGACATAAAGGGAAAAGGCAGGAGAGACCACTGTGCTGTAAATCTACCATCAGCTAAATCTGAGTCTTTTTGAACTGTTAAGCTGAACTGGTGCCAGAGTGAATTGTTGTGTTGCTGGAACTAAGTAAATGCATATTGCAAAGTAACTGAAAATGTGTAAGGAATGCAGCCTGTTTGTAAGTGCATTAATTTAACACAACTGTAGGCTGTACTCAATGTCATGATTGAATGCAAAGAAAAACAAAATTGTGCCTGATGAAAACATCTGGATTCAAATCTTGATGCCAGTAAATTCTTCCCCCACTGGTATAAAAGATTGTAAAATCACATTCTTTTTGGGTTATGTGATTCCTAGGAATTTTCTACAGAGAGCTCCAGCTCTTCTCCTGAACCCATAGCTCAGGGTCATTGGCTGGCAGTGGCCATTCTGGGATCCAGCACAGCGGGGCAAGGGGCCGTGGCCTCTCCTATGCTGAGTTTGCACCTGGCAGGTGGGGGAGAGTTAACTCCATCCAGGGACTTATGCAGTAAATTGACATCATCCTCCATAGATGGAATATGTGATTCACAGCCAGAGAATTCCTGCTTTCTTTGTGCGGTAGGAATTGTCCTCAGACACGAGGAATATGGAATTGGAGAGGCAGGAATGTGGGCCTTAGGGAGGTAGCAATAAAGGATAATGGAAGAGTGGGATCTTAGTGTAGAGAAATGAGGGGCTCTGAGGATAGACAGGGGTGCAGTTCTCAGCCTCGTGAAAATTTTAGAATGTGACTCAAAAAGTTAAGAAGTTAATACCTCTGCACCTCACCTGTGCTCTTCTGGCTGTAACAACTTTCTTGTTGTAAACTGGTTTGGCTCATTCTTGGTTACCTGCCAAAAATTCCCACCCATACCCAAGCAGGGTCTGCGTTCTAAGTTTGCTCCCTACAGAGCAAGTTGTGAATAGTGTCCACTGCTCCCTGCCTTGTGTGCTGTCCTTCCTGTGGAGCTTTGCCAAGCCTCGTGCTCTGCATTTCCCGGGCCAGCAGAGGCTTCCACTCCAGAGGGAGAACTGCTCTACCTGTGGCAGGAGACCTGAGCACGTGCTGGGGCTCGGGAAGGCACCGACAAAGTTAATGAGCTGTACATGGAAGGGCGAGTGAGTGTTCTTTCACTGAATTATGAGCAAAGAGGGAAGGATGGGATGGGGATGTTCTTCTGGAATTTTATTCTGAACATGAGAAAATGCAGCATAGTAATCCTTGCCAAAGGTATTGCTTGGTTATTTCCAGTAAAAACATCCAAACAGTTTGTGAGCACTGGGACGGTGGTTGTTATTCAGAATAAACTCCCACTGTAACCACTCATATTTAGCCAGCTTAGCCTCAGTCTCTGCTCAGGGCACATTGCAGTTGGCTTCGGCAGTCCTTCAGTCCGGGGTGCTCTGTCCCTGGACCAGATTTTACCAGCAGGTAGAGTTGTGTCAGGATAACTGCAGCACCTGGAGCCAGCACAGCGCGATTTTAGGTCACGTCTGTGCAAGGGGCTTGGACTTTACTCAGCTGTAATCATGGCTGGGATCCTAATTCAAACAAGCCCTGGGGGTATGTCTACACTAAATCAGAGCATGAGTGGGACATGTATGGGCTTGGGTGAGCTGCTTTGAAACAACAGCAGTGATGGAATGGCAGCATCAGCTTTCCAAAGATTGTCTGAGCACAGTGGGGCTTGGGGCAGGTATGCCAGTGACAGGTTGTATTGAATTTCAGGCCTCTGCTGTCCCACTGCTGTCACTAACTGCAGCTGTAATGGTGCCTCTGACTGCAGTGCAGAAGTTCTATAAAGCTGCTCGGTTGCCCTGTTGTAGAAAGTAGGCCATTGACTGGAAAAAACCCAAATAATGTAAAGGCAGCTTGTCTTTGCTCCAGTGCCGAGAGTGTGATCTGAGGCTCAAACCCACAGGAAGCACTCATGCAGTTTCCTGCTCTCTAGAGAGTACATGTGTGACATCTTTTCAGATCAGAAACTAGGTACAGGCTCTCATCATGACCTCAGTGTAGGAGCTACATATCAGGTAGTTTTTTTTAGTATTGCTCTGGTTTGAAATTAGAACAAAGGAAGGAAGCACTTTGCTCTTTCTAGTGAAATGCTTATCTGTCATAAGAGGCATGTGGCTTTAAAACAACAGTTTTAAAACTTGCCTGTCTCGGTTGCAAAGAACATGCCCTGGATTTGGAGTTCAACCAATTTCTTAATTAAAGACAGTTTTACGGTCAGCTTGGAACCTTGTCTATTCCAATTTCAGTTGTTTCAGTTCACAAATAAGTATTTTCCAATGAAAGTATTAACAAGAAAAAGATTTTCACAGAGTAAACATAGAATTTCTGATGGGGAACAGCTGGGTCAGTCGTCCTGATAATGGACTGGACAGAGTTTTTGTATGTAGCTTATCAGTTTTAATCCAACAGGCAGTTATTTCCTAAATGGCAATCTTAGTTGAACAGCTCTTTTGGAGCCTACAGAATGAGACAGTTGGACGCATTTCTCTTTCTAGAGGCTAAAGGTGTCTGTATTATAAATTCAGCTTTCTGAGTCCAGCTCTAGACTGAAAAAAATCAGAGAATTCAGAAAGAACTAAGAAAAAGACTGAAGTATTTGAAAGGAGAAATTCATAGAGATGTATTTATTTTTATTTTATACCCCAAACCAGACCAGATCTGATTTAGGACCCTTCACTGTTGGATATGATACACAATATAAATCAATATTGGGATCTGAAGTCAGACATTCAGTGAGCAATGAAAAACATATTTAACAGTTCAAAAAAATTGCCCGGCATTTTATTAGATTTTTTGCTTACACAGTTCTAGAAACATTTTTGTAAATATTTTCTAAAATAGATGTATTCAATGAACTCAAAGAAATCCAGTAACTGGTTTTCTGTAGCAGGTCAGGTTATGCAGTATGTCCCCGTGACCTGTTAATATGCTTAGAAACATCTAGAAGAGGTTCCTCTCGCTGCATCTCGTTGTGATGTGATGTGATGTGATGTATCACACCTCGTGCTGTGCCAAGAATGAGTAGAAGGTCCTCACACACCTTTCTCCAGCGCTCCAGCAGGACTGGGAAATGAAGGCAGTTGCAGCTGACAGGGCAGTCAGGCTCTGCCCTGCTGTTTGTGTGTGTTAGTCCATATCAGTGCACAATAATTCAAGCTTTAGTCACTCCCTCAACTGGCAGCTTTGCTGGATTGATTGTTTATTTCTGCACCTGCAGTGTGTGACCTTCCAGATCCGAGTGACACTCAGCTGTCCAATCTGAGAGGGCAGCAGTGTGGTATCTACAGTGAAGGGCACATTTACAGGCTCAGGGATAAGATATCACAGGAAAAGAGGCTTCCAGTAATTAGTCTGCAAGGTTATTCTCCCTCCTATTGGTGGTGAAAATGAGAGCCATCAGAAGTGGCTTGGTGAATGTGGACTTTCACTTTAGGAGCTGGTCAGCTCCAGGCAATGCTGTGTGCATTCACCTCGTCAGCGAAGGGCAGCACATGAACAGAGCCAGATTGCCCGGTCTGGGAAAATGCAAATGCTTAAGATGTTACAAATTAATAAAATAGAAATTGATTCAAAAAGGTTCAGAGATGAGTATCTTTGTGTTTGGAGACTCAATGGCAAAAGCTCATTTGCGAGTACTTCAGAACTAAGTAGAAGTTCCCAGCGCCATTTAACAGTAATATGTTAAACATATAAAACAAGTTTTTGAGGAAAACAGTCTATAAACACTGCGGGGATGGAACCCAAAATCTCAAAGCAAGGTGAAACAAGGTAAAACTGGCTCCACCAGGAAGGGCAAGCTGCTTAAATGATTGCTATTCCTGTCACATGAAAACCTTTTAGCTGCCTTTTGCCCTTGTGGGGTTTTGTTTAGTAGGTCCTTGGTAGGTTTGATAACTGACTTTGTAAAGTGTTGATTTTGTTGTCCAAGAGAGACTGATACATGAGATAAGCAGATGATCTGAGCTGGCTTTTCAAGACTGCTCACATGTGTTTACAAATATTTCTGTTTACTTAATTTGTGACAGCTAATACTGACTTCCAGCTGTTTATGTGGCTGTGTTTTCTTATACTGGTCTTAAGGATTCATTATGAAAACCTGAAAAGAATAAGACAAAAGAGTGAAGCTATGGAAAACCAATAGAGAAACTTTTCAAATTGGTATTGTTTTGATGTAAATTGTAAATTTCGAGACCACATCTATTCAGAATCTAAATGTTTGTGTGGGATAAAATCTGAAATCATCAGTATCAACACAGGAACCTTGTATGAGAGAGGGGCAGTGTCAGCTTGTGATACCAGGAGTCAGCTTCCACCAGAGATAACCACAGACGTAGGTTCACCATAACCTAGCTGCGTGTGTGCACAACATGTGTTGATGTTACCCTCTGGAGGCCACCTCTTAGGTAAATAAATGACATTTGTTGGCTTGTGGGTGCTGTGTGCTGACAAGCAGTCGATAGCACCAGAGGAAGCCATGGATTCATTAGACCTGTTCTGCCTGAACCTCACTGCAGGCTCAGATTAAACAGAAAACAAACCCTCAAATTAACAGTAACTTTATGAAGGTGTTTGACAAATGTCTTACCTTCCAAAAGTGGAATGAAAGTAGAAACTGTGGAACATAGTGTCAATCTGCATGTTCTTCATAGAGAGCATTAACAAAGACAGAAGGTTTAAGCCTGACGTACATCTGAGTGTAGTGAAACATCACTGAAGCCTGTGAGTATCTTGATCCTAGGCTTAGATTAGATTCTCCTTATGCTCAGCTTCAGGCCAGTTGCAAAGGTCCTTGGCATTAATCACGATGATCAGAGTAAAAGCTCAGTGAGATTTGCTTGAAAGCCGTGACACTTGCGGTAATGATTTGAAAATGAGACATTTGTTTTTATTTGATTTGGGAAATAAGGTTTAGTAATCAGTTGGCTGTAACAGAATGAAGTGCACTCCCTCAGCCGCTCCTTAAACTGGGCAAGGGCTCCTCAGGTGAGCAGTGTGCCAAATGTCAAGACTTGCAGCGTGTTCCAGAAGACTGTCACACACCACTGCTGTAGTCTGACAGCTACGTATGACTTCTGTCTAAGGTCACCCTTGATGCCAAAAGCCCAGCACATTCAAGCAGGTCTCTGCAACACTCTGACATGTGCATGGCATTTTTTAGGTCTTTTGATAAGATTTTCAGTGACATGCTCTTGTTTGTTTAACATAAATCATTAATTCCTGGAAACCTGTGATACTGTGTTCTCTGTGAAAAAGAGGAAATTTGTTGGAGGTGGGAAGAGGTGGGGGCAAAGCAAAGTAAAACCAGAGAATAAAGTGGCACAGCAATGGTAAATGATTGGGCTCGATGGCAAGCACCTGGAATGAGCCTGGCTCTGCACCCTCTCTCAGTATGATGGTAAATGGGAAAGCAGTCCCACTTTAACATTTTGCTAGATGATTTTTTGAACTGTCTTCTAAGCCTTGGTTCCAGTGCCTCAGGAGCTGGAATGTGCCATCAGTGGCTGGAGTTATCGGTGTAGTTTGCACGGCAGCAGTGACTGGCTCTGCCTTTCCAAAACAACAACACTACAACTTTTTGCCCAGTGCAACCAGGGGTTTACAATGGGTGTTAGGAACTCCTTTCCTCCATGCTAATCTTATTCTTAGTCTATTTTGTCTGTCTTGAAACTGATAATGATGAAAAACGAACAAATCTGTTCTCCTGAAGTCTTCGCTGCCTTATTTTATCCCTGTGGGATGAATATATTTTTGCACATTCAGTGGAAGAGATTATTTAGAGCAGATGAAAGTACCAAGTTGGCAAGTACTGGATGCCTGAAGATGTCTGTCAGAGGGGCTTGCTTGTGAAATACTCAGCTGCAGGCAGGACTGCAGTTCCTGAGCTGTTCTTTCACTTAACATGAGGAAATGCCAGAGAAACAGAATAGTTTGGGTTGGAAGAGACCTTCAGTTTGCTTTTGTTTTTCCCCAAAACCTGCCAAAGCAGTTCATTAGCATGATGTGATACTGTCTGAGCCATGTAAATGTGCCGTGTGACAAGACCAGTGACACGAATCCTGTCCTGCCTTTGGCCAGCCGTGTTGCTGCTGCTCACCACGGTTTGGGGCACCGTGAGGCTGCTTCCCCTGGCTGGGAACCCAGAACGGAGCATCGTGCCCATCTGTGGCAGGCCCTGGCTAATCTCTCTGGCCTGCTTTTCAGGCCAGTGCAGAGAAAAGATGAATGAAGCCTTTCCTGCTCTTTTGAAAGCCTCAGAGAGACATTTTCCTAGCAGAGGAAAGCACAAAATGCCATGTCGCATCTTGCAGACACCCTCTGTGCTGCATCATCCCTTCTGGTCCTGGGGGCAGGAAAGGCTTGTACCATTTGCTGACCACACTTGGAGGGTCAACATTCATGACAGTCTGGGGAGTAGAATAGCACAGTAGCCAACATTCATAGGCCTGCTGGTGATTGAAAGGAGGACTGCCATGCAGTGGGTAATTGTGCACTGCCCTGCTGACTGGTAGCTGCAGTGTTGGATCTTCTATTTGTTATGACTTTTCTTTTAGTTTTTGATTTTTTCTTTTTGTTTGTTTGGTTAGTTTTGGGGTTTTTTTGAGGGGGTGGCGGTGTCATTTAAGGTCATGAGTAGCAGGACCCAGTTCTGTACACTTTTACTCATGTAATGATGGCCTTGGCTTGTCCTCATTATTTATTTACAATGTGGCCTTGTGGCTTAAAACAGAACAGAACTTTCTGAAACAAATGCTTGCTCTGCATTTGTCTCTGAGATTTCATACACTCTTGTGGGTGTTGAGCTCTCTGGGGCAAGCTCTGTGTCTGTGTGGTAATGCCCCTCTCCAGGCCTCCGAGGGAGCCACAGTGCAGCCAGGATGTCCAGCTAGCCCTGGAGAGAGCACAGCTGTAGCACTCTGGTGAAACAGAAGCAGTATTTGCTTAGAGGAAACATCTCTCTCTTCTGTCCCGTATCCATTGTTCCCTGCTACCTGCAGGATTTTAAACCCACCTGACTGCCAGTAGCCTGGTGACAGTCACATAAATGGTCATGTCCTGCTCCCCGTGGCAGGGGCTGAACCCGGGCAGGGTTTGTCCCCACCTGCCCACCCCGTGCCGTGCAGGGCAGCTCTGCTGGGCTCTGTGCTCCTGCTGGGGGTGAGCGGGCACTTTGGGACTGGCTGCCAGGAAATCCACGCTCGCAGCACCACTGCCTGGCACTGGACGTGCCGGGCTCCCTCCGGTGCTTCTCACCGGGGTTTTTCAACTTCCCTTCCATTTCACAATAGTGTGCTTCTGCCAACACTACCAAAGGCATGTCAGCAGTAGCTCAAAATGTAATTTTCTTGTCATGTACTGTTGCCTAATTATTTATATTACTTATTAGAAATATGGATAATTTAACATAATCTGCTGGGGATCAAGGCAGAGACAACCATACTCTACATGTATTTCAAACAGAAAAACAGATACGAAGACTATGAAAACCACCTAGCAGTCAGCATGTGATATCTCTGATAGAGCTCTATTTCTTCTGCCAGACAAGTCTTTTGTTTGTTTCCTTACTTTCACATGTCTAGAAAGAAGGATTGAGAGAAACAGTTAGATCCAGCCTTTGTATTTAGCATAGTAAATCATGTGCCTCAGCTGCTTTGCCATCATTATTTCACTGAACCAAATTTATCCCAATGCATGTACACTGATTTAAACCAGAAATTAATTTAGCCCATCACTTTTTTTAAACACAAAAATACTCAAGTTGGGTGGAACTACAACTATAATTGGAATCAGAGTCTGAAACAAAAACATTAAAGGCCAAATTCTCCTTAGAGAACCTGACTTTAGACGTCTCATGTCCACATTAAAAAAGAGAAAGGAAAAAGGCATGGTCTATTGTCTCTTACAACTGGAATATATGATACATGCTAAACCTCCAAAGTAACTCCCAGTGAATAAACATTCTCACCAAAGAACTGTATGTGTATGATTAAGAATCATTTAATAAGTGAAAATGACTGCAATTCAGGAGATATGGAAGACCTTACAGGACCGTGTAGCATTAAAAAAATACGTTTGAAATGTTTCAGTCTGTGTATTCTCTAAGGGCTCTGTTTGAAAAACATTGTCTATTGGCATATCAAACGTCATCCAGCTTGTGGAGTCCGCCAGGTGATCCCTGTGTGTCCTTGGGACACTCCTCCACACGCCTGAAGCATGTCCAGGCTTTTCCTTGGTCACACCAGTGGGGTGTCTGTTCCCGCTGCCTCCTGAGATGCTCTGTGCAGTGGGGCAGCGTTTCACAGCAGAGCTGCAGCTGCAGCAGGGCGGCAGCCAGGCCAACTGCCCGAGGTGTGTGAGCAGCTGGAACAGATGTGGTGCCCTGGGGGTCACCCCGCTGCTCTGAGCTGCTCGAGTCGCTCAGCAGAAGGCTGACAGCCCAGGCTGGCTGGTGCACACCTACCTCCAGCCTCTGGTGCCTTGAATGATATTCCTCCCCTGCTTTCCAAACAAGGTACAAGAGGAATTTGGAGAGGAAAAGAGCCAGCAGTAGAATGTTTGAGATGTGAAGTAAACTAAAACAAGAACTGAATAAAAGATCAAATCAGACACCCAGGTCTAAGACAGAAATACAGTCTTAGCAGTGAGTGTTGAAACCATTGGAACTGTCAAACACGGGAAGATTCTCCATGACTTGTCCTCTGAGGAGTACTGGAACCCTTCTGAAGGGCGTGTTGTGGCCAAACAACATTACTGGTCACTTTAGGATGTTACTGGGGTAATATCAAAGGACCCATGGTTTATAAGGGGTCAGACCAGAACAGGGATAGCCCTTTCTGTCTTTGAGTCATGTCAATGTATACTAATAAAACTAGAGGTTGGAATTTACAGCAAAACAATTTAAAGACACAAATAATGTATTATGAAAAAGGTTTCATTTGGGAGAGGAGAAATTAAATCTGTGGAAATTACAGAAAAAAGAATTACAACGAGAGACATCCTAACAGGATGAAAGAGAAAACTCTATTTAGTGGGCATCTGGTTTAAATTGCTAAATCAGCCATGTCTGGATAAACCATAGTAAGTGTCACAAGCCACCTCTGAGTTCCAGTAGGCACAGTATCAGTGTTTCAGGGATAGAGTGACTCTCAGGTAAATTTTGTCAAGGAGACTGGGAGTCAATTCTAGCAACGAGAAGGAAGAGGAACAGGGAAAATCCCAAGCACCTTCCCATAAGCCACCTGAAGAACTTGTCCCACAAGCCTCAACTGTTTGTTTCCATCAATACCACCCTTTGTACACAAAGAAACAGCCCATGCCTGGACCTGCTGGCAGCAGGGAGAGCAAAACAGCCGCGGGAATGAGACGTGTGTCAAGACTTGCTCTTGCCCCGTAGTGGTGTAGCCAAGGCAGGGATGAAATATGGAGACCCAGCCCCTATTCCAAGTGGAAGGACCTGGTTCATCATATTTTGATTGGGTTCAAAGCCTTAAGATATTTCAGTGATGGCAATTATGGGGTTTTGTTCTTTACCTTCTGTAACTGAAGTTTTAAAACCGACTCTAAGCAGTACCTTTCCTTCATGAAGACTGGATTTCTTATAGGAAACATGAGGGTTTCTGTTGGTTTCTACATTTATGTGGTGGAAGAGGCCAATCTATCCCTCACTGGCTGTGTGGGTGACCAAGGAGTTGGACATGATTTGTGAAATAGCTGAAGATGGGCAAAACGTGCACCATCTTGGCAGAAGCAAATGTGTCCCTGCTGTGCTCATCACATGTTGGACAGATCTCGTGCAGGATGGAGTCTGAACTGCAAGAGTAGTTCATGTCCAAGAACCAGCTGGACACTTCTGAGGGATCACGTTTAGAGAAACACTAAAATATTGCCAAACAGAACAAAATCATGAGGTATCTGGCCAAGAGCTGGGTGAATACCACTGGCAAGTATTCGTTTGACTAATTTGTTTCCATCAGCTTGGAGTCATGTGTGCTGTGTCTTCATTCCTCATCTGGTTGCATTCTTTAGTAAATTCAATTATTTTTAACATCGCTTATTTAACTTTTGTTCTTGTAAGCATTACTTATTTATATTGATAGAAACAGGGATATTGACATTTCTGAGGTTGCTCTGTTTGTTCAGTATCTGGAATATAAATGGTGGTTTGTGATTCCAGCAGGGCGGTTTATGATCCACAGCGTCCTTGCCCAGGGAATGACAGCACTGCTGTAAATGCTGATGATTTACTGTCTTGTTTTGTGAGTGGCTGGACCTAGTCAGGACTTGTCATGTTAGAAGCTTTTGCCCTCTGGAATAGATCAGACCTACCTGGGGGTAAACTCTCAGCTTAATGGGAAAGCAGGCATTCCTTCAGGAACATCCCATCAGGGAACTTTCTTACAAAAAGAGAAAGGGAAAACAGAATCTAGGGCAAGGTCGCTTCTCCCCTTCCCTACTTCTGAGACTTTCTGGGGTCACTTTTTATGTTCATCCTCATTGCAACTCTTGCTGTGGAGAGGATTAATGGAATCAAAGGACAGAAAAGCTGTGGGAACAGTAGCATGTGATGGGATACAGCAGAACTGATTCACTGGGAAAATGCAGAGCTAGAATTGATTTGGAGATTCAGAAGCAGACAGAGGTGTGAATAAGCACCTGCAGAATAATATTGCCCTCCCTCTGCATTTCCTGGGGGGCCAACAATAGGAAAAGGGATGAAAAAATCTCCTTGGGGGGGTGACAATATGAAATGGGATGCAAAACTTGGAAGGATGAGGGGGTGGATTTTAAAAATCAAAAGGTAGATAGATCAAAACTAGAAGCTGAACAAAAGTGATTTCCTGGTTTTGCATCATTCTTGTAACTGCCTGCAATCTGAGTATTGTTTTTACCTTTTTGACAATTGCTGCTGTAATTCCTGTCACTCATGAAAATTCACCTCTAATAATGGAGAGAAGATAAGCAGACATACTGATGCAATGGATAATTTTTTGTTTTACTGTCTTTAGGCTGGTATTAAAAGCCATCATCCAAAGCAACAGGGATTCAAAGCAATATTCTATTCTCATTCATCTATATTTCAATATGATCTGCTCTGTGCATTGTTACAACCTGAAGCTGCATTTAAGGCAATATAAAAGAATAAAAAGTAGCACAGGTTTCTGTCATCATGTTTGTGCTTAAATACATATGGCATATATACGTACATGTGTATCTGTGTGATGTATATCTGCAGTTCCCAACACTCTAAAGCCCTGATCTCTGGCTTTCTTGTTACACACATGGGTTCAGACAGTTTAGATTTATGTTATTTAACATCTCGTTTACATACACACAAATTATACTTAATTTGTCTTTAATTACTGAAAGCGTATTTTCTTTAAATTGTATAGTTCCCTTCCTGCCTTCTCTAATAGAATTCCTTCTGCTGCACCTGGCTAAAAAGCCTTTTAGGTGAAATCCTGGTTTGTGGGAAATCACATTGAAGCCGCAGTAACACAGCAACCAGCAATTAAAAATAAGCTGATGCAAACAACAAGAACAGCAAATGTAATCAAAAGCCAGACCTGACACTCTGCATTCTATGGATTTTTTCTCATTCTTTTGGGAGCAGTTGGATTTGCCTTGCCCTTTCCTTCAGGCTTTCTGTGGTTCTTATTAATTAGAATTTGTGCTTATAAATTGCTGTTTAAAAAAAAACCTCTTCAGTTTTTGCTTTTTAGTTTTGGTTTTTGTTTTTCCTTCTTCTTGCAGCTCCTCTCCAAATACTCCAATTGTTTACCTACAGTTGGTTCAAACAAGGATGAATTGATGCTTGAGATTGTGCTATAAGACATCTTATTTTCATTTAATTGCGATCATAGTTTTTCAGTGTTACTGGTTAGGGTTATTTATCCCTTTCTTGTTGGAGACAGAGAGAACAGAGGGTTCCTTCATTTCAGGCATGGCATCCATTATGGACTTGTTCAGTCCTGGCACAGAGGTGGAAGGTCTTGCCTTCAAACTAAGAGAAAGAATAAACCAGGAACCAGGGAACCATTATGGAGTGGGCAGCCTGGTGCCAATTTCCAGCCTTCTGCAGCTCTCCCAACAGTGACACTGAATTTAGTTATACACCCACATTTCAGCTTCTCTGTCTCCCAAAGTTCAAAATGTTCAACTTCAGACTCCTGGAATGTTGTTTTTCTCAGTGTGTAATTGCAGCCCAATCCCGAGGTACAGCTGTTTCAGCTTCATGGGTAAGGTCTGGTCTCAGTGCAAGTTCCTGCAGTCAGGATTTGGCCCCGCTTTAACCATACTGGTTCTTTGGTGTCCCATATGCTCCACTCTTTCTGAAGCACAGAACCTTTTAAGGGCTTCATCCTAGAGCATCCGTGGTGGTCTGGCATGTGTGCCATAGCAAATAGCTTAGAAAGTGCAAATATTGTTTGTCCCACCAGCAAAATGTGTGGAAAACCATATTATGTCGTATTATGTCCCAGTGCCACATCAGCACCAGGTCCAAGGACCAAGAATCCCAGAGTTTCCCATGAAGAAACACTATCTCTGAAATATTTACACTGAATCCAAGCCTTGCCACTGAGCAGACAATCCCAAAGAAGGTGCCAGTGGTACAATTCCTACGTTTGCAGCTGTGCTCTGTAATCAGTGGCCAGCTGGCTTCAGCTGAATTCAGGGGGCAGCTGCAGGGCAAGCCCAGTGGCACAGAAACGCTGACCAGCCTCAAGGAATGGACTCACTGCTGGGGTTACAACCCAGCAGGGCTCAGGGCAGTAGACAAACACTTCGTGTTGGTAGGGAACCTGTGGAAATGAAAAGATGTTATCACCTGGAGTTTATGGTTGTTGACATGCACATCTATTGCCGTTGTGCAAACAATAAATTTGGTTGCAATGCAACAGTAGAAAATTCTCAGCATGAAGTCAGAGAGAAGAGTTATTGAGAGGTCTTGTCAGGATTTGAAAAGAAGAAAGGAGTTTCTAAGGGAGAAAAACAGCTTGAGGGAAAGTCTAAATTTAGAAATAGGTCTCCATGTTTAATAAGATAAATATAAGGCTGAGTCAACAGTAAATATATCCAGGAGATTAATGATGAAAGTAGAGCAGACACAAAGGAATCACATTCTCACAACTCAGGAGCACTGGGAGAGTGCTCAAAGGACCAAAAGAGCTGGTTGGCAGGACCCAGATCTGTTCCCCAGCCTGCTGAAGCAGAGGTGTGCCCATATGACTGTCTTACACATATAAATTGTTATATATATATATATATATATATACACATACATGTATATATTTTTTTTTTAAGGAAGAAGCAGCACTTCATGAAGTGAAGGCAGTGAAAGTGGAGGTCATAAATCAGACACGAAGGTCTGTTCCACCTCCACAGAATGGCTCATAAGTCTGTGTGTTTCATTTTGCAAGTGGATCCTTAACTATTGTTTCTTTCTATTAGAAAAAGATAGCAATCTTAGTCTTCTCATGGCTTGTATAGAAAAACAATCTTGTTATCCAGCTGTAGCTTTGCTGTGGCCAGATTTTCCACCAGTCCAGTGGTTTAGCTCAATTGACTTTACTGCAGCAATGCTTTCTCTCTCTGGCTGAGGATCAACTTTGGCACTTTGACTTTTTAATCGAAAATATTTCCAAAACGAAAGGTATTGTCCTGATCTGTTACAGAAGGGTAGTAATGAATACTTACTGCTATAAATCCTGTTGGATCAGGCTCTAGCCTAAATGCCTGTTTATCTTGGTGACTTGCTGACTGAAGCATTTCATGGAACCTGTTGGTTGACAGAGGGAGAGAGTTGAGGGGGGAATGTTTGCTCTTGGTGTTTATCTTCCCTGTGCTGTACAATCCATTCATTCCACTTCTCAGCTGGGATGGATAAAGCACAAGTGCAAGTTCCTCCTGCTCCACTTGACACGGAGCAGAGTGCTGTACCAGACCTGGCTTTGAATGGAACCTGCTCCATTTCCCTTCTCCCGGAAGAGTGCAGTGCTGGTCCCTTCCACTCCCTGATGGATGACAATTGTGCAGCCACATAGGATGCTCCTGCTTCTCTCCCTGTTGTTTTACTCCTCTCACACAGCCTCCTTTCCCACAGGTTGGCTGTGTATGCATCACTTCAAATTGCAGGACTGAGATTTCATCTCTAAATGCACATTTTAGTCCAGATATTTAGGAAATAAAAGAACCAAAAAAGCCAAACTCTGAGATTTAGGAGTGTTTTTATGTAAGGCAAAAATGCATGTTTCTTTTTCAAACTTCTTGGCAACTGCAGAACAGAAGGTGGCACCTTTTTCTCATTGCCCTCACTATGGTCAGCGTTCCTCAGATGCCACCGTGCTGTGAGCCAGAGCTCTTCCTTAGCTCACCAGGGAGCTAAAGCTCAGGGGTCTGCTCAAGGATCTGTGCCCTTATTCTGGTGGCAAAGCCAAGCTCTGTCTCACAACTTTTCCATCATATGACAGTCCCTGTGGTCAGGAGATTTACAAAGTAGGTGACATGTCTGAAGTGCCCAATTTGTTGTGCATGTGTTCACAGAGCAGCTGTACTACCCATGAGCTTGTAGAGAACACACACATCTCCAGCTGAGCTCTGAAAGCACCTGGGAAATCTTGTGGCCAGGAAGAGCCTGCCACTGCCATGGAAATTCCTGACCCAAAGACGAATTGTCCATGTGGGCCATACAGAGACCATATGCTGGATGCTGCGCTTTATGTCAGGAACTCTTGAGACAGAAAACTTTTTTCCTGTTTTTACCTAATAAAACATCTCATGATCCGAGACTGGCCTGTAACTGACATTTATGATGTAGCATGTTAAATGTGTATAAATGTATGCTGTTGCCTTATACAGGTCTGTTTGTTTTCTCCCAGTTTGTTATTCCCCTAATCTAAACCACAAAACAGGTTTTCTGAAGTTTACTGTGGAGGAGCTTGAAGACTCCTTGTCTATTAAACTGTGGGGGAAACGGAATACTGAATTAGAAGTGAAACAGGTAACAACTGCCTGCAGTCAGGGGAAAGCAAAGCCACCTGAAATTAAAATTATTGTATCTGGGCTGGTAAACTTTCCTATGGTGTTTTACTGTTTGCAGTAACATTTCGATTTTATGCAAGGAGGAACCAAAAGAGTTAATGATCGTGTAGAAGCGTTAGACATCAGAATCCTGACAGCCTAATTGCTGTGCTGACAGCAAGGACTGTTTCACTGCTCTGGTGGGATTTCCATCTCCAGAGCCTGTACTGAATTACAGCGATGGCAGGGACTCAGACACACCTTTCTAACGTGCCTGCTGGCAGAGGGGATGTGTGTGGGAGGCTCCCAGGGAACACAGACGGGCAAGAAGGAGTAATAGGCAAAAGCACCTGTCAGGCAGTCTCAACATTCCCTTTTGTGCAACGGGATCAAGCCCACATTTTAAAATATGTGAGAAAAATAAAAGAACAAACAGAAGTTGTTCTAATTTTATCCAATGCTCATTTTCCAGTTTATCAAGGTGGGTTTGATTTTTGCTTCCATCTCGAATAAAAGAATAAGGGATCCAAGACACCTCTAATCAGAAAGCAAAGGGTGAAGTGTATTTCTATGGAGAGATTGGTATCGACTGTGAACAGCTGCTTTGTCTGTGCATTTGAAATTACAGTGGCCTTCTTATTGCTGTGCACAGGCTGCCATATCTGTTGACACTGCTACATTTAATAGGGCTGCTGCTGAATAAAGAGCCAAATATTCTAAATAGCAGCTCAGGTCATTTGTGGTGTAAAAACCTGGAATTTAGTGAATGCCATGATAAGATTCTTGTGAAGATAGGGAAGGATACAGCTGAATTCTCCTCAGGTCATTTCTTTGGAAGTTACACTCTGATTTTGCTTCTCATGTTGTAAAAATATTTGCAGATTTGAGGAGCTAGAATTTTTGATGCTGTCTTCATACTGATTGGCAAGACAAGCCCGATTGTTCTAGCAAGTTCACCCTAATGCTTGCTATGCTGGAAAAAGAACTTTATAAAGCTAAGAGTTTACAGGAATTCCATGGAAAGCTAGAGGAGGAAATTACTGCACTGTGTTCTGCAGGAAAATGAGACTTTGTTTTTTGAAAACTGAGCAATTTTCAAGCCACTGAGGCAGCTGGTGAAGCAGCTCTCTGTGCAGTCTCTAACCTGCTGGTATTTCATAGTGCTTCATTGTATATTGGTTCACAGTGGGAAGTCTTTAAAAAAGCACCTGAAAATCATTGTAACAGGACTTGTATCAGATGAGTGAATAATACAATGGACTTTTCTTGTAAGCATAATGTGAACTTTGAGTTACTTTCGTTATTTAACTGTGGCATAAACTAGACTGTGTCTGACTGTGTCCTGTAAGAAAGCTGTGGTAGATTTCTATATAATAATGTAGAACCAAGGAAAAGTGTTCCAGAAATTGTATAAGGGATAACCCATAGGGCCACCAGGGAGCCTGAACATGTGATCTGGCACAGCAGTTGCAAAAGGAGAGCTGAATCATCTCACAGGATTTAGTTCCATCCCCCTGAACAGGCGCTGCTTCTCCTCAGTGCCTGCAGTCACTTGTTAACATCAGCTGGAGATCTGGTCTTCAAATGCTTCATTTTTTGGCCTGGTTTTTAAAATTATGGTGGGTCTTTCAACATGATGCCCTCTGTCACTAAGGGAAAAAGACAGCCATAGCTGGATGCTCCCAGCCATTTGAGTGCAAGTCTCTCAGTCAGCTTCTAGACCAAGGGAGAGCAGAGCAGTGAGGGAAGGCTTTGAAAAGCCCAGACCCTCGCCCTCACTTCCACTCAGCACTGTCAGAAATTTATTGCAGCTTTTTCATGTCATCTCAGTAATTGAAACCAGCACCAAAAATCAACAGTTTCAGAGAAAAGAAATTAAAACTGAAGACCGTTATCATGATATAAACTGATACTTCTTAGAAGGAACAGCATTCTGAGTTTGTACTCCTGCCAGCAAGGGGCCGAGGCCAGAGAAGCCAGGCTCTTCCATCTGCAGAACTCGGACATCACTGAAGCACCAATGAATCCTTCGAGTTATTCTCTAAAATGCGGTAACTTTTTTGAACTTGTTACAAAGTGACCCAGACTAGCCAGAACAAAACAAATCTTAAAAAGCCGTGTCAGAATAGAAATTAAAATGCTTAACCTTTTCAATGAAGAAAACTCCAAATTAGCTAAGACAGGATAGAAATAAAAGAACTTATAAACAAGTTCCCCTGCCCAAGCCTGGGCAGCAGCTCCTCTGCTCTCTTCCCATCACCTCTGAGCCTGGTTCTTGCTCAATTGTCCATCTCGGAGTCTCGTTGCTGGAGCCGTGGGCTCGCAGCTCCTCGCTGTGCCTGTCTCTCTCCATTTCTCTGTCATGTTCTTTCTTCTGCCCCGGAAACTTCTGTCCCAAGCAGTCTTAATTGCTCCTCAAGGGAAGAAGTAATTTCTCACTCCCTCCACAGGATTTCTTCAGACCCAGTCTCTTGTTTTTTGAAGGCAAACAACACACAATCTAGAGACAAATCAAACAGATACTGGCTGTCACAGAAATCCATAGCAAGCTGAATAAAAATTAGATTTAAATGATCTCTCTGAAGTCCCACTGGGTGTTTATGGCATAAGCAGGATTAAAGACAGTATCCTTTGTCTGGTTTGTGGGTATGTTTCCTCTCTGAAGAATGCCATACTCTTGCCTGGAGTGCTTGAGAGTGAGAAGATTCTTTGCAAATTCTGTTTTCATTGGGAAGTCTGTAAGAATTATTCACAAGCTGTTCTGTGACACTCTGCAATGTCCACGTCATGTCGAGAAGGGATATCCAGCACTTCAGTCCTAATGGCCTGGCCATTGTTCTGTACAAAATGAGAACACCCATGGTATAAACACCTTGCTTTGGTGAGAGTGGGAAACCTCATGAAGTCTGAGCTTGGTTTGTTAGGGAAAGGAAAGGGAAGCTTAAGTTGCTGTACTGCAAGCCTTGGTTTGTTTGGGATAAACTCCCCTGGCTTGTTCACTGCCTATGGCTGTGGGGAGAGCAGCTGCTTCTGCTGGGCTACCAGCAACAAGGAGCAGCAAAACCTCCAAGTCTGAAACTTGCTGTGCTCTGATGCCAGTGAGTCCCAGCTGACCCTGGCGGGACCTATCCTCAGGAGGTTCATCACTGCCCAAAACTGAGTAGAGACAATCATGTGCCTGAGCACCAGAAACTGGGAGAGGAAGCAGGGCTGGAGAGGCCAGAGACTTGTGCAGCTGTGCTCAGGGGTGGAAGTGGGCACAGACTGCCCTGTGCCAGCTCCCACACTGGCGGCTGAGCTGCCAGATCTCATCGCTCCTCCCGGAACCAGCACTCCTTAGAAGAAAAATATGAAATCTAAGAAGCCTGAGATTTTCAGAGCTGGGATACTGCAGTTAACTTAACCTGGCATCTGGCCCAGGTTTCAAAGTCCTGGTGGAAAAGTGCTCCGGTTCCTGAGGAGACTGTCAAAATTATGAAACTACTGAGGTGTTCCATTCCTGTTCCAGTTCAGGCATCCCTTCCTGCTATTGCCTGGACAAAGGCAATCTGGGCTGCTGCAGTTCTTTTATGGTGCCCAGAGCCCTAATGAGGTGTCGCACAGGGCAGCCCCATTCTCAGCTGGCTACAGCAGTGTGGTGGTTAGAGAAGCAGTTCTAGAGTCCAGTTTTTATAACAAACTGTCCTGAGCAGTCAGATTCTGAACCAGCTAAGCCAGGCTATTAGACCCTTGCTAAGACAGGTAAATAATTAAACATACAGTTTATCATTTCCTTTTCCTCTTCTAGTTTTTATCATTAAAAAAAAAAAAAAGGCAAAAAAGAAAGAAGAAGAAAAGGCATGCCAACTCCTGCAGTCTTCATAATGTGTGCAAACTCTTGCCATGAGGCTGTAAGCAATACATGAGCTGCCTTCATCTGACCACTTCTCTTTTACTATTCCTTTCACTAGCCCAGTAGGAACAGAAATCCAACTGTATCAGTGGGAACAACTGTATGTTTCCAATTCCATTGCCATTTTTGATTCAGAACACTTTTACTTTGGCTCAGTACATTACCCACTGCATTTAAATCTATATTTAGCTTCTTATAAAGGAGAAGCCCAGTCACACAAATCCCATCTGCAGTAGATGTTTTGACATGCATGCTGTAAACCAGTGATTAGCAAGCTTTTTGGAGTCCCCACAAGCCAAGATGAGTTATCCTGCTATGATTCTCTTGGTGACACTATTGGACATCATGGGATCCTCTGATGCCATGTGGCCAAAAATTACAGGAACTGTAATTCATCGGCAAGGTGAGGACAGCTTTCAGGGAGATACCACAACATCCTGTCACTTTGGAAATTCTAGCTACATAGCTGGGAAGCTACAACTTGCTTAACTTCTGGTTCTAATTCTGGCTCCCAGATGTGTGGTTCCAGCTGTAGAGGGCTAGCACGCAAATCTGCAGTGCCACAGGGACTCAGGAAATGTTGGTGTGTGTAATGTGGCCTTGCACCTCAGAAAACACTGAGCACGTCCCACTTCCAGTGAAGTGACTTTCTTTCTGAATATAAATGAGAAAAAGAAAGAATTTTATTTTAAAAGCACATGCAACATAATGTTTACTTCTATAATGTGTCAAATAGAAAATACAAAATGAGCAAAAATGCACTGTAGTTTTTCAATAAGCTGAAATAAAAACCAACCCCACCAACACAAGGGTGAACGAGTGTTTTATGTGACAGGTTATAGTTATCCCATGCATGAGTTTTGCAGGCAAATCTAATCCAAATGAATTAAGGACAGCTAAATTGCTAAAATAAGACTCATAGTAATAAAAACCAGCCCAAATGAATCATGGCCTGTATGGGTAGAGTGTTGAATCACATTCCGTGACAGAAGAGAGTCCCTAAAAGTTTTGTGACTATGTATCTTAATAAAAAATAATTTCACAGTGAAACTATTGGGCATAAAAATGACAGCTATGATGCAAAGCTCTCTGGATAGTCTGTGTTTAATAAATAACCTCAGAATGTAATGTTCAAGCGTAGGAAATTCCCTCCTGGGCTAGTCCAGTGGCGTGTTTTTGATAACACAGAAAGGAGGTGCTTTCTAGGAGAAGCCATGAGCCTGGCCACTTTCTGAAGTCCGTTTCCCTCATTTTCCCATGGCATCCAGACCGGTTATATTCCTGGAGGGTGGAGAGTCCATCTCTGAGGGTTCATCCACCCTGAAGGCAGTGGGGAGTCAAATATGTGATGAAGAGCTTGGTGGTGCCTGAAGCAACAGAACTCTGTAACTGCCCCGTTTATGTTTTCAGCTGTGCTTTGCATGGTTATTCATTGACTGTAAATGGTGCCAGAGCCTTCTGGAGAATCTTTGGCTAGGAATGCTTGGGTATTCTCTGGTTCTGGGTGAAGGGATCATCAAAGTTCATCAGCGACTCTGTGGCCAGTTATCCAAAGCCGAGTTATCGTTATGGCAGCACAACTGTGGAATGCAAAGAGTTAAGGCAATTAAACCCAAAGCCCTTCCACCTTACCCGTGCTCAGATTCTGCCTGTGGAAGCACCTGCTCCTCCTTTTCCTAGGGAGGTATAATTGGACTTTGTTTATGGCGAACAAAGGGTTCCATTGTAAAGATTGATAGGTCCTAATTGGGAAAAATCTGGCAAAGATTATTTGTCAGTTTTATGGAATAAAGCTGCTTGTCATGCTTTTACCTCCAGGAACTGGAGGAAGGCCAGGGGAGATTGTTCTCCTCTAACTTTTCATGAAGAGCTTCTTTTCATAGCACACAAAAAAAAGTCTGAGAAGAAAAGAAAGAAAAAATCAACAAAGAAACTCCCCAAAACAACATAATTTCAACACCCAGGGTCAGGAAACAGGAGTGGCTGAAGAGCCAGGCTGTCCCTTTAAGTTACACAGTTGTCCATGGGCTACAAAGCCATTAGACCTCCAGAAAAATGAAAATGATTCCATGTTAGTAATGCTCTTCGTTAAATACAATGTCTTGCTCTGATGTCCACTTACTCGAACCAGGACGCAATAATTCCAAAGGGAATTGAAAAGACAAAAACAATCCAGTAGCTGGTAAACAAATTTTGGAAGCTAAATTCATCTCAAAGGAAGGATTTTAGAAATTACTGGACCACCCTGAGTAGATCTTTGCAATCAAAGTCATGTGATAGTTGGGGCACTTCAGTTTTGCAGACAAAGACAGGACAAGATTTCATGCTAGAAGCAAAAGTAAAAAAACATGTCTCTTTAAAATAAATAATATACAACTTTCCAGCAGTGAAGGTAATTAAACATTGCAATGGTGTATCAGGGACAGCAGTGGCTTCACCAGGTTTTGAACAATCTCAATGGAATTAGATCCATTTTGAGAACATATGTGTTAGTTTAGCCTTAAAAAGAATTACAGCCTCTGTATTCAGGTCAAATTAAAGGACCATAATATTCCCTTTCACATCTTTCAGCATTTGGATCTATAAATCTACTTCAGAGAAACTTCTGTTGGGCTGGAGGCTGAAGGGCTGGGAGGACTGGGAGTTTCAGGATGTTGCTGTTCTGTTCCCTTCACTTTGCTTCTAATGTGCTGAGAGGAGATGACTCTTTTAGGATGGTGTCACAGGGCTCTGCTTTCCTAGAAGCATAAGTGGGAATTTAGGTGCCTTCCCATGGCTGCCTGTCTACTGAGCTTTGGTGTCCATGTGGTCAAAAATGATCTTTCGACATTTTCTTCCCTCTTCAGTAACTCCAGCTTATGGAATTGGGAATAACCAGAAATAGCTTCTTGTTTGTTACATTTCTCCGTCCAGGTGAAATGACTCCCTGCAGTGTCTGATATTCGGGGTATGTCCTGACCTCCAGCTGGTCCCAGCATGAAATAACACCTGTATGGTTTTGCCCCGCCTCCCACAGGCAGAAGGGACATATCTTTACACACCTTCTGCACACTCATATCTTGTTTATCATCAGTGTCATAGAGATGGAATGTGGACTCTGCTGTTTCTCAACTATTTTGGTGAAGGCTAGACTGAAATGCTAAGTGTCTCCTTACGTAGGACAAAATGAAACTCTGGTTGTATTATGGCTGATCAATATTTTCCTAATTATTCAGTAGTCAGTCTCTGTGTAACAGCTCTCAGACAGTTTTGAGTCTCAGACTTGTGTACTTTTAGGGTCACCTTTGCCCAGAGCAGCCCCCAGGCAGGCACAGCGCATGCACTGTGGTACCTGTGGCACAGTTTCATGTGTGATTCCCAGATTTTGTGCAGCTAAGGCATTGTGTCCATGCAAGGAATCAGAATGAGCTGTTGGTGTGCTTAGCTGTGTTTAGATCACTGCCTGTATTCTCTCATGCTCACTGACCTCTGTTTTTGTGGCACATTTAGCCCGTGATTTTTCAGATTTTTGTGCTATCAGTATTTATCACAGATTTATAACTTGTTAATTTCTCAGCCAAGCTCAGTATTCAGCACAGACCCAAATCTTCAAGGATCAGCAGGAGAGGGTATGCTACCCAAACCTTGTCACTCTCAGAATGCTCTTCTTGCTCCATAAAGTGCACAGGCTTGCCCAAAGTTCTTCCATGATCTAGTAAAGAGGTTTTCAGAAGTAGATATTGGTATGAAATGCCAGAAAAAACAACAACCCAATGCTGCCAATTCTGTATCATTGCCCTTCCAGAGCTGGAGAGCTGGGCAGGCTGTGCTGCAGCCCCAGCAGTGCTGTCACTGCCTTTGCAGTCGGAGCCCCTGGCAAGACCTTTGTGCTCTGTGCCACACAACAAACACAGGGCAGAGACAATTCTTGTCTCCAGGGCTTCGAAACAGGACAAAGAAGAGGGCACAAAAGATCTCCTGGGCATTCTTCTGTGTCACAGGCATAAGAAGGTTGTAGGTCCAGCGTTAACAAAAAACCGGGAAAAGAAGGAATGGAAACAGGAGACAAGGAAAGGACAGGAGAGGGCAGTGGTGGCATTTTCCCTAGGAGGAGTTGATCCTTCAATCACGTTGCAGTCAAACGCTACAAACTGACAAGTTAAAAACCTAATCAGTGATTGCAGCCTTGATGAGAGGCTACTCTGAAGAATTAACTGTGGTAAGAACTATGGGTAGAGATGTTTGCTAAGTATCTACCTCCTACTGTCCCAACCAATTCCATGTTTTGTACTTGCTAAGCAAACCATCTGTACTTCTGAAATTACAGATGATTAAAAATAGTACTTGTTAACAATATGGGCTATCCTGGGAATAGCAGAGCTGATACTGGAAGCAAGGGCAGGGCAGTGGGGCAGGGTCTGGCCTGCTGGTTGTGGTCAGCTTGGCTGGATTCCAGAAACTGAGGTTTGTAGTTTAGAATAAACGTTTTAAGAGATGCCTCAGTCAATCCACCCTGCGTGGACCATGTACACTATTCTTTGTACAATGAAAACAATGAAATGTGGAAAGAAAAAAGTAACTGTTGTATTGGGAAATGTATCTTTGCATCTCTGTGCACGGGTGGGAATGGTGAGAAGGGCATGGTCAGAACCTGGTCCCACAGGGACATTTCCTGAGACACTCTGCATCAACCATCTTGGTGGGCTTTTCCAGTCAGGTTCTAGCTGCCAGGAGCTGAGTCTATTTCCAGTGATGAAGAATTACAAAAGCAAATCCTGTGTAGCCTGGAGTTCCTGTGGGTGTGCCAGGGAGGCTCAGAGGAGCAGGGTTGTGCTGGTGCTGGGCAAATACTGCATGACAAAAAGTCCCTGTCCCCAGAGGTTACAGTTCATAGCAGGCAGAGCAAACAATGGTAGAACAAACACATGTCAGCCTTCCGAAGAAGGTGACACAATTTAGATCCTAAAAATGGCAAAAGATTTTTATTCTTGTCTATAAAATATCATAAGGACAAACAGCTGGCTCATCCCAGCAGAGGGAGACGGGAGAGGGGAAACTGAGGGAGTGAAGAACACCCCAGCCAATTTGTCAATGACTAACACACTTTAAAACAACAGGCTGCTTTTTAAACTTAGAAGGTTACTTGCTGAGTGGTTATTGGCTGTTCTCTCCTGGTCTTGATAAGAGCTCCCACAGGACATTCAGTTCTTTCCAGCTTCTCCCGCATGGGTTTATCTGTGAACATCAGTACAGAGCAAAGGGAAGGAGGCCGGGCAGGTTTGTTTCATCTCTGCTGTGACTAATCCTGGTGTGCTGGGCTGGCTGCTCTGTAACATATTGATAGCACTGACCTGACTGGCCTTTTGCAGCATCTTCCTGCTTTAGCAGGGGGCTGGGACTAGATGACCTTCAGACGTGTCTCCCAACCCCAACCATGCTGTGATTCCATGGTCTTCTGACGGGGTTCCATTGATAATTTTCATAGGACCACCAGTGATTCTAAGAAAAAGATTCAAATGAAAAAATTTTTACCAAGATGGGAAACCCAGAGATCCGTGTGAACATCACAGAGAACATTCCAAAGGCTTTGGCTGAGGAGTTGCTGAGGCTGTGCAGGACTGTATGTTCCTTAGCAATCGAGGAATGGGAAAGGCCATTCTGGCACAACTGCCTTGTCAGAGATCTTCCTACTCAGTGTGATTTGAGCCGGACCTCTGTGAGCAAAGCGGTTGACTAGATGGCCTCCTGAGCTTTTCTCCAGCCTAAACTGTCCTATAATTCTACAGTTCAGATTTTTATCCTGTTTTCAATATCATGTTTGTGTTCAATATTAGTTATTTACTACTAGTGCTGTATGTGTGCATCTTTAGGCCCCATGGAGATAATTCAACTTGTATCAATGGAGTCACTTTTCTGGGATTCAAAGGTCCCCAAGATGTTCTCAAAGCACATAAGGGAGCCTTATCACACTGCTGAGGATCAACTCCTTTTGTCTTATGCTTACTCACAGCATTTGCTTATTATATATGCCCAGTAACAAGTACTCTGGAGGGTGGGCACTGTATTCACATGAGAAGTGGGGCTGGCTCTGCAGCACTACTACAGCAGAAAGATGGAAGATGGATCTATTTTCAGCTGAGTCAAAATGTGTGGAAGCAGAATGATAAGGGACAGGCAAGAAGTCAGTGGCTGAGAGGCTGGGGAGGAGGGGATAGAAACCCAACTGAACGAGTGTTTCATGTCTCAGCCCCTGGACTGCAACACAACCTCTCCCCTTCCTCTTTGATCTCAGAAATCAAAATGCTCCTGCAAGTGAAATGAAAGGGAAATGCTTGTCTGCTACGCAAAAGCACATAAAAAAACCAAGGGAAACTTTCAGAAAGATGGGCCCACAAAGGACTGCTTGGGATGCTGACTCAGGGCCCTTCTCAGAAATACCAAGCTATACAATTGGCTTTGTTGCCTTAACAGTTTTATTCTTGAGCTAGAGTTTGGTCTATGCTGCTCCCATGTTTGACAGCTCTAGAATCAGGTTGTTGAATTGGCTTGGAGCCTTCTAATTTTCATTCAGCCTTAGTTTATTAGTAGTCAGTTCATGCCTATTTACTCTTACTACAGCAGTAGTATTTAGCTTAATCTGTTCTTTTCCTTCCTTTCCTATTTCCCTTGATGCATTAATAGCCATAAATCATATTCTTTTTCATGTTTCATTTTGCTAAGTTTACTGACCTTCTTTCTTGTATCACTCTCCTGCTCAAGGAAAATTCATCTTTACTGTTTCTGAAGCCTTGAGAGATTGGAATTATACTTCCCTTTATGTTGCTTGAGCTTGTGGTAAATAATATATCTATGTTGTAATGTGTGAAGAAATAAAATGTTCCGCAGAATAAGGCTTGGTCTTAGCAAACAGGCCCATGCACAGGGATTCAGAGGCTGGAATGGAAAGCTGAGAGTCTCTCTGGATGTGCTGCAGCTGTACCCCGAGCTGGGGCCTGGTGGGTTTGTGGAAGATGAGGAGTGGGGCCAGAATGACTCTCTTTGTGCTCAGCTTCCACAAAACTTGTCCTGTGATCCATTGCTGGGGGCTGACCCCATTTTGTGCATGGGGATCTGACCACGGGCACTGACCACAGGCCAAGGAAGAAGTGGCTGCAGTATCAGTGTTTCTACATGTTGTTGTTTTATTATTTTTCTTGAAGTTGAACTTTTCCTGCCAGATGAGAAATATCGATTTTCGTGTTAGTTGAGAAAAATTGGAATGGATGAACCATAAAAGCTCAGAACTTAGAAGGGAATTGAGAAGAGCCCAAGCTATGCCCTGGTGAAAGCCACAGCTGGTGGAGGCAGCGTGAGCCTTGCAGGGAGGTCAGGCAGGGGACAGGAGAGCCTTTGGGCTGTCCCACGAGCGAGGGGAAGAGCGGAGCGCTGGCTCCAGCCTCTGGTGCTCCTTGGCTGGGAAGCACTGCCCCACTTTTCTTGTCAGAGAAGTTAATCAGAGTCCTTTGTGGCAGCAGCACTTCGTGCTGAGCAGGCTGGAAATGCAGTTTAGCCCTTGATGGAGTTACTCACGGTTTCATGTTTTGGACAAGTCTATACTGTTGAAAAATGTAATCACTGCACTTTAACTTGCTCTGATTTTGGATGTATTTGTCTTTTCACTACCAATTTTCAAAACCACTCACACTTTCTGCTGTCACCTCAGTCCATGAGGTTTGTTCTGACGTGTCTGTGTTAAGTTTTTCGTTGTCTGTCAGTACCCAGAGAGAAGAGCGGGGGGACCTGCCCATGCAGCTTAAATACAATTTAATTAGTAGTGATTAATAAATCAGATATTTGATTATTTTGGTCTGGCCTGAGTTCAAGTTCTTGTTCCCTCCCAGCTGTGGGAGGGCTAGTTCAGCCAAAAAAATCCATGCCTAGATTTTTACTTTCGGGAAGTTCAGGCATTTGAGATCCAAAATTAGGTTTTCAGTTTGTGCCAGGAAGGAATCAGCCACTAGATTAAGAATTTGGATGCTTTCCCTCACAAAAATTTCTGGGAGTTGTATGTCAGATCCAGGATTTCAGATCTATTCCCAGAGTAAGTTCAGCACTAAAACTATGCCTCATCTTCTCATTGCAGAGGTAGGAAGGAAAAAATGAAAAATCAGCTTGAAGAAAGAGGGGGGAAAAAGAGAAGAAAAAAAGATATAGGAAAGGAAAAATGATAAAGGTAGTTTGTCACATGGTGATTGGGGAATGAAGCTCAAGGGCACAGGGATGCAGTTGAAAGCTCAGATAATAAATGTTGCTTTGTATAAAAGGTTCTCCTTTCCAGGTTCCAATGGCTTTCCCAGACACTTAGGGTCAAGAGGTTGCTTTTAAGCTGGCCATTGATTCATACAAGATGCCTGGTTATGAAATATGGGAATCTTTCACCAGAGGGAAAAAACTTCCCCATGAGCGACTGCCTGGAAACCCACAGCAGGGAAGGGTTAATGGTTGCTCAGTTTACAGCTGGGAATTGCTGGTATCCAGGAAACAACGCAGAATGCACAAACCATGAGACCAGCTGGAGCCTGCTGGAATCCCATTCATTTTGGCAGAGGTGTCTGTGGTCTCCAATTCTGACATCACTGCATTTGCGTCACACAGGAATGCCTTAACCACTTCTCCCTTTCTATTTTTTCCTGTCTCCCTCTTATTTCTGTGGCTGACTCAGATTTGCAGAGCAATGACAAGAGGCAGATCACAAACTCCTCAAATCTCCTGCCCTCGATGTAGCTGGTAGGTGGCTGCACCCAAGCTGTCAGATGCAGACTTCGGGGTGTGGGAGAAGCCGTGCTCGGGGAACGTGGGGTGCCTGGGAATCATTTCTGTTCCCAGTCCTGTGCAGCACATGGCTGTAACAGAGCCCAGAGAGGAAACACTCCTGGGGTCCAGGAGTGTGTCCAAGAGCTGGAACCCCCTCTGCTCCCACCTCCCCGAGCTCCCTGCTCAGTGCTGCCTCTTTCCTGCTCATACAGCAAAATCCACTTGAAGACACAAATGCACGCTCTGATTCTGCTCTGTGAGAAGTTCTGAGACCCAGATCACCTGGAGCACAAATAAGAAATCTTAGGCCATTAAAGACAGACTGTCCTGCTCCTACCTACTTAACTCTCTGGGCTTTGTTTCGCTGGGCTGTAATCTCTAGGCAGTCATCACTTGGCTCCTGTGATTTTGCTTCTGCTGCCATGTCTGTCCTTTTGCACCCTAAGCAAAGCTGCCTGAAATTCTTTACTACTGCCTGTGTGCATGAAATACCATTTTAGGGTCCCCCAGACTTCTGTTGGTCTGCAGAACCTGCTACCATAGACATGATGTTAAAACCTGATTTTTCCTCTTTGATATCCGCATGAACACAAAATTGCATTGCTACTTTTTGAGTTTAGTTTAATTGATCAGACATGACCAACTACCATGAAGTAGCTGAAAATGCATGCAGCTGCCTTTTGGAGTGGCGTGCACGGAAGCTGTGTGTCACCTGCTGAAGTTGGCTGCTCACAGCAAGAACCCCTCTGCCTGGGGGAAGCTGTGCCCCATCCTCATTTTCCTCTGGAAAGGCCTGACAAAGGTGCCAAGTGTGTTCTACATGGAAGACCCTTCATTTTAGAAAAGATTGTGACCTCAAAGGGCTGTGTTAAGGGAAATATATTGTGTTTAAGCATTTCAGGACTGCTTCTGAAGCCTGCTTGTGTCTGGTATTTATCCTCAGCAGCTGAACACTGCTCTGCAAGCAACCACTGATTATCCTGTTATTCTTCTTATGATTAACATTCTAAGCCTCAATGTTCAGCCTTAATATAAAGTGCAGAACAGAGCAATCATCACAAAGGAATCACTGTGGTAATCCTGAGAAAATGCATATGTGTGACTGGGTCACCAGGGAAATGGGAGAAAATCAAAAAAGGACTCTTGAAAATTTGGAAGGAGATAGACTGTTTAAAGAACTACCTAGATCTCTGTTCTAGAAAATATTATCTAGAAAATTATTCCAGAATATCTATGTGGAAGTTTTTCACTATTTAATCTCCTTTTCTCAGAGTGTGCTCTAATTAATTTAAAGATTTTATTCATTTCCTCTACATGTTTACACAAATATTTATCTTGCTATAAATAGGTGTGCACTCGCACCCTCATCCAGGTTTTCAGACCCCGAAGGAATGTCTCTATTGAAAGATTCCTGGTTGGGTGTATGTGATGATGAACCTGTCCTTCAGACTCGAGGCCACATGGGCCGTGCTCTGGGCAGGGTTTGCGTGATGGAATTTGGGACTTCCCATGTCTCTAATTGAGAATGCCCATCCCATTCCTTTTCCAGGTGTGAGGAACATGGGCTCGGCCAGTGTGAGATGCTGCTCAGGTGGCAGCCCGTCCTGTCATGGTCCACGTGGGCTGAGCCATCAGCTCTGTGTGCACGAGGGAGAAGAGAAAGGCATCCCTCTCCCTCCTCTTCCTCCTCCTCCTCCTCCTCCAGCCGTGCATCCCACTGCTGCAGCACACATTTGGAGGCATTGGAACAATCCGGGCTAATCTGTGTTTTGCTTCCAGAGGGTTGTTACTGATCCTAGTGAGAGATTGTAAGGGTGGAAAGGAGAACAGGACAGAACATGCAAGCACCAGCCCTACCAGGCTGAGGAACACAGCCAGAGAGTCCATGGCACACAGGTTTCACAGCCAGCCTCCAGAGCCCTTACGAAACTGGCTCTGGAAGTCCCCAGCACAAGGATTTTGCTAGATTCCTTGGCATTCTTAAATTTAGGTGTGCCATCAATCAGTTATTTATAAACTGCAATTCCTGAAATAGGGTCCTAACACAAAAATTTCAAATTTTCAGAAATTCTGAGTTTTAACAGTTGCCAGTAGCTTTCCTGGGATCTGCTGAATGGTTATTGCAGTGACCTCTTTAGGTACAGAGCATCTGAAAACTTCAACTTCCACTCCCAAATAAGCAGTGAATTTATATGCATTTACTATGCACCTCTTTCTTCTTACAAAGTGTTTATTCACTGGCCTTGGGGATTGGGCTCAGAAGTTCAGACTTTCGATTGTTACAAGGTTTCAGCTTTTCAGAATGCTTTGATGATCTGGGCTGGGTGACGCCTCAGATCGTGTGCTGTGGGATTTGCAGCAGTGGACCTACTCCTGTTTCCATTTCTGGTGCATTTTTGTCACTGGCAGAAGTAAGGCTTTTCCTGACAGGCGGGACAAAAGCAACAGAGGTAAATAACCCCTGCATGGAGAGTGCACTGCTTTAGGTTTGTGTCTGTCACACACACTCCTGATCCCTAAATGGGGCTTCCAGGCAACACAAATAAACACAGCAGTTCACAATTCTCTGCTGGGCTGGCATCCACGCTCACAGATGTTGCTGTCTCCCGCTGCACAGCAGACATTATCACAGGATGGATCTCATCCATCAGTAGCTGGCCGTGGAGCTGGGCTGGCGTTACCAGCGGGTAACTGGTGCGTTCTGAGGAGCTGAGTTCCACGCTGCTGGGAAGCGCGGGCTGAGCTCTGACGGTGCCTCTGGTTAAGGCAAACAGAGCAGACACCTGGCATCATTTAACTTGACTCAAAATACGTTTTTTCACGTTAGAACTGAGGAGGAATGTGCATCTGACCCCCCTGGGTTTGGTGTGAGGAAAGCCACAGCCACTGGGGGAATGTCATTAGCGTCAATCAGGCAGCGATCGAACCCACCTCGCCCTCCCCGCCGTGGTGTGAATGTCACACGCACTGCTGGCAGCAGCCAGTGCATGGCATTTCTGCACGGCCTGATTTCAGCCCTTGATGTTTATTTTTTCCCTGCAGGATCTTTCCTTGTTTACCACCCTTTTTCATTATCGAGTCACCCGTCTTGGATTGTTCAAGCTGGGGTCATCCCAGCACTGGGAGTCACTGGGAGACTCTGTGCTTACCAGTCTCATCCTCCTTATCTTCCCATTTCTGTTTTCACAGATCCTCTCTTCACGATAAGCAACATTTCGATCTCAAAGATGTATTTTGAAAGGTAGCTTGAATTTCAGTCAGGATCTCTTACAGATGCTGTCCAGCCTGTCTGGCTGTCCTTGTGCACAGCCCCTGACTGGGAGACCTGGCATTCAAGGAACTGTCCCTGCCTATCCTTAAGTCTAATGATGACAAACTGTAGTTAAGTTTGTAGTACAGCACAGGAAGTTTTGTACCAATTTGGATGTGGTAATGACATTTTTAGATGAACTCAGTACCCACTAAAGTCAATGGCAGGAGTGTTGTGTTGATCTCTGTTTATTTTTGAATATAATGTAACTTAAAGCTGGGGTTTGGCCTTGCACTTACTGCTTATAATGGCAATGTATGAACTGACATAGAAAACAAATCAAAAGAGCTAAACATTCAAAATGAGGTGCAGAGGAAGCCATACATATAAAATGAAGCTGATTTTGGATCAAGTCTGGGTGCAGATGCCATTTGAAAATTGAACATGCTGTGTCACCTTCTTCATTCTTCATGGTCAGTATTCATATTCCATCTTTCCCTTTTCTTGTCATCACTGTTGATATTTTATTCATGATTAGAAGAGGAACTAAAGGTCTACAAGGCCATCAGAAGATAAAAACCAGCGCACTGAAGTAACCAGCCTGAAGTCATGTGGCAGGTCAATGGTTGCTTTTAAATCAGGTAAATAAATGTTGTATTACAACATCAAAATTATGGAAAAGATTGTCTGGCAACAGTCTGGGCAGCCCTGGAGAGCTGGGCGCAGAAGCTGCAGGTGGTTATTGTGTGACTGGAGTTTACAAAGTCAGTCCTGAGGGGATGTTTTGCAGTCAGATGAGGGCTGAGGGCTGTGGCCCACCACAGCTTCCTGTCTCCCTCCCGAGAAGAATCAATGTCTGTCACATCTGTAAAGTCACACTACATTTCAATTATTCTCTGCATTTTTCTTTAATTATGTCCCCTTTTTGCTTCTTAAGAGACTCTTAAAATTTTCAAATATAATCAGAAATAATAATAACGAATTAAAAAGCCGTGGGTATTAAGTGGGAAATAACAGACTGAAACAAAAGTCAAGGATTATCCTGGGAAATGACGTTTATAGATCCTGGACCACTCAGTTCTGTGAGGCAATCTGAGGTTTTGGCTGGGCTTAAAAATGCAGTGGCACAGCTTTGCAAGGAAAAGCTTTGACAGAAATCGCCCAAGTAGATTTTCTGCAAGGTTGGGTGTGGAGGTAAAGCAGCTCTTGTGTCTCCACTCCCCTCACCAGCACTGCTGGTCCTGTCCCTCCTGCTCTGTCACACAGGCCCCCATTTGTGTCAAGGCTGTAGCTTTCCCCGGGTGACCCAGGATGGCCCTGGCAGCAGCCAGGGTGTAGACATGGTTATACAAGCAANTACAGGAGAAAATCTTACCAAAGTATCTCATATGGAAGTTGGCTTCACAAAAAAAAAAAAAAAAAAAAAAAAAATTCCCCTGTATACTGCATTTCCTTTGTAAAGTTAATGCAAACCAGATGGGTGAACACATTTTTTTTAGTTGTAACTCCACCGGGACAACCAAATATTATTTATGCACTGTATGGTGAGCACTGAAGGGAAGGGTGAAGAGGTTTTGTATGAAAAGCTTTGTCAGGCACAACTCAAACATGCAGAGTGGGTCCAAGAGGTTTGGTACACACCGAGCTCTCCAGATGTGTCTGTAAGCAAGGTGTCACAGCAGATAACAGCCCAGTCAGAGAGCTGCCCTTGGACAGGATGTTTGTGTAGAGAGGATAGGGATTTGGGAATGGCATAGGAATGTATAAAATCATTTCAGATGACACTTGCTTTGAAAAGACAGCCAATAGGGAGGAAGTTGCAAGGTCCAAATGTTGCATTGTTTGGTCTTTCTCTTCTTTTATGGTTGAATAATGGCGTTTAAAGACATCTTATCCAAACATAATAAGTTTTATCTTCCAAAGTGGCTGAAAAAGATTATACCTTTTCTACTCAAAAACCCTGACTGGAAAACTAGCATGTGAAAGCACTAGCTACTAAAAGTAAATCTGATTAATTTAACCTTCATTACAGTTTGAACACCTTAGGTCTCAGTAATGAAGACACTTTTAATTTTAACTGGACCCTAGGCTTTAACATGAACTGTGTGGCATATCTTGAAATCTGCATTCCATGATTCATTAGTTACATTCTGATAATACCATCAGACGAAACAAAGTCAAGAGGGAAGAAAAACTCTTTTATCAGCTATGCAAACATGAGCACTTCTGTGGAAGTGCGGGATCAAGGATTTATCCTTATAAATCTCTGTGACCATCAAATGGTAGGTGAAGTTCAAGACAGTGAGCAGACCATCAGACTAAATTGGTGTCATTGCTTTAGTTTGGAATACTCACCTAGGAAAGGATTGGCTACAATCTCAACACGGATTTCTAGAGCTGATCTTTTTTGTGCAGGCTTTCTCATGTGAATCAGGCTTTCAGGATCAGGATCAAGGCCCTCATCCAAAGGCTGCTCAAGTCAATGGAAAAACTCTCATTGTCTTTAGTGAGCTTTGGATCGGGCCCCAAAAGTTGAGTCATACTTTGAATGGAACATTGTTTGAAGCAAAACAGGCTCAAGGCTTCATTCACGTAGAGGTTTTAACTGTTAAGTGAAATTTCTCAAACACTTCCTGTGCCCTCCTGCCTGCTTCCTGCTGCCACTTCTCCCAAGGGGACACATGCCCAGGGAGAACATCATGAGCCCGGTACCTGACTCAAGTGTCTTCAGCCTGTTCTCTACCTTTTCTCTTCTCTACGAAATGATGGCCATGTGACCAAAGTGCAGATGTCCCATTTCCCCCCAAGAATGCGGGGAAAAACATCTTTACTTCTTTGAATTTCAGCCTTAATATTACCATTGGTATCTACCAGTGAGTATCTGTTGGATCAAGTTTTATTTTCAATTCCCACACACATTCCTGTGTCTCCAATTATTCTTAGGAAGACTGTTGCTTCTGGATGGAGAGGGGCTGGAGCATTTGGCCAGAACTCGTCTTTGGTAAGCAGAGGTGGCAGATCAGCTCTTCTGTTCAGCAGGGTTTCAGCACACAGAAATAGTGGTTATGCCTCACACTTGTTGCTTTAGTGCTTGTTTCCCATCAGCTGGGCAAGGACACTGGATGGAATGATGTGTTTGTGCTTATTTTTACATGTGACATTTGAGAGGCAAAATAAAGCATGAAGATTTTCTCCAGATGTGTTTATAACAGAGATCTAGAAATATGAGGGATGTTTTGTTGACCTTATGTACAGGTACGTCATATTTACTAATTTACTATAATCACCATGCAAGTGATATATATCCACTGGAACTGTCTGTGTACAAAGGAACCCGGAGCACATAACCCACGCTGTGAGAAATACACCTCACACACACCTTGGTCCCCAAACCCCACACACTGCGCACTCTGGGTCAGGACACGCCTGTGTGCAGCCTGTGCATAACAAACTGGCACACACAAACCCCCAAACCAAGTCACTGCTTCTGGAGAATGGGTGCCTCACCTGGAGTTGGAGCCTCTGCACGTCGAGTTGGAGAAGCAGTTTTTTGGTCTAGTTAAAGTTAGTTCAAGTTCTCAAAACATTTTCTTCTCTCCACTGGGTTCAAATGTTCGCCTTCCCAAATTGTCCTTGAAGAAAATGCAGGCATCACTCCAAAATAATTAAGAGCCCAGTAGGTAGGACAGTTAGCGGGGATGTGAGAGATTTCTGAAGTCAAACCCAGGAGGAGAAGTTATGGCCCAAGCCCGATGTGAGGGTATTTTTTACCAGAGCAGTGGCTGTGTTAGGGCTCTCCTGTTGTGATCTTCTCTTTTGATTAAAAATTCAGCAGATCACTGGACCTATATAAAGAGACCATTTTGAACCCCAAATAGTCAGAGTACTTCCGTGGTATGTGGAAGACCAAGTTCAATGCCTATTTAATATTTATAAAAAACGGAACAGTTCCAGTGCCACACTCCCATTAAACAGTTCGGGTTCAACACAGTGTGATTTCCCTTTAAGAAAACCTACAGAGAAACTCTTCACCAGAAAATTCCCAAGTAGCTTTTCCTCTTGAACTACCTACGGGCTGTGCCAGAGTAGCTGACGTACAATGAGATTTTGCCCTTGGTAATTTTAAGTCCGTGGGTTTTCCCTAAGGGTGATTCATTTTACAAAAACACACAACAAATAAACAAACACATCACTGGAGTTAAGAAGCAGCATGTGCTATGGATTAGGGAAAAGAGCACCCCTCGAAAGCCCAGCTGTCATGTTCAGTATAAAGATAATGTCGGCTTTTTCCATTCCATTGTCTTCCTTTCTGTCTACTCTTTTCTCACTGTGTCTCCCTTCATTTAGTCCTCACTCTCTGTGTCATTTGTTTGTTTCCCTTGCTTCTGGGCTTTGTCTAGACCAGGGTGTGGGATGTCTTGGCCAACACCAGCTAACAGTAGAGCCGATAAGGCAGTGAGCCTCGGACTTATTTTAAATGGACTTACTTAGATACACGAAAATATTAAACATTTTCTTGTCTGGATGAGCCATTTTTTCCTCTGAAATGAATGTTGGTCCTTTCTAGAGTAGTGTCAGTACCAGTCTCATCACCATTCCTTCTGAACTCCTGCCAGCCTTGCACAAAGCAGCACTGATCAGCCTGGCATGTCCAGTTCATCCTCTTGATCCTTCTCCAGAGGGAGAACTGGGTTTGCAGGCAAATGTTTTCCTTTCTGCAGCCTCGTTTTTGTTGAAAATGAAATTCCTGCATTGTGCTTGATTTGAGAAGGTGGGTCAAAGCACATCTGATGCTTGGAGTAGGACCTCAGGTGCTGGGGAGTCTATTCTAGAGATGCAGGGCCATCTCTCTTTCCTTAACAAATGAACTCTAACAGAAGCGAGCATGTAGGGCTCCAGTGTTTGCCAATATGCACTGTAAATACTATGGAGGGAGACAGGGAGAAGTAAGCAGAAGCAGCTTTAGACACAAATAGGAAGAAAAAAAATCATAATTTGATTTCAGGTATTAGTTCTCACCTAAACTGAGATTTCAATTTTCTCTCTTCTGTCTCCCTCCCCACCCAACTTTCTACAGCAAGTTTGAGCCTCTCCAGTGCAATTACAGTGATTGTCAGCTCAAGGAACTTGATCAAAATTAAACCCATTTCCCCAGTAGGTCCACACAGGTTTTTTCATTCATTTGTAGGAAATGTACATGTGTAACTAAATCCAAATTTGGCAAAGATAAGACTTTTGAATCAATTCACAATGAGTCTCATTCATTCCACTGTAGCTGAAGTACAGCATCTCACCTAGAATGTGGTTCGCTTCTCCATATAGCTATATCCCTGCCTTTTTTTTTTCTTTGAAGCATATAATTGGTGAGGCAGAATGTACCTGGAACATATCTTTCTGCAGCAGGCACAACAGCTCTGCTCCTTGGAAAGTGACACTCAGAATTTCTTAGCTGCAGTCCAGTTGTCATAAGAAGAGATGATTAATTAGCCATGAGCTGGGGCGGGACAGGGGGCTGAGGGTTGGGAACGGGCAGGGAAATGGCTAAACAGATTCAAGGAACAGTAAAGCAGGCCAAGAGCTGGAGGAGAACTGCTGGAGAGATCTCTGGTTTGAAGGCCAAAGATTTCCAGGCAGAAGCCAGAAGGGCTTTATAAACGTAAATGAGTGGGCGGACAGAATAGATCAGCCATGTATTCAGAGGTCTTGCGATTCACTGACCCTCTTTAGCACCAGATGCTGCTTTTAATGCACAGCTGGCTAGTGGAGGAGTATTTCTGTGTAAACAGACTGGGAGATGGATCTAATATCCAGGCTGGAGCCCAGAGCTGCTTGCCCAGTACTGTACTTGTCCTGGCTGGAGGCTGGGATCTTTTTGATCATGTCCCGCACGTTGTACTGTACTGGGATGAATCACTTCCTGCCTCTGCCCTTTCTGCTTGTGCTGCATCACGGCACTGCTGCTCTGGGACTGGATCCTGCAGCCTTGGGCTGAGCTGTTTGTGTGCTCTGAGCTCCGTCCTGGCGCCTGCTCGCACAGAGAAGAGGCTGCTGTGCGTCTAAACTGCTGTGTCATACTTCGTTATTAATGACCGAGAACCACATGACACAAAGTTCTGGGAAGCTCGAGCAGATTCCAGGAAGGGGTCAAGGAGTTCAATAAACAGTTTTATTAGAACTTGAATTGCAACCAAAAGGCTACACATCGACTTTTATTATAAAAACCTTTTCGAGTGTTACTTGAATTTAGAAATCCTGTGAATGGCAGCAGAAGCACACAGAGTTATCTTTTCTTCCTGCTGATTTTTATGTCACTGCTAGTTCACAGTCATCTGCAATAAGGAAACCTGAGTGCACCCTCCATTTACATTTTCCAGTTGCCTTTCCAGCTTCTTGGTAAACTGTAGGGTTATCTGAATTTCAAGGGTCATATTCTTGCCTCAGTGATACTGGTGGAAATTCAGAGATGAGCAGAGAGATCCTAGACTACGCCAATGTCTCACACGACTGTAGCACCTCGTGTGGGCAGGTCACCCATCCTGGTAAAGGAGAGAGAAACTCCAGGTGCGTGCATTACCTCAGCGGGGTGCAGGTTGTCATTCAGGATGACGGATTCCGTGTGAGCACACATTGCTGAGGGACCTTGGAAAGGGAGCCCGTACCCACACCGAGGAATCCCGTGGCTGTGAACAGGACATGGGGCCAGTCTCAGCAGGCAGATGGCCACCTCTCAGTGTCCCCAGCAGAAGTGGCACTAATTGGCTCTGTCTCCTGGCAGCAATCCCGCCAGCTGAGTAAGTTGGTGCTCTGTAAAAAAAGAATTTTTCAGTAAATTGCCTTTGCTAAAGTAATTGCTTTTACATTATCTCTACCACACACTCGTTAAGAACAAGCTGCAGTTCTGTCTCCCTGAACATGCTTTCAATTAATGTTCCTGGCTGCACTTCTGTGTTTGCTTCTACTGCCATCAAGCACTGTGAGGCGTCTAGCACAGCGTATGGTATAAATGGCTCCATTTGTTCATTCATCACTTTGTATGTATCAGATGAAATGGGAAACAGGAATTCATCTCCTTTGCAAAGTGATCATAAAGCATCCATTATAGTAAATATTAATGATGCATTAATGAGCATTGCTGTTTCACTGCTACTAATGCGTATTGAGGCACAGAAATTAAGAGTCCAGGCCAACTTATTCTGACGTAAAATTAAGGTGCTTTTTGGCCTTACTAGAAAGTGACCACATTGCTCCTCGAAATAAATAGAAGAGCTAAAACCAGAGGCTGTGTACAGCTCATACTCTACTGATCTATGCACAGGACAAAATCCTTAGTGCTAGCTTTTGTTGGCTGTTTGCTGCAAACCATGGCTCTGTGGGAGAGTGTCTAGCAGCTCTCACACCAAACAGACAGACCAGCATTGCCCCCCAGATATAAATGAATGCACCAAAGCTCTGCACTGGGTCATTCCCTGGGTGCTGTAGCTACCTTTGGGGTGAAACACAGCAAGTGCTCAGCACAACATACCGAACTAGTCAGCAATCTTTAATGGAGGAAGTGAAAAATACTGCATCTGTGCGAAATAAATGGGGAATTTTAGGGAGGTAGAATGGAATTACCCAAGCTGGGATCTGACTTCAGTAAGCTGGTGTTAACTCTTGCAAAAGCAGCCTCAAATTTTTCAGTGATCACACTGGTCAGAAGTTCAGTCTGACCTCTTGTCCTAGGGATGGCATTCCAAACATCCTGGTACCTCCTATCATGGGGAGGTGGGCTGGCTCATTGCTGACTCAGAGAAAATCACTGTTGCTAATCTCTGAAGCTGCTTCCACAGCACTTGGAGTTTATCAAAGCCGTCACCTAAAATGTGCCATCACTTGTTGTGGCCATTCCAAGGTTCCTCATTAGAAAAGGAACATGTCCTATCCAGTCTGTTGGTGCTGCTGGACAATGGCCAATCTCTGCAGTGGTTCTGTGCCATCCATATCGGTCATTCCTGGTCTCTGCACATTATCTGCAGGGGCTGCTGAAGTTCCTGGGTACTACAGAAACTTTACTCCAAGTAGAAGTTGCACATAGATATGCAAAAGATGCTTTTTCATGCCAGGCAACTTGCATCTTAGGGAATGCATAAAGCTGTGACTGGAAGGTGTTTTTGTGGCATATCCAGGGAGCTCTGAACTTCTTTGAGGAGCAGAGGTAACAGGAGCACACTGACAGAGCCTTCAGCTTTCTGAGGCTGTGATTCTCCTGGTTCTCTGCTTACCAGTAAGGGCCATGCAGAGCTGCAGATCACCTTAAACAAAAGCACTTTGCTTTGCCCCAAAATATGAACCATCTCCAATCAAAGTGGTGCACATTTACAGCCAGTCAGTCTCACAGGTTCCAAGGATTTCTGGCCTCACAGGAAACAAAGTACCAAAGGCAGCAGAACTGAAAGTCTTGCTGTTCTGTGCTTTTATGCCCTGTGGTGTCTGTCCTGATGGGGGTGAATGCCAGTGGATTTTCCCATAGTTGGGCATTTGCTGTTCTCTCTCATCTGCTTTCTGTGCTAGTGAGTACAACATCACTGCTCCTGAAGATTTTCCCTTCACAGATGCATTCATAAAAATTCTTTTCTGTCTGACAACTACAGTGAAACACAAAATGTTAACAGAATTTAGACTTGTGTCTTTATATCAGATCTGGTGGAAATCTGCCAGTTGCTTTGAAATTATACTGATGGATAAAGAGACACGTGTATGTAACATATGCAAACATAGCACAAGGACATAAATCCCATTTCCTTGGGCAATCAGGTTAAAGATAAAAAGTCTGGCAAGAAGGAGTCACCACAGAATGCTCTGCCAAAGATGAGGTTGGCATGAAAATGGAGGAGATGGCAAAGGAAAAATTTAACATTTCACTGGATAACTATTCCTCCCGAAGTTTTAATCAAAATGTTTTGGCAGGATTTATTTGTTACAAAAGAAATAATATAAAATGAAATTTGATTTTCTATCACTAAAATTTCCATGGAAAGTTTTAGATCAGGCACCCTTAGAGAGCCCAAGAAAGATTCCAAGCAGCAACTTGATCTCTTTTAGCTGGAAAACATAAGGATCAACAGAAACATGACATGCTGGAAAATATACATGGACTGAGGTGAAAATTCTTAGGAAGTGAGGACCATTCAGTAAATGGCTTTGCATTTGGGTGACAGCGAAAAAAATTACCCTCAGAAGCTGTCCAAGCAACAGTGTCTTGTTTATATCTTGTGGTCTTATGAGTAACTGGCTGGAAAAAAACAAGAATGAAAAGATAACAATTACAATAAAATTAAATTAAATAAGCCAGTGACTCATTACAGAGCAGTAAAAACAAAAACAAGATCATTTAGGTCCCAATAACAACAAGGGAATTAAAAGGAAACACAAAAATGGCTGGACTGTTTTCCTTATATATACAATCAACCACATGGAGATAGGAGAGGAGCAGAACCCATCGCACAGTTATTCAGTGGAAGGCAGAGAATATATAGAAAATATGAACTGTGATGCTACAGTACTTCGGCAACGTTAATTTGAGTGGGGCAAAGCTTTTTCTGAAGTGCCATAGAGGGACATTCCTCTCCACACATCCTGGCAAGGCACCCCACTGGAACTGACAGCAGGATTTATCCCACAGTCTTGCTCCATAAATTACTTTTCTTAAGCACTATTGTCAGGCTTTAGAAAAGTGTTAACAGTGAAGACCCATCCGTGGTCTCCTTCGTAATTCTGATAAAGTCTCAGGGCTAATCCCAGAGTAAATTCAATCCAAGGAACTCTTGGAATATTAAGAAAATGAGCTCAATTTCATATGACTCTGCTGGGACAATTTGTGAAGTTCCTGTTCTCCCAAAGCACAGTATTGTTTGGAACTGTGCCTCCTGAACTCGGTGCTATTCACAGAAATCTCACATGGAATACTGAGTCCTGCATGGCTGCAGTGCTTTGATTTAGCAAAAACTCTAAAAGATTTATTCTGAAGAAGGAAATGTATTATACAAAGGAGTACCTTGACTTTTCAATGCTATTCAATTACCAATGCCAATAAGAAGCTGAAAAATTCAGGGTAGAATATCAAAATTCCCAAACTTTGGGGTCGTTTGTACTGGCTCACCTCTGAACAAATTTTATTTCTCTGCCTCTTTTCACACATTCCAGTGTTCTCACTGATCTCTAAAGTATCCCATCTTCAGTATCTGAAGTGTGATGGAGAGAGGAGCACAGGGACTTTTGGACTGGGTTGGGGTTATTTGTTATAGAGTTTACAGACCTTTAAGCTGCAGTAGGAAGGCTGACCAGCTGTTTCTGAAGCTTTAGAAATTCTGTGTAAATACATGTTGTTTAGTTCTGCTTTAGCATTGCATCCAAAGAACAAAAGGCACTTTATAAACACAAACAAAGATTGTTCATTCCACTAATAAGGTAAAGTAGTATCTTGGAGGAAAACAATACACAAAGCAGTGAAATGATTTCCCCATATTTGCTCTGGGAGCCACTAGGAGAGCAATAAATAGAATCTAAATCTCCTGACTGCTTGTCCTGTGCTTCAGCCACGAGACCAGGCTCCATCTGACAGGCCCTGATTTCTGGTGTGAGCATTGTTGTGCTGCACAGATGGTAAATCCTGGTGCAGAGTAAACAGGCTGAGCAGGGAACAGCTGCACATGCCTTTCTGACAAGCACCGTGCCCGTGCTGGCCGTGCGGGAGATTTGTACCCGTCAGAACTCTTACCCTGTCCTGTCCTCAGTTTGCTGAGTTGTTTACAGCCTGCTTCCCTGGAAGTCAGCACAGCTTTTCACAGCTAGTCCTTCAATTCTTGAAAAGACCTGACTCAAGCATTTTAACTGTTTTGCTGCAAGGCTTCTGTGGCTGCAGTTTGTTGCTGTTCCGTGCTTGGGTTGCCCTGTCCTTTGCTGTGCTGTCGCTGGGCAGGAATGTTCTCCTGGCGTGTTCCTGGCACTGGGAGCTACAGCCATGAGGGTAACACAGAGCTGCACTGATTTCAGGCTCCCTTGCCTTCACCAGGCTACGCGTTTCAAGGCTTGTAGGGCTGAACAAATACGTCCTTCACGAGCAGCTCAGTTCTTTCACCACGAAAGATGCTGCCTAACTGACACCACATATGGCAAGGCCGCTCTCAGTTTTTGATTTGTACACATGGGCCTTTCCCTGGGGAAGAAGTTGTCTCTTCAGTCAAGAAAGCTTAGCAGGAAACATTTTCTTGCCCCCAGCTTCTCCAGTCCTGGCTTACCAAAGGAATGACACCGACCCCTCTCCTGTTGCGTTTGTATTCATGTTACCAATGTTTCCTGCTGACATCAAGTTCCAGTTTGCTATATGCATGCTCCGGTTTTGATGAAAGTGTGCAGAATTTATACTTCTGCTCTAAAATAGTAACTTACCAACTGGGCTTCGTACTTTGAAATGTCACTGCAAGTGGCATAACAGATGCTCGCAATAAGCTGACAACCCAGATTTTCCAGTGAGGAGTCATTCATGGATGCTGCTGTTGTAGCAGAATCTGACAGTTCTCCAACTCATAACTCACAGGTAACCACCACTTTGCTTTTCTTTAACTGCTGAAGGTTGTGTCCCAAGTGATTATAAAAACTTAGATTTATTTAATCCTCAAAATGTAGTCAGTTTGCTACCAGATGAATGTAGCAGAATCAGCCCTTGTTGGAAGAGATTACAAAATAAAGGGTGATACGAGAGAGAAAAAAAAAGTGAGGAGCTTAGAGCTATGAACAATGCCGAATTTTTCTGAGAGGTTATTGAAAATTCATTGGAAACCACCAAACTATAAAATCAGAGGCTGAGTTCTCATCATCTTCACTGACACATAGTCAGTTCAGCATACACTAGGAGAGATGGACTGAGTTCATTTTTTTCCACCTCTTCCAAAAATTTAGCAAAACATCCAGAAAAAGTATCAGGCTGAATTGGCATGTGCCAGGCTGAACAGCTGGGAAGCAAAGAGGAGGTGTTCTGGCAGGAATGCTCACCTCTGTTTCCTGGGACTCTGGGGAAACCAAGCTGTACCACTCTGAGCAGAACATGCTCCCACACACGGACCAGAGCTGCAGCAGGAGAGGTGCAAAGGTTCACCTTGACGGGACAGAGTGGCTGAAGAGAGAGGCGCAAAGGGAGACAGGATCTCCTCAGACACAGCAGCTAGAGGAGGACGATAACAGCAGCAGCTTAAAGCTATCACAGAATGTTTATTATTCACCAGTGTTACACATTGCAAAGCTTTTTGATGTCTGCTCAGCTCAGACCTGGAAGAGCCGCTGAGCCTCAAGTTGCAAGGTTAACCCAGCTTGATTCCCAGCTTGGCCAAAGCTTGTGCTTAACCCTGACATGTTTGAAATTTAAGCTATAAAGTGTCATAAACAGGGACCACTTGGTTTTAAATGTAAGTATAGAGAGTCATTTTATGACAAAATGATCCAGCAGGATGTTCTAGTATCTCTGTCCATACAATCCTGGCTCTGCTAAATGGACTGCTCAGAAAATGCGTTTGACTACCAGGGAACAAGATGTGTTATATCTTGCAGATATCAAACCTGTTGTTTTAGTACCTCCCTGAAATCTATAACGGGCTTGCACCACAACAAAGTCATCAGGCAGTAAGATTGGTGGGCAGTTGAGGTTCACTAAGCAAATTAAGCCACACTTGGGAAGTGTTTTGTGACAGTGAATCAGTCTGGGCCTTTACCAATACACAAATGTTATGGAAAAAAGTGTTTATAACTGGCATTTGTATTCCAGGAAATATTTTAGCAGAGAGCTGAACTTGTAGCAAGTGCAAGTGCTGCCACGTGGTTCAGAGTGCTGGGGTGTCCCACGGTGCCCAGTGAGCTGTGATTTGTTTCTCTGCAGCCCACCGGGAACTGGGGTCATTTGCAACAGAACTAATTCTTGTTTTGTGCAAGGCAAACCCGTGAGGGGAGAGGGGAGGAAGCAGCAGGCATACATCAAGCGCTCTTTAGGCAGCGAGCCTCTGCCAAGGGGAGATAAGGAGAAATGAATTAGCTACTCTGGAACCAGCTCCGCTTCTTCTTCTCAAATAACTTCGGCTCTGTGCCTAGTGAAAGCACATCCTTGCTTTGAATGTCTTGTTTCCGTTCCATGTCAATTTTCTAGTGCTAAACTAATTTGCTGAGGCTCTGCTAATGTCCCTGCCAGAGGAGCTTCCATCGCCCTTATCTTTATTTACTCAGAAACATCATGACAGTATATTTTAGCCCTCTTCGCCTTTCAAATTATTTTCAGCAACATTCCCCATCTATCCCAAAAGCTGCTTCCTGCACAGGGATAGATCTTAGCAAGAGGAAAATGCAAATGCAGCAGTCAGGTCCTGGACACATGTTGCACAATGCTGGTGACAGAGGAGTGAGTAGCTGGTAGCCCTGACCTTGGCTCAGCCAGCAGGCTGGAATGCCAGCAGCACCACAAAGCAGCACCACAAAGCAGCATCAAGCCTGCAAATGCCCTGAACCTGACATTTAATGGTCACTCCAGGCAGGAACCCACTCTGCTTGAACCAGTGTGGATCGTCCCTGCCAGCTCGGAGCCACAGGATCTGCCTTTCCCAGGGCCAGCAGAGCTGACTGAGCGTGGCAGGCCACAGCAAGGGTTCTGCACTGCTCAGCAGCAGTGTCTCCTTTGCCTTTCCAAAATGTGGGCTGGTTGTTGGAGTTTTCTAGCAAGTAACTGCAGTGAGAAAGAGGGGCATGCCTTAAGTGCTGGACCGGTGTCATGAGACAGGCCCATACACAGTCCAGGGTCCTTTTCTTGCAGGACCTGAACCTAATGGCTCCACATAATTTATTTTGAGCTTTTTAGTCCGTGGAGTATTTAACAATTTTGTAACTAAAACCTATCCTTAGGTTTATCTGTTCTGCCCGTGTCTGCACCTTTCTCCTTGGGCCATTCCTCCGTGTGGAGAATCGGGCTGTGGCTGCACCAGAGCATTCCCGCTGGGCTGGAGGAGGTTACTGGAGGGCAAGGGCTGGTCCCGCCGTCCCTCCCTCCCCCTGCGGGCTGAACGAGGAGCCTCCCTCGAATGATGCAGGATGATCCTGTTCCCTAGAGCTCACCCCAATGTTTCCCTGACAGGCAAAATGATCCCTGCCAGGACCATAGTGCCTTTTGTGCGATAGCACTGAAGATGCTCCCTCCCCACAGGCAAAACACCTCCAGCAGGATAAAAACATGGGGCCCTTCCTCTCTCCTGGAAGCTGAAGATTTGGGGGGAGCCTGTTCCATACCTCTGGGGACTCAGCTATCTGCAGCTTCTTACCTTCTTCTCCTTCCCTGCTTACTTACGACACTCACTGGAGCCAGATTTAATGCTACACTGCTTAGAACACATGAAGAGTAAAACCTTCCTGGTTTATTTTGTCTTTTGAATAAAGTCCAGGGTTACAATGATTAGAGGTTCTCTTCAGTTTCCTGTTAAATCGTTTCTAATTATACACCTCTTTTCATCACAATCTCTTGGCTGGTGGTAAAAGGAAATGCAGTGGGGTTGGCTTGGACATCACAGCTCATGACTTTCTAGCAGTTTCAGAACAAGGTACCAGTGCCACCTCTTGTTAGTAAAATCTGATAGCAACAAGCCAATGACTAATGGTCCAGGACCAGCCTTGTTCTGTTCCACTGCTGTCTCATAAAGTCACTTTCTTGCTTAGCTTATGGGGCCATTGGGAATGTTGGACAGAAAATTTTTACGCCTAGAGTACATTTGCAACGTTGAAAAATTCTGGAAGATTGTACATGCTGGTTCTGGGGACAGGTAGCAACACAGGGGCGACCATGGACAGCAGTGCAAGTCATCAGCAGAGCCCTGAACCCCACCCTTTCAGCCCTGAGCACCTGTACAGAACCCAGGGATCTAAACCCTTGCTCCTCTCAGGAGACACAGGAAACTTTAGGAAAACAAAAGCTCTTTTTTCTTGCTCTTTTAGATTGGCAGGGAGCACATGTTCTCCAAGGAACAAGAGTATCAAATTTGAATTACTGTTTATTTCTACCACAGCCATGGCCAAAATCTTGGACTGAATTGGGACCCTGTTGCCATGTACTGTTCAGAACCTGTCAAGAGAAACTACAGCATGAATGAATAAAACAGAAACAGTGAGAAAAGAGACAAAAGTAGAAGGAGGGGCAATAATCTGAGTGGGGGGAGAGAGCTGGTGATAGAGCTTGGTCAGGAAAACCCAAGTATTGAACCCACATCTCTCGAGTGGTCAGTCATACATTGACTTTACCACACTGCCCAGTTCCTTTTTGGATTCAGAAAGATGCTTGTATCCAGAAGTTATAGCAAAGTTATTACAAGTTCTAGTTAAGACTTTTCTTTTATACAATGCCAGAGCTCATTCCAATGAGAATGGAACAGGATCCCTATTTCAGCATACTTTTGATATGAAAACAGATGTTAATACAAGAATCAATGAAAAAATTAGGAACACTTGCTTTAGTTTTATAAATGGATGTAATCCCACTGAAATTAATAATACAACTCGTCCCAGCTGCAGAATTACATTCTCTGCTCTTTTAAGATCAATACCATTATTTAGTACCGTGTCTTTACTAATAATGGCTCAAACCCCAGTCCTGTACTTTTGACATCAATCTCCTTGGCATAAATACATTCAGGATTTAGCTCAAGTGTCAGTGTTGGCCAAAGCAGAGCCCCAGACTGTGTGTGCTTGGAGCAAGGTCCTGCCTGTTTCACTGTTTCATTGATGATAGCAGCAGCCCAGCTCCCTGGATACAGCCAGAGATGCTGAGCAATACAAGCAGTGTTAAAAAGGAAGCTGCTCTGAGCTCAAGGAAGCGTTGTTTGCTTCGGCCTGAAAGGCTGAGCCTCAATTCTGCTGCCAAGCCTTGGAGCTCTCACCCCATGGACAGACGCACATGGCTTTTTCCCATCAGTTTCGTCAGAATAAAACTGTTTTGTGGTTTCTTGTTATAAACTCTTTACAGAAGCTAATTACGGTTGGCACAGGATTAACCACCAGTTGTATAAGTGAAATTTTGCTCAGCTCTGGATCCTGGCTGCACTCACAATATGGTGAGAGGAATGTGCTGCCCAGCTGTGGGTGCTACCCACAGATGCTCTGCTGGTGCAAGATCAGCCCACATGCCCTTCAGGTAGGACTTAGAAGTCTTCTTTTACTTTTCCAATAAGCAGGGGATAAATCCCCGTGTCCTTGTCAATGTTTCCCCTCTAAACAAACTCCATTCTGATGCTCAAGGCTGCAAGCAAACTGCAGCAGCCTGCAGGTGCACTGGCACATTCACCTGTGTGTTTGATCTGCTCTGTTCCAGTGGCACACACGTGGTGTGCAAGGCTGCAGGGAAAGACTCCCTTTCAGGCTAGTTTGCCTGCTCAGTGCTGAGCAGGTGTTTTTATACCATTCTGAATAGTATATAATCAATAGCTTTGATTGTGAAAATGAAGAGGAAAATCTGTCCTGTAGAGACCAACCCATGAGGTTTGCATTTTATTTATGGGAAAATAATTCAGCAGGGTCAATGGGGCATCGGTTTACAGGATGCCCCAGCTCCACTGATGAGTAATCTGCTAATTAATAGCTTAGGAGATGCTGCCAGGGTGATTGCAGCACACCAACAGACCTCGCTCAGCTCCTGAGCAGACATTCTCAACAGCAAGCAGAGATGCTGGGATGAGCAGGATGGCCTCTTACTACTCCCTCCAGTCTGTTTTGTTGGCCAAAAGATGTTAGATCTTGTATCTGTCCTCAAATATAGATCTTTATTTTTGTATTCCTGGCACCATGAGTCTCAGTAGCTGAAAGTCAGCCCTGACTTCTGTCTAAGCAAGATCTCAGTGTTTTCAAAAAGAGTAACAAAAATGCAAATAATCTGACAGTTTCCTATTTGGCCAGCAGGAATTCAACAGATAAGTCTGCACACTGTGTCTTTAAACCTAAGAAGTCTTTGTGCTGAAGTTAAGGTTAAAAAGCCACCTGTTCATGTAGGAAATAATGAGTTTATGCACTATGGTCTCTTGTTCTTACATCTAAAAAGCAGTACTGATCCAAACTAAATCTGTCAGTGAGACATAGATGCTTGAATGATCAGTTTTATGGGATTCCAAGTTATATTGCCAACTGCTGTCTCCCAGGAGTGTTGAATATTGGGAAAATCTGTTCTAAATCTATAAATTAATGAAAAAACCCACAGGCTCTTGTTCAGTATCTTCAGTGCAACATCCTCAGTGGGCACTGAGGATATTGGACTGAAGAAAGAATCCTGTTCCTGTGCTTTCTGTCCCATCTGTTCAAAATTCACCCTTCATTTTACATTAAATGTGCTGGTTTTTTGCCAGACCTGGCTGCTGGGGAAGAAGATTTTTAAACAGAGAAGAGTTCATGTCTGGGGTGCACATAAATTGGCCCAGGTTATCCCTTACCCAGGGCTTTGCAGGAGAGGAGCAGCCATCTGCTGCTGGACCTGCTGGCAGTCAGTTCCCTTGGTGTGTGTATGGATGGAAATGTGCCCCTCAATGCCTCATTTACTGTTGTGTGCAGGCACAGAGGAGCCAACTTCTCCTTCAGACCATTACAGCAGTTAGTGTGGCACCTTTTCTATGTGTTCCCAGATCCAGAATGAAATTTTGTTGTGTTCTTAGTGGGTGTGCACCTCATGCATACTCGACCACTTCTTTCCTCTTTCACTAGTGGACATGGGTCCAACTCCCTTATGACAAACTTTTCATTTTTATCATTGAAGTGCTATCTTTTCCTTGCTCCTGTCACCTTCAGGAAACCTGTTACCCAATTCTGGGTGCTCTTTGAGGAAGCAAAGATTAAGTAATAGGCAGCAACAGGGGATGTATGACACTGCACTGAGAAACTGCATCTCCGAGGGACAGCAGGTTCCGTAAATGCCACCCATAGCAGGGGACCACTGGATGCTTCCCCGTCTGAAGTTCCTTTCTGGACGCTTTCTTCACTTGCTCGGTGTTTGTTCTCCTGCAACAGCAAGGAAATGAAGAAGAGGAAGGAAAGGAGGCAATGAGCACACATCTAATGAGGGAGGGGGCAGATTAAGGTACCAGAGGTACCCTTACTGCTTGTGCAACTGGCCCATGCTCAGCCCCCAGTGTCCCAACAGGGCACAGAGGCAGTTCTCCTGTTAGACAAGAGCCTTGAGAAGGAAAGGAGAAGTGGGGCCCTGTGGGTTACAGGAAATCAGAATGGACCAACCAACGCCCTGTCCAGACAGCACAGGCCCTGCCTTTGCCCTCACCCACCATCTTGTACGTCTTTATCAGTCATAGAGCAATTTTGGGTGTTGTTCAGCACCAGCTAATGACGGGTATCTTTGTCCCAAGTGAAGCAATCTGAAGACCCATTCCTTCTGTGTGACTTACCCAGAGCCCCGGGGGCAATTCCAGAGACCAGTTTTTCAGCCTATTCACACTGTTATTTTTGCTAAACAGAGTCTAATAAGGCAGTAACTTTGCTTCAAAGTGAACGAGAGAGGGGCAGAGCCCCTTCTCCACACGGGCCGCAGGGAGAGAAGCAAGTGCTGCTTGGCCAGGGAGGCTGAAGGCAGCAGAGCAAGTCCGACCTGTGGCTGCCCAGTGCCAGGGAGCCCTTCTCCCGGGCCGGGAGGAATCTCTGCCATGCACAAGGAAACCCTCGAGCTGAGTCCTTTGCATGTTGTGCTGGACCCCGAGGACCCTGTGGGTGTGAATCACCTCCTGCTGTGCACCTCTGAGCCATATGAAAACCCTTCCCTTCTCTAGAGGTTCAAGCTGTGCACAGTTGATTTTCGGTGAGACTGGCAAATGTCCCCTGACCCAGATGGGCACACCTGGATTATTTGTGTGGATTATAAAGGTGTTGAAGAGTCCCAGTGCTCACCTGAACTCAGCTGTGCTGGGTGCAGTACAGACAGGATTGCCAAAGCTGGCCCTGACCAACAGGTTCCGTGAGTGTGGGCCTTGTTTTCGCACTCGGGAGAATATGGGAGTTTGAAATGTGTCAACCCCAACACTGCCATTCAACTGAGTCAAAGGCCCCAGCTGAGTGGGTGGATTTTTACAGAAGGCCTGGCTAATTTTTAGACCATTAGTAATGTAGTTGAGGAAGATAAGGTAATGAAGAGTGTGATCCAGTCTCATGCTGCAGAGTGCAGAGAGTTCAGCTGCAAGAGTTAAGAAAGAATTCTTTTCCCTGTCTGTGCCATTGCACAAGAGCAGAGGTGCCTGAGCGAGGGGACAGCAGCAGGAGCTGGGTATTGAACATGATGTGGTTTATTGATGACCAGTATGGAAAATACATTTCCTCTTATGCTCCAGAAGTGGGATCTGTGTAACTGCTTCTGGACAGCCTTGCTCCTGAATTCCCAAATAGCCAACAAGGAGCATTAAGAGAGGAGCTACAGCCTGGGAGCTGTGTTGCAAGGGCTGGAGTTTATTCCCATCTCTCTGTGCTGAGAATGGGCAATATTGTCCATTGGGACTGTGCCACGGTGACGGGAAACACCTCTAGCGTTTGTGAGCACTTCACATGAGGACAAAACACCATAAAGAAAGGGATTGTTTAATATCTGGATGGACCAGTTGCAAGGCTTAAAATAAGGGTTTCTTTTCTCAGTGTGGTTTAGATGGATCAGTGTCATCTCTTGAAACAAGTGATCTGGATTTCTCTGTGATCGTAAAGCTGCTAGAAAAGTACAAAAATGGCCTTTACTTTCTATACAAACGTTGGTAGTTTTCTTCTTAATATGTGCATCTGTGATTGCAGGTAAAAATTATCATGCAGCTCTCTAGAGATGCTCCCAGCCAAGAAAAATGGTGTAAATTCAGCTCTAATTTCACTTTCCAAAGAAAAGAAAAAGGTAGAGATGTTGAGTGACAGAGTGCACACAACTCTTTCTACATTAAATATTTTATTAGAGGCTCCAGTGCGGTACTAATTTATTTTAATTTTTGCATGCAGTGCCGTGCAGATCCCAGGCTTCTTCACTGTCTTTGGCCCCACCAAATACATCAGCTAATGCTCTATTTACACACAGCACATACACAGATGGTTATACACCTGTATATACTGTTATAGGACATTTTTTCTTGAAGTTAAATTACAGCACAGTGCTGTAATTGAACAGTGATCTCTATACAAATTAAAAGGGTTGGTGCATACTTTATTTTGGAGGTACAATTACAGTAATTTCAGTGCATGCTGACTGCATAACAGCACGCTCACAACCCGGGGCCGATCTGGGGATGTGTGAGTGCTGCTTGCACATGCAAATGTGAGGCTTACTCACCTCCTGCCTTTGAAGTGCCACGGCTGCACCATCCCTGGGGAAATGTGCCTGCACTACAAGGCTCCTAAATTTTCAAATGGTTTGGGAAACAATACTTGAAAATTAAGACTCTTCTTCCCATTTCCTGCTAAACATCACCACATCTGAGCGATACACAATACACAGCTGAATAGGTGCATTTCCTTTCTCTTCTTCCCAGGTTGTGCTGGAGCTGCCCTGAGACGCTGCAGCGCTCGGAGCCATGGCAGGCACAGACTGCCAGCAGAGCAGCTCCTTGTTCGGGTTATTGCTGCCTGGCTCACTGTTCATTGCAGCCATTGTGCAGGCCCCAGGGGAGCTGCTTCCCTGGACAGCCCATCCCACAGCTGTGCCCAGCCCGGCCCGGCCACACAGCGCACGCTGTGGGAGTCAGCTGGAAGTCAGTGGAAGTCAGGCTGGGTTTGAGCGTATCTGGGATTTAACTGTTCCCCACGCCACTTCCCTCGTGCTAAGGCGAATTCTTGCAAGCACACTCACGGTGTTTTTTCCTCATGACCAGGCTCCAAGCCAGAGCTGGTGTCCGGGATCAGGGAGAGGAGCGCGGCAGGCTTGCCTGAGCGATGGCATGTGCGGCAAGCAGGGGCAGCACGGGAATTAAAGCACTGCCTGTGTTCGAAAGCCTGATCTCAAAATCAGCTGGGAAGGCAATGTGATTCCAAGTGACTGCTCACAATGTAGGTCAGTTGAATGCAAAAGTGAAAGCAGATGCACCATGAGATTCCCACGTCTGCAGAGGGAGGGGATGTCAGGCTGTAAGGGCAAAAAGCCCCAGAACTCATGTGTGACTCGTGTTTTCCGGTGAGTGACAAACGCTGCCATCCTGCCTGGGTGGGAAGGGGCGGAATCCAAGCGCGAGCGTGGATGTGAGAGTGCAACCCTCAGGAGATGCGAACCGCGTGTGTTGGTGTGCTCACACATGCTCCGGCATCCTTTCGGCATCCCTCCGGCATCCAGCCGGGATCGCACCCAGCCGGGATCGCACCCAGCCGGGATCGCACCCAGCCGGGATCGGACCCAGCCGGGATCGCACCCAGCCGGGATCGCGCCCAGCCGGGATTGCATCCCTCCGGGATCGGACCCAGCCGGGATCGCATCCCTCTGGGATGGCACCCCTCCGGGATCGGACCCAGCCGGGATGGCATCCCTCCGGGATCGCACCCAGCCGGGATCGCATCCCTCCGGGATCGCACCCAGCCGGGATCGCATCCCTCCGGGATCGCACCCAGCCGGGATCGCATCCCTCCGGGATCGCACCCAGCCGGGATCGCATCCCTCCGGGATCGCACCCAGCCGGGATCGCATCCCTCCGGGATCGCACCCAGCCGGGATCGCATCCCTCCGGGATCGCACCCAGCCGGGATCGCATCCCTCCGGGATCGCACCCAGCCGGGATCGCATCCCTCCGGGATCGCACCCAGCCGGGATCGCATCCCTCCGGGATCGCACCCAGCCGGGATCGCATCCCTCCGGGATCGCACCCAGCCGGGATCGCATCCCTCCGGGATCGCACCCAGCCGGGATCGCATCCCTCCGGGATCGCACCCAGCCGGGATCGCATCCCTCCGGGATCGCACCCAGCCGGGATCGCATCCCTCCGGGATCGCACCCAGCCGGGATCGCATCCCTCCGGGATCGCACCCAGCCGGGATGGCATCCCTCCGGGATCGCACCCAGCCGGGATCGCATCCCTCCGGGATCGCACCCAGCCGGGATCGCATCCCTCCGGGATCGCACCCAGCCGGGATCGCATCCCTCCGGGATCGCACCCAGCCGGGATCGCATCCCTCCGGGATCGCGCCCTGCCGGGATGTTGGGGCAGCCCCGGCCGGCCAGGCTGCGCTGGCCGCGGGTGCCTCGGCGGGGCCGGGAGGAGCCCGGGCTGTGCCCGGTGACCGCACGGTGACTGCAGTGACAGTAACGCTCCCGCCCCGCTGCTGCCGCTTCCCCGAAGCCGCGGGGGCTGCGGGAAATCCCCGGCGCTGCCCGAGCCCGGCCCCGCCGCACCGGGCGGGCCGAACACCCCCGGCAGCTGCCAGGGCCGGGGAGGTACCCACGGGCACCGAGCCACGGCGATTTTCTCCCTGTGCCTCAAAAATTATTTGTTCATACAGTCATTAATGTCTATTAAATCTGTGTATGAATTTTAAACGGATCGCTGTGGCACGGATACTCTTGCAGGATGTAAGCATTGCAATGCAAATTAATTTTTCTTACTTCCAAAGTGGATTCCAAATTTGCATCTGCACAGGGAATTAATTAGGAGGAGCTTTTGCCTCCGCAAAAAAAAAAAAAAGTCTTGAAACCCACAGTTCTGTGGGTGTCCCAGAGCACCACAGCAAGATGGGACTGAGATATTTGAAATGTGTCACTTGCCTCAGTCATTGCTTTCAGAAAGTCAGAACACTCTGAGCATAAAGGCTTTCTTCATATTAAACCAGTGAGATCGATCACCTGATTTTAAATTTCTTCCAGACAGCATAATGTATTATTAAAAGTTCCCAAGGGAGCATTAAAAATAATTCTTTCTCCAGGTATGGAGATGTAGATGTGTTGCTGGGGGGTAAGGTAAGGTGAGGTGTGTTCTTGCTGCACAGCATCTGTGCTGTGGTTTACCTCGTGTTCTTACTTTTACCCTGTGGTAAATGAGAAGCTCCCCTAGGATGAAAGAGGAAGCTCTCTAACTTGAAACATCTTGGTGAGCACCAGAGCAAAACAGTAATATTTTTATTTCTCCTCAATGACTCGAGAATATTTTTAATTCTCGCACATCTAATACATGAGTGCTGTCAAATTCTGACTACAGCAGTGTCCTGTGGCAACGTGCTTCTCCATTTCACCAAAAAGAGCTGTCAGAGGAGGTGATGGATGAAGAGTTCAAGCTTCAGTGCTGAGGAAGGTCAGTCTGTGAGTAATGATCTGTCACTGGCCTCAGATCATGAGCTGTTTGCATAACTTTGGCTCAGGACAAACCCAGGCCGAAGATGACAGATGATGCCATATAAGCTCTCCCAGTTGGCTCATTCCAGTCTGATCCAGATCATCTGTACCCCAAGGTCATGAGCACTCCAGAGCCAGTCACTGGCAAGGGTGACAGAGCTGGTGGCCTCCCTCCCACTGTACTGAAGGATGACAAAAGGGAAGGTAAACAAACAAGAGAAGTTCTCTGCCACTCATGGCCTACTCTGAAGCTTCAGCAGTAGGGAAGAGAAGGGCTGAGACCCTGGTGAGTAACACAGGCCAGTGCTGCTCCTTCTCAGAAGCCACAGCCCAGCTGATGGCCCTGGTGGGCATGTGATTGCTGTATGCACAGATGAGAGCAGTATCACACTCTTCTCAGGATTCAGCCACTTCCTAAATTTGTGGTTTGGTGAGCAGAATAGAATCTTGTGTTTGATGGCCTCAGAAAGTGACTAAAATTAGAAGTAGAGGTGGATGTGTTTTTCAACTTTTTTGGACCGAGTGTCTTGGCTGGCATTTCCCCATTCTCCTCCTTCCTTGCCCTGAGAATTAGGTCTGTCTGATCCATAGAGAGCCTTTTTCCTTGGCAGATGGTATCAGCATCCAGTACATCTTCCTTGTCCTTCCCTCTCTCTTCTCTTTGGTTTGGGATTCAAACAAAAACAGACACTGAAGTTTCCTAGACCCAGATAACCCAATTTCCATAATTTATCCCCCTTCCTTATTGCCTGGCCTTCCCTGGAAACGATCACGTAGTCATGGGGAAACTGTCTCGAGTCTCTCAGAGGGTTCTGGTAAAGTACCCACCCCTCTTCCCTGTGGTCAGGCTTGGGCTACTCCTCTTTGCTATATTTTCACAGAAAAAAAAAAAAAAAAAAAAAAAAAAAAAAAAAAAAGAAACCGTTAGGTCAGCAGCCCAAAAAATCAGGGAAGGAAAAGGCTGCTCAGCCAGGGCAGGGGCCTGCAGGGAAAGAAAAGGAGAAGGAAGAGCCACTGCACCCAGGCTGTGACTCGGTGAAGGCTGCCACAAGGGCATCTGGGTGTCTTGGCTGAAACTGCATTTCAGTGGGTGGGGAAGTCCAGAGTGAGGGGGCTCCCGTTGTTTGTCCATGCTCTGGTGTTGGGAAGGGTCTGTTGAATAATTTTTTCCTGGTGCTTACATCCGCTCCTTTGGCTCAGCGCTGACTGTAGGGCAGCCACGGCCTCCCTTCTTTTTCCTCTTTCCCATTCACTCATGATCTAAATGTGGCAGCAGTGGTGGGTGTAATCTGCTCCTAATCCTCGTGTCTGGGACCTGTTACAGTTCAGCTTGTTTCTTTCAGATCCCCAAGGCATTATTATCTTCCAGGACTCAGGCAAAGCCTTCTCTGCGACATCATGTGAGGAACCCCCTCCTCGCCCCGGGGATGCTGATGTGTTCCGGACTGAAGCAGCAGATCTCATCTCACATCTGCAGCGAGACCCTCTCCAGACTTTGGTCTGAACACCAAAAGATACTTGAGGGGAGATTTTTCATTCTTCGTCCCTACCGTTGTCCATCTGGGCTTAATCCCTCTGTTCTCCCCGAACTTCAGTTCTGCTCACTTCTACTCTTATTTCTGTCAGAATTCACTGGACTCTGAGGTTTAAGTCCTTTGGAGAAAGGAGATTGTTTTAGTCAGTCTTTCTAAATCTCTGAAATTTGTGCTCATGTCAGGACCCAGGAGGGAAGAAAGTTTCACGTGGATGGAGCCTTTGCTGCAAGAATGTAACCTGTCTCTTACCTGTGTGACCTCGTATTTCAGGGAGCTGCAGTTTAGAAGCAAACAGCAGCACTAAAAATAAATATATTTTGCCCTCATCTCCACACTGTTAGTATAAAAGGATGGCTGAGTGGGTGGACTGACTCTCCTGTGTTCCTTTTTCTTTCGGTTCTTATTTTGTTTAACTCGAGAATATGTCGTTGTCATGTTCACGAGGCCTGACCCAGCCCGAGGCCTTTTCACTTCTTTCTTTGTTCTCGAGCAGGACCATTCTTTCCCACTTTCAGGCAGCCTTGGCTTCAGGCATTAAGATGCAGAGTGAGGGGTTGCTGGTCCGATTTGTCAGTGCAGCTTCTTTCCAGTTGTTCTGCCTCTGGAGCACCAGTACAAGTCTCCCCCACTCTCCTCCCTCCTGCCTTATCGGAAACCCAGCCCAAGACCCATAAGGGCCACCTGCCAACACATAACTCTGCTCTACCATGGATGAAACTCTTGATACTGCCTTTTTTAACTTGTTTTTCAGGTAGTTCCTACCCTTTGAACACTGTCATTTTTCAGACTGTCATTCACAAAGTTCATTGGGTCTCAACCACAGCCTTTGAACCAAAAACATTTACATGCCTCATTTTTGCCTCTTGCTCAGCTCCAAAATTCAGGGAAACCTGAACTTCATACAGGGGAGAGGAAATTTATCCCCTAGCATGTTCTTCCCTGGCCAGTTCTGCTTTCCACTCCCCACTTGCAGTAAACTGAATGATCTTTTATGAAATGCAAACTTTATGGGTAACTTGGTTATTGATTGTTCAAGGGGATGTTTTGTCAGGATGTTCCTCTGTGAGCTTGGGGTGGGGAGCAAACAGTGACAGCCAGGCCAGCTAATAAATGGCTTAATATCACTGGTCGTAGTTGAATTTTACACACTTAGCTTGCACGTAGTCCAAACAGCTGCAAGTGCTTTAGGAAAGGTGATATTCCCTCATTTTGTGGAAAGAGAAACTGAGGCACAGTGCAGCTCAGTTATTTGTCCAGAATCACTTGCTGCTGGGAATAGAAAACACAGTTCAGGCTCATTTGAGAATCATTAGACAATACTTATTGTAAAGGAAATTCATTCCTGTCTGGAATATTACCGAATTTTGAGATCTTAGGAAAAGACAATTTCTTTAAGTTGGGCAAGGAAGTTCTTGGTTCTCCCTTCAGCTCTCTGAAGCATGCAATGTTTTGTTTAAATACAACAAGAACATTAAATGGAGCACAGTTCTGTCTTTTCCTTTGTTTTCCTCCTCTTTCAAATTCCATAGATCTGATCTTATTTTCCTGAGCCAGTCCCTTGCACTTGGGGCATTCAGCTGCTCTGGCCTTTCAGTTTCGTGGTTTGTCCAGGGCGTGCTGATTTCTCGTAACTGGGTTTGGGTGCTGAGATTGGCGCTCCGCGGTCGGGCCGGGCGGAGCCGCGCTCGGGGCCGGGGATGCGCCCAGCACCTCCCGCCGGCCCCCAGAACTCCGCGCTTCCCTTGAGCCTGGCAAGGTTCCGCTGCGGTGAAATCAGCTCGGCCCCGGGAGCCGGCGGATGACAGCGGTGTCCCAGGCCGGCCTTTTAGCTTTTGCCTTATTGATTTGGTTCGCTGAGGGACGAGCACTTTGTCCCCTGTGCGAAGCTGGCCGCTTCAACAGCCAGCCCCCCTCCAGCACTTGATTGCACCACAGGTCCTGGAAAGCCTCTGACGTTAACGTGATTTTTGAAAGAAAGGCTCAGGAGGCAATTCTGAGCAGTTTGGGGGGGGTTTCTGTGTAATTCAGGTATATGCACTCAGGCACATGGTGGGGTTCTTGGAGCTGTCCTGTGCAGGGCCAGGAGTTGGACTTTGACGTTCCTTGTGAGTCCCTTCCAGCTCAGGATATTCCATGATTCTGTGTATGTCCCAGTGAATATGACTCCAAAGACATCCTGGCTGGATCTGTGTTTGCACAGTAGCGGCTTTGCATGGTGTTCTCAGATCCGTCTGTCACCACTGCTACACTGGAAACGTAGCGTGTAAATGTAGGTAATCCTAAAGGCACCACAAAATAGGATAGAAATTACTTTGGCTTGGTGGGACTCATTTTGGGGTTTAGGTATTTTGGGGGGTTTTGCCTTAAAATGATTATCTTTCAATATTTAACATGTCTCCTGTTTTGCTGGCTTCCAGCCAAGCCCTACTTCCACTGCAGGTGAAGAGAGCAGAGTTGGGTTGGCAGCCTGCTGTACTCCCTGGGAGGGTGTGCCTGTCACTCCTCTGCAACTGGGGCTTTTATCTCCCTAGACACCAACGTATGGCACAAGATCATCTTTTAAATGTCACATGAGATTCTGGGAATTCTCTCCCTGGTCCCAGAATACTTCCAGAACTGTTTATCTAAGCTCTCTCATGGTATGCCAAACCACCAGGTGTTCTGTGTGCCTGGGGCCCCACTTGTTCTGGAAGGCTTCCTTGGTTTTTGTTTGTACAGAGTTATCCTGGTCTGCAGAGTGGGTTCAGTGAGCCTCTCCCAGCGCTCTGTGACTGATTGGGAGAACCTTTCCATGCTTTCCCACGATGACCCACGGTAGGATTGCTGTGACCACACTCCGGTGTCCACCTCCAGCCAAGACCTGAAGTGGGAGTGGGACAGGACTGTGCAATGGCTCTTTAAGCTGTGTCAGCCTTGATCCTCTTAAATACCACCTGTGGGCATTTCTTGCTTCTGTACAGCCCATTCCTTCTCAGGCACGTGGTGCCTTGGCTGTGCATTTCTAAACATGTTTCTGTTTTTGTGTTATGCAGCAGCCACCATGTTGTGCTTATTACAGTGAAAACTGGGTGAAATTCCACGGCCTTGTGTTATGCAGAAGGGCAAACAAGGTCTCCATCACATCCAGGAAACTATAAATAGAAACTACAAAAATCAACAGAGGATGATTAGAGGAAAGGTGGTCATATGAAACTGCCCAAATTTATGTGCCTAGTTTGGGAACTAAAGGTAAGGTTCCCCACATGGAGAGAGATACATTTCTTTTGAATTGCCCTCTGGAAGATAACTCCTTAACTCTTTCCCTAAGTGCTAGAAGGGTCTGGATCAGTGCACACAGGATCAAACCATCAGCACTCAGCTCCAGAGGAAACAGGTCCCAGAGGAAACAGGTCCCAAAGGAAACAGCTCCCAGGCACTGTCCTGCTCCTGTGGCTCTCAGGGCAAATTGCACCAGGGAGAAACCGGCAGAATGATGAGGCCAGGAAGAACAAATTATGCCTCTTAGGGTACCACATCATCACCCTCATTTTTGTCCTTCAGAAGAACAATTATCTGTTTAATTGTTTTGTCATCACGAATAATAGTCCCGAGCAGCTCTGTGACACCTGGGCTGGTGGTGGTTTTGGTGGGAGAGCCCTGTGTGCTCCCCTGTATTTACACGCCAGCCTGGCTTGTGCATTTGCAGAGATTACTCTCCCTTTCCAAACAGAAAGCAGTGACTGGACCAAGCCCAAGCATTGTTTAACAGTGGCCTGTGACTCTGTGGTTTGTTTTCTTGTTTTGTTTGTAAAGGTCAAAGACATAATGATTTTTTTTTTTGAGGTGAAAGTTGTACTCAGATCTTTCACTGGGCTGAGCTAGAGGGGAAGTGAAAAGTCTTGGTCAAAAGCATGATATTTCTTTGGTGGTTTCTCTCATCAAATAGATGCCTGAAGTGGGAGCTGATCATGTCCCCCTGAGGCCACATTACCTTCCACAATCCCCCAGTCTGCCTGTCTAAATGTAACCCCCTGCATTTGGGTTTAAATCTGATAAGAACGCCCGGTTCTGATATGATTTTCCAGGCGTGCCAAATTGCTGCAAACTCCAGCAAGGCATGTTTCCTAGTAAGCACTTTCCAGCACTGGACCCCTGCCTTTTCTGGGCTGTAGGTGGGCCAGGCAGGAGGATTTGGCACGCAGAGCCTGGGAGGTGACTCTGCTTTGCACCGGGGGATTTCACTGGAACAGCCTCTTGCAGGCACCTGGCAAAGTGACAGAAGGAAGAAACTGCTCATGACTAACAAATCCTTCCTGCTTCTCTGGGGTGAAAGACACCTTCAGTGGATCATTCTTAGCTGGTTTTCACAGCAATAGCCATTGTGAAATTTTTAGTAAGGGTTTGCTTGTTGTAGGCAAGTGAGTCTAAGCGCCAGTGATGTTTTCTGCAGGGCCTGATACTTGTGTGAGGTCTGGGCTTTCAGGGTTGTTTGCTTGGAAATACCATAGACATTGTACATACACAGTGGTACAAACAGGCTTAAGAACTAACCCCCCAATTTTTACAGCTTTCTGCATGCTCAGTAATAGCTAAATGATGCAGACACACATTCAAAATAAGAGTACAATTGCTGGACATTCTTCTGAATATGTCAGATTTTTAAAATTGTAGTATTGAGAGGTGAAGAAATGGTGTCAGTGAATGGTTTGCACTGGAAAAAAACAAGTAAGATATGTTTTTGAAACAAAACTTTTAATTGACCCATCCCTATTTTTTTTTTCCCATCTCAATTTTCTTTTTTAAATTTCAAAGTAGGTATTGCGGGAAGTTTTTGGAATCTCAAAAATATTCACAGGAAAGGAAAAGCACTTCCTGTTGATCTCAGCTTGGATGCTTGGGGGAGTATGACATTTTCTGCAAAACTGATAGAAACCAGGTAGGATTTTCACTGCCTGCCAGGCAGGTTTGCAAACCTGCTTGATTTCCTTCCAGCTCACCCACCCAGCTCGCAGGGATCCTGACAGAGGGAGCTGCGAGCCAGAGACCCGTCCAGGGTTCTGGGCTGTCACCTGTCCTCTTCCGGAGGTCTCACAGGAGCGCCTGCTCTGGCTCTGTGCAGCCCCTCACCGGGCTCTTTCAAGCCGTGTCTTCCAGACTGCTGGGTGTCCCATGACGTGCTGGGATCCCCGGGGCTGGGCTCAGCCCTCAGCAGGCTCCTGCTGACCCTCTCCGGACCGGCTGCGTGGGCCCAGCGCTCCGGGGCTCCAAGCGCCCGGGGCTGCTCCCACCTCTCATCTCCTCCAAGAGCCAGCAGCCTTTTCCCCTGCAGGGCAGGTATGCAGACTCTCCAGCTGCCCCATGTCCTCCTCAGCTGCGATTCAAACTATCAGTTTTTCTCAGGAATGTGAATCTGGCCACAAATTCACAGCAATTTCACTGAAGTAACTTTCAAAATTGAAATGACGCCAGTTGAGGAATATTCTTTAGGGTGTATCTAGGAGTGTTCTGTGAGAAATATTAATCCTTTGGAAGCTAGAGATGAATTGCATCCTGGATCACTCTGGGAACTGAATCTTCCCATCCTTGAACACCTTCTACCCTAAGCATCAGTATTGAGTCAAAGCTGATGTGAGTCAGACTCACAATATTCAAACCACCTTTGCTGGTTCACGTGGAACACATCACCATCAGTAAAAAGTGTGAAGATAAAGAAACCTGGTCCTAGGGCACTGTAACTGCTTGGTTTCAGACATGAAATTTTAAATTTGAGAAAGTTATCTGACAAGGAGCCTGGGGGGCTTGTGTCTTTGTTACACCCGTCTTGGCCAACAGAACTGCCGTGACACTCAGCAGCTTTCAGCCAGCTGAGGGTCCCTTCGTGGGTGGCAGGAGAAGGTGCTGTGGCTCAGCCCCACACAGCCGCTCGCTCACTCCCTGTTGGTGGGATGGGGGAAGAAATCGGAAGGATAAAACTGAGAAAATGTGTGGGTTGAGCTAAAGGCAGTTTAGTAGGTGAAGCAAAAGCTGCGTGTGAAAGCAAAGCAAAACCAGGAATGCATCGCCCACATCCCACGGGCAGGCAGGTGCTCAGCCAGGACAGCCGGGCTCCAGCACACCAACAGGGGCTGGGAAGACAAGCGCCATCACTCTGAATGTCCCCTCCCTCCCTCCTTCCCCGGGCTCCGTGTGCTGGGCACGGTGCCATAGGGTCTGGGATATCCCTGGGGTCAGCTGGGGTCAGCTGTGTCCCCCCCAGGTCCTTGTGTACCCCCAGTCCCCTCACCGGTGGAGTGAGTGAGGAGCAGAAAAGGCCTTGGCCCTGTGCAAGGGCTGCTCAGCAGTAAGGAAAACATCCCTGTGTTATCAGCACTGTTTCCAGCACAATTCCAAAGCACAGCCCCACACCAGCTACTGGGAAGGAAATTAACCCCTTACCAGCCAAGGCCAGCACAGACATCTGTGGGAGCCCTGGCAGAGGCCGTGCCATGCTCCCTCCTGTCTGGGACCATGTGAGCTCGTTTGGTCCAAGCAGTTTCCTGAGTTGCTGCCAGGAGCTGGAGGGTGAAGCCTAGAGATTAAATGTCCCTACAGCTCCAATGGAGAATCATGGGGACCCTGTGGAACATGGCTTGTGTTCAAAAGGTTCACAACATTTAACCTCGCAGAGCTCTTGGGCACTGGGACCTGAGTGCTTTAGCCTTTACTAAACAAATACTTTTAATGATTTGAGTCTTAACAGGAAAGTCCAGTGGGGGCTATTGAACTCTGGAATTCGCTGCAGGGGGGCATAGGAGAGATTAGAGGCCATGGCTAATCAAAGAAAATCTGCTTTACATTGTACTGCTGCTTGCACAGCTCCAATTCATATCTGACTCCCTTTTGCCTTAAAGGGAGCTGCATGTGTAGAGTGACCCTTTCTGTGCTGAGCTTTCCTATCAAGATCTCCCAGGACAACCTCAGTTTCTCAGGCAGTGGATTTGTGACAGTTTTTCGGTGACACTTCTCTGCCTGCAGCCAGTTGTCCCAGTTTTTGCCCTGCTCCTTTTTGGATCAGCACACCTTTTCCCATGGTTACAGGGTAAACCGAACTGTCAGCTGAAAGGAATTTTTCAGCTGTTCTGGTCGAGTGTGCAGCTGCACAGCCAGCTGTGCCAGCAGCACGGGGAGTGTGGAGGGCGGGGGCTGCCCCGGCCACTGGAGGTGAAACCACAGCCTCCCTGGTTAAACCGAAACGCGCCGCGACGGCACCGAACCACCAACGGCCGAGCAGAGCCCGCCGCCCCTTCTGTGGGGCAGGTGGTGGGACAGAAAGATGGACCTTCAGAGTCTGTGTGGTCAGGAGCTCTGCAACCCAGTCGGTGCAGATATGCAAAGTGAAAAGCCTCTCAGCTGAAGTGTGGGTGTCAGCTGCTTTGTTCCAAGGTTTATCCCAACCCAGCTGTCTCTGGGGTCTCACGGTAGCACTCCAGGCCTTGGAGGCCGTGGATCTGTGCATGATCCCAGCAGGTCACACTGTGGAAATGTGAAACCCCGCTGCCCACAGGCTGCTTGTTCCCACATCGCTGCCAGAGCTCATGCATCTGGAACGCAGCTGGCAGGGCTTTGTGGCATTGCTGCACATCAGCTTTGGGCAAAGCCTCACTTTAAGTTTGTGGTAGTTGGAGGCAACCTGGATGACTTTGTACCAAAGCAGATGAGGCAAACACACGCTGTTGTGCTAACTCGTCTTCCCTTCGAGCACTGTGGAGCAATAACTTTCAGAAACACAGTGGAAAGATGTAGCCAGTGTGAAGAAACAGCTCGGACAGCTTCCTCCGTTTCTGCAGTGCTTCTCTAACCATGATTGTAAACAGGTTTGAAAACACTTAACCCTGAGCTGTGCACCCACACTGATCCCTTAACTCCTCCTTGCTCCTGGGTAATATTCACATTTTTGGGCCCAAGCACCAGAGCACAGCTACAGACACACCAAACTATCCTTTGGCAGCATCTACATCCCAGTTGGAACATGTCTTTTAAAAGGCAGCTTTTTGCAGTTTCATACTTCAACTACCAACTAAACTCCTTATCGGTGTGATTCTATCAACAGGAAACTGGTAAGAAAAAAAGAAGTACCCACCCCATAGCCCACGATGTTATCTAATCTCTGTCCAATCTGCTTTCTGCTTGGGGACACATGCAACAGGCTGCAGCAACTGTGTGTCAGAAGGTCAGAGAATGCAGACAGGGGACAGCAGTGCAAATAACCAGCTGGGACTCAAAGAATCCAAAGTTGAAGCAGATTTCTAAAGCTGCTTAGTAATCAAAATATCTCACTGTGCAAATCAGCCTTTTTCTTGTGGTCACAGCTCCTCTATTTGTGCTCACTGGAGTGTTTGTCACCGTGCCACAGGTGTGACAAGAGTCTTATGAGCACAGAAAGACACATGGGACGTGGGCTGTGATGGGCTTGGCAGTACAGGGTCAACAGCTGGACTTGATGATCTTAAAGGTCTTTTCCAACTTAAACAGTTCTGTGATTCTATGATAGAAACAGTGTTTGGGGTTAAACCATGTACCTGTACTTTGCAGGAAGAAAGTGGTTTCACTTACAGTAACAGAGGCTTTTTCTGAGTGCGAAAGTCAGTTCCTGAAGTGTCCAGCTGTTGCAGTTGTGTGGGGATATCAGACTTAGCTAAAAGCCCTTACAAAAAATATAGGTATAAAATGATGTATAGGTTTGCATTTGCTACAGGTGGCTAGTTGTTGGTGTTCCCAATTACAGTAGTCTGCTCTTGGCACTGGAAGATGCTCTAGAACTTTTTTATTATTCTACATATTAGCAAATACTCTCTCTGGTGCTTCTTTTCAGTTGAGGTTGTGTCACAGAGTCTGAATGTCAGCTACAGTGACTGAAACAAGATCTTTATGTGAGACACAGCCCTGGCTAAAACTAAAACTCAGGCAGCAGATCATGTCCCTCTCCTGCCCTGCAGAAAGGGTGCAGTAAGAATGACAAAACACAGGCCAAGGCACCTCTGACCAGCTGGAGCAGGTGCCACAGCAACCTTGTTATCCCTTCCCACTGACTCCAGGGTTGCCTAAAACCTCTGCAATCCAATTATTGGTGCTAATCTGTTGGTGTTATTGCACTAAGCATATTATTGAAGGACTGTTCAGGTATGGTGAGCTGGAATCTGTGTGAGGCTGGAGCATTAAATGGATTAATGAAAGTGTGCGTGTCAACATCCATTTACCAGGAGAGTGAGGAGCAACCAAGGTGGGAAGGCTGAGAATGAGAACTCAGAGTCAAACAGTTTCTTAGCACTTTAATAGATCGTGGAATTAACTATTTCCCAGTTCTGGGATGCTTTTCTTGGAATTGGTAGGGTAACAAATGAGTCTAAGGCCAAGTGTACACAATCCTGCTAAACTGAAGGTGTGAATACAGGAAGTGACAGTAGGTCTTCAGTGTGTAAATATCTAGAATGTTTTTTTTCAGAAAAAGTAATAATTGCAAAAATTTGTCTAGCAGCTTAGCAGAGTTCAGTAGGAAAACTTGTTATCACCAAAGCAACAATCACACTCTGAAGGACTTTAACCCACCTGCTCTCCTCTCCCTGGAAAGACTGAGTTTTTTTCTTTTTTTCTGGCTAAGGCACTTCTTAGTATCCTGTTTCTAATTAATTAGTTATTTCAATAAAATATGCCATTAAAGTCTGTTTTAGAAGGACAGCTCTGACTTGGGTTTTGCAATCACTGAAACCTGTGAAAATTGTCTTGTTGTCCATTGCTCTGTTTGACAGACAGTGTTCAACCCGTGTTACTGGTGTCGTCTCCTTGGCCTGGCTGGCCCTGTGCTCACTTCCCTTCAAGTGGTTAAGGCAGTGGTTGGTTTGTGTCTCTAATTTAGCTATGGGAAACAGATCTTCCTAGCAATGTGGTACTAGAAAAATCCCTAGAACTATTTCATGGTTTTTTTCTTCCCACTCAGTATTATGAAACTTTCATGATAAATTACTGAACACTAGCAAATACTGTGCTCTGATGATGTGTGCAACAAGGCTGATAATATGCTTTTTATAGCATAGGTAGGTCTAGAACAAGGACCTCTAAGATCATCCTCTGCTCTGGGTGACACAGTGGGGTGGCAACCTCACTCTTGTTTCTGCCCACAGCTTTAGCTTTAGCTAAAGAAACACCTAGAAGACATGAAGAGGGAGAAAAGGGATTAAAAAAGGGATTGTTTGTATCACTTTACAGCTAAAGTAAGAACTCTTATTACACTCCTTTAAGGTGCCTGTATCAATGTAACTTCTTGTGGAAAGTTAATTTAGGCCTGGTCTTTGCAAAGCACCTGCTGTAATTCAGTGATATTTCTGGGTTCGTACTGGGGTCTTTCTGTAGGGATAGCTGTATGGGTGTGAAAATACAGAGTGAAATGGTTATATTAAAATAACCCACACATCCTTCCTTACTCTTGCTTCTTGCTCCTCACAGCTTGGATAGGCTCCCAGCAGCCGGAGAGATTCCTGGTACGGTTTGTTTCACAGAAACTGCTGGTCTCGGGGATCTGCAGAGTCCAGGCTGGCCCTGGGAATCTTCCATGTCCCAAAGCATCCTCAGAGGCTCAGGGGCAGCTGAGGGGAAGGGAAAGTTGGAGAATACGAGGTGCTAAACTGTCACATGCCAGGTTAAAGTAGTTCTTTCTGACGTTTGTGCTGACTCAAGGAGAGCCATCTCCAGGAACGCCGAGCTGTGCTTTACCCAGAGCCCGTGTCACAGGTGGCCTTGAAACACGGACCTGCTCGGAGGAGCCCCCTGCACAGAGATGTGCCGGGGTGGTCGAGCCTCAGCAAAAAGCAGTGGTTACATAAAGAAAGCACCCTGTCCCCTGCACTGGAGAGAGTTTGTGAAAGGAATGTGCCAGAACCCACAAGAGGTGAAGGGACATGCAGAGCCGCCTCCACCCTCCCTGCTCCTCACACACAGTCACTGCAAAAACAAACAAGACACGACTGGCTTGGCCAAGATGGTTTTAGAGACTGACTCAGGCCCAGCGTTCCGGCTGTGAAGAAAAGGGAATCTGCGTTATTTGGGGAACGGAGCGGATTGACACAAGGATCCGCGTGCAAACAGCGGCGAGCAGTGCCCGGGAGTGCCGCTGCCCGGCTGGGCTCCAGCCCCGGTGTGGGAGCGTGTGCCCGAGCGTGACCGCCCCCCGCGGGGAGCCACCTGCGCAGGGCAGCGGGCACAGCCCCGGGGTGCGCCCTGTGCCGGGCTGTCCGGGCTGTCCGGGCTGCCCCGAGCGCGTCCCGCCGTGCGCCGGTGTCCTGCGGGCACTGCGGTGCCGGCGCCCGCACACGCGGCTGCTGGTGAGCGCGGACGGCTGCGGGCACGCTCGCTGCGGCCCCCGAGCGAACACGGGTGGAGGGTGCCCGTGGGCGGGAGCCTGCCGGTGTTGGTGGCAGCCGCGTGCTCTCCATGTGAGCGTGCAGAAGCTGGCTTTGTGTAGATGTGCTGCCTGCGCGTGTCCAGGCGCTTGCCCAGCTGTGGATGGGGCTTCTCCGTAACAGGGAATGCTGCTCCATTTTCTATTGACCACTGGCAAAATAATAAAGCTGAGAGAAAAGCTTATGCAAATCTGAGCTGCTGAGTGGAACAGGATAACTACAGTTCTCTGAGGCAAAAGGGGTTTTTTGCTTCGCCTTACCTGCATTGACATCAAACTCAGCAGAAGTGGAAGGCGTCACTTTTGTTTCCACCCCCACTGAGATTTGTTAATCTGCTATAAATGCAATGTGTCCTTTGGATGCAGTTACACCTCAGATGTCAAGATAAGGCTGTATCTATTCTGCATCACTTACAATCAGTCTAATAAATTATACTGGCTTGACCATAGAACAGCCCAAGAGCTAAAAGCGTCTGGAAGCTCCCCAGCACTGGGCAAGCAAACAGTTGTCCTGGGTGCCTCTTGGTCTCACCTGAGGCAAATAGGACACATATATGGAAAGTTCTCAGAGTCCTTGGGCATGGCAGTTTCAGCAACTGAGCTTCTAAAGGGGTTCAGAGGGACATTTGGAGTTATGATTTTACACAGGCCTGCAATTCACCTGGCCCCATTAGTAACAGAACTGATTGCCCAACTGGGATGCTTACATTTATTTCCCCTTCTTTTGGTTGTTGACATTTCCCTTTTTAGGTATCTGGTTGTTTTAGTGTCTCTAAGCCTCTTATATTACAACATGTAATTTTCAAAGCAAAACATCTCTCGGTGCGCCTCTAGATGTGTGTGTGTGTTTCTGAAACCCCCCTGAGTGCTCTCTGCCCTGGCTGTGTGCTGCAGGGCACTGCCCCACCGAGCAGGGGCTGTGCTCAGCACTGCCACTTCTCTGGCACGGTGGGTGCCCAGCGGTGTCTCCTGCTCACAGACCCAGTGCTGGGGTATTTTGTGTCCTGGTGGGGTTTGTTTGGGCAGTGCCACGGTCTGGGGCCGTGCAGGTGGCAGTGTCACAGCTGCACTGTTCAGCCTGGCCCGCTTGGTAGTGACACTCATTCCATCGGCCATGGAACGTGTGTTGAGAGTCCAGGTTTGCCAGGTAATGATATCCCTGTCCAGTCTGGCAATTCCCTATTGGAGCTGGGAATTCTTGTCTTGGTGAAAGCAGTCGCTGGGCTTCATTTGATCTGCTGAATCTATCTGTACTGTGCTTTATTTTCTGTAAGTGTGCAGAGCCACCTCGTACCTCGGGGTAGATCTAAGGGGTTTGGGCCTTTCTGTGCCGTAGCTGGGATTCCTCTGGCAGAAGGGTTTCTTCCTTGATTTCCCCAGCTATGAAGTTAAGCGAATCCTCAAAAACAAGCTAATTGCCAAGGACTGTGTAGTAACTATGATCAGTGTTTAATTGGCTTTAGATTCCAGACAATGTGTAACAAATTAGTCTCAGTCCAAGGAATCCATCTGTCTGCAGGCAAATTAAAGAACTGTGCACACAGGCCCCGATGACCCGGCAGTGATGTGGTGTGTCTCTCTGGTGTCATTTAAGTGCACAGTACTGTGGTTCACTTGTAACTTTATAATTAAAACAAGTCAAAATAATGCTCAATAATTTTAACTATTTTGCTTGACTAGTTGTTCAAACTGTGCCTGATTATTGAAAAAAGAAATGTGTACAAAATACTTATTGCACAATTTTTGCATGCACAATTACCCTGATGGCAAATGCAATTACACACTGAGCACCTCCAGCTGCATGCACACGTTGGCAAGTGCTCGGCTCTGGGTTTTTATGTAGTCTGGTGAATTTATTTGGAATGAGAAGATTTCAGGAATGGAGTCTCAGTCTGTGGACACAAGCAGCTAACCTTTCTGTAAGACATGCCCTGTCCTAGCTTCCCTCAGTTCCCTCAGAAGTGGGGACTGAATTCCATCCCCGTTGCTTGTTCAGACACTGGCCTTTTCCCTGGAAAGCAGAGATGAATTTTGAACTCCATGGGACGCTCCTGTGTCCCTCTGGAGCACACAACGCTGCTCTCTGAGTGACTCAGACATGAGCTCCTGTTCAGGACTGTGTCCTCCATGAGCAGAAAAGCCCTGGATGTGTTTGGAACTTTGCTAAATGCTCTGGGTCACTGGTGATGTTTGCATGGTGCTCCATGAGAGACCACTAAAATTAATTTGTTGTCTTACACAGTGGATCTGATTCTCCTGTCACTTATGAAAGCTTTATAATCTCATCTGAGCTGCTCAATTTAATTCAGTGCAAGAGAAAAGAGAATCCAGGCTATTGCTGCTCGAAGTGAGCAAGCTGGGGCAGTGTTTGGCTCCCTCTTAGTCTGGCTGTGTTTTACTCAGCCCTCTGGTTAAGCTCCTACTTCTTGAGTGTCTTCTATCAGTAAACAATTGTTTTCAATATGTGAAAAGAACGTGACTGAGAGGATTCTTTGCACAAGGATATGGAGAAAAGAAAGTCCTCCCATTTTTGAAATGACCTTAAGCAGCCTGCCCTGGTGATGGACTTCTTAAGGGAAAGAGGAAGGAAATTGCAGGGCTATAGCCCCCCTCCCATGTCAGACTGGTGAGTTCCCATGTGGTGGAAGAGCATCTGGTTGATTACACAACCTTCCCCACCAAAGCCCAGCTCCGTGTGCCCTGCTGAGACCTTTGCTGTAGGATTCTTGCTGCAGTCTCACTGCAAGGGCCTTCCTTGGCCATTCTTCCGTGCCTGTCACTCCTTCTGTGCATCAGAAAAGCACAAACATCACATTAAAAGCCTGCCCGTGCTGGGGGCAGTGCGGCCTGGAGGCTCGGAGCGTGCATGCAGCAAACACAGGTGTGTGGGGAGGTGACACTGCCCCTGTCCCTAGGGAAAGGTTTGTCGCTTGTCTTTCCGCACGGTGAGTCACGGAGCAGCTCCCCAGCTGACAGCAGCAAAACCAGCCAGGCTGAGAACATGTGGGAACACAAAACGTTCTTTAAGAGGCCAACAGTCGACAATCCTGAATTTAGCTGCAGTTCCCTGAGGCTGGCAATATCGAGGGGGAAAAAATACTATTTTTAATGCTCTTCCAGCTCAGCATTATAAATCAGCAACTGCTCTGATTTAGTTACAGCACAAGTAGAAAGATGTTTTTCTCTTGTTGCTGTCCCAAGGAATTCATTCGGAGATCTAAATGTCAGGGTCTGTCTTTTGTTTCTTGCTTGAAATGTGCCCTTATCTCCAGATCTGAATGGAAAGTGTTTTGCCATCCTGACAAGCTTCTCAGAAATTGGAGAATGTTCCTGTATTCACGCTGAGCTGAAACTCCCACCCTCTCATGCTCTGCACAACACCCAAGGCAGGCGCCTGTGCCAGTGAGAGGAGTAGCCTGGTGATTCTGGCAGCCTCTTGGGACAGGGACATGCCAGGTGCTGATCTTGGTTCTCCCCTACCCCTAGCAAGTGCCATTCACAAGCTGCTCTTCCTAATCCATCTGGGAGCTGGGAAGCCTTTCTCTACCAGCACTTCCTTAAAAAATAAGTACAGAAATGTAGCTTGATAGAGATCTCTTTCCTCTGTTTAAAAATCCTTTCCATTGAAGTTTCCCAAGCTGCTGTAGATGACAAAGCTGCAGACAAAGTGAAGGCTTTCCTGGCCCATTCAGAGCTGGGCTTTGGCTTTGCAAGGAGAGCCAGGAGCTACAGTGAGGTCAGCAGTGCTGATTGCCAGGTGGAATAGTCCATTTTTCTCCTATCTGTTTTGTTTTCTGTATAATCCCACTGCTGTAGCTCTTCTGGGCAGGAACGTGATGAGCTGTAACCCTGACCACGACAGCCAGGCTGACGAGAGTCCCTGGAGTAAACCCAGTCCAGCAGGGACAGAGCTCCCAGTTCATGCTGGGCGAGAGTTACTGGCAGGTAATGGCTTAGCTGTGCTGGTGAGGTAACAGACACAGGTACTTAGTGCCTGAATCATATGCAGAGGATTTGTTTACAACATGAACAACAAAGTCTTTGCTTGTCCTTTTAGTCAAAGAAGAGGGACTATGTAAATGGGATAATTTACCACTATTTAACTATATATCAGTTTTCACCTTCAAAGGCTGTCCAAGTGGTTTATTTACCATAAATTTAACCTTGGACTAAAGCTGAGATGCTTAGATACCCGAGTGATAGGGACCTTAGAAATGCTAAGGCAGAGATAAAGAGAGCACCATCAGATTGAGGGAAATGAGAACTGTCTGGCCCCTTCACAAATACTGAGGATAAACAATAGGGATCTTTGTGCTTGGGCTGTAGGCGTGTTGTCAAGGTAAATGAGACCTGGCAGAGGGCCCTATTGTCTCCTTTCCCACAACTCATTAAGATTTACTTGTTTTATCATCAATGAGTATAATAACCAGAGCTCTGATTATGCCACAAAGACATCCCAATGCCAATGATTCATGAGACAGAGATTGTGTGAGTCATCAGAAGGGTCTTCTCAGAGGTGTCCTCCTCGTCTGCTGGGAGGTAGGAACAGCATCTCAGAGTGGGCTGCTCGGCAGGGAGCACCAGGCTGATATTGCACTCCTGTGTGAAGCCCTTTTCGTTCTTTATCCAGCCCTCACCCCTTAAGTTTATCCAGCAGTGACACCCTTCCCTGGTGCAGCATCAACACCCTCACACAGAACTGAGTTGCAATAGGGCTGGAGGCTACTTTGCCTCAGAGGCTTTGCCAGAAATGATTGCAGCACATAATGAATCAGCTGGATTATGCTTACCTGGAACAGGTCTGCCAAAAACTCTGACCTGATTTCCTCTCCCCCCACTCTCATTTTGCTGTGAGGAGCCAAATGGGCTCTGGGTGCAATACAGTGCCACTGGATAAGTTGCCAACCCACAAAATTTTGCAATAATACACTTTTGTCTTTCAGTAGCATCTCTTATCAAACAGGTCAGAGTTATTGTTACAGACCTCAGTGCAGCAGATAAGTGTTGTTCCCCAAGCTACAGAGGACCAGATGAGATACTGAAAGATGAACAAGATCTTGGAGTAACTCAGTAGTAAAAGTAAGACCACGCTGGGCTGCTCTGCCACCTGAGCTGTTTATGAACATACACCCAGCAATTCCCAGGTGCAGTGTAAGTACATGAGATCTCAACACGCTCATTCCCGTGTGCTGCTCCACAGTTCGGTTGTTAAGGAGGCAGTGAAAGATGTGTGATCTTCTTAATACAGGTGGGCTTGTTCCTCTACAAATGAAAGTTCAAGTTGTCCCAGCACTTTCCCGTTGAGCTCAGTTCAGGGGAACAGTTCCCACTGGCCATGTCAAGCCTTGACAGAACCCATTATAGATGCAAATTTAGAACACATGCTTGGACATATAACCTGTAATATTGGAATACTGCATTTAATCCTTGGCCTGTCTGTGGAAGGGGAGTAGACCTATGAAGCCTTTAGCCTATTAATCTGGATTTGTGTCCCTGGTGGTTATTTTGCTGGAGATCATGCTTGCAAAACAGAAAATATAACATGCCTATCTCTCCCAGTTTCTGGCTGAACTAATGGATGTACCCTAATTATTGAAGAGTTAATTGCATAAGTCATGTGTTGTAGGGTTTTGTCCTCGCTCCCTTCCAACACGGAGAGCCGTGCAGCCGTGTCCCGTTTCGTGTTAATTTGGTTTGAATGCACACGCGATCCATAACGACATTCATGTCAGAGACAGCAGCGTCAGAGGGGCAGAGAAGGGAGCATGGTGGGAGCTGTGGGGATCTTTAGTTGCCGGGCAGTTTTCTCCTCTCTCCGGGGCTGGACCCCAAGCCCAGCAGTCCCGGGGCTCTCCGGCTGTGCGGTGCCATGGCCCAGGCAGGAGCAGGGAGCAGGGAATGGAGCTGGGATTGCCCTCAGGAGCACCTCAGCATGGGCAGGCAGGTGTTAACCCTGTTTGAGCATAGAAAGATGTTCTCTGAGTAGTTTTGTTTTTTTCCTTCAGCATGAGGGAACTGTGGAAGTAACTCTTACAGATGGATTTTTGTGAGAGGCGTGGAGGGTATTTTTTCAGTGATACGAGTATAGGATTTCTTTTGGTGTTTCTTTATTCAGAGGAGGTATTTAATGTGATTTATTGCCCACATCTAGCTCATACATTGAAATAATATATGGTGTGTTAGATAAAAGGATTTTTTTTGATGATTAACCGTCTCCCAAACAGCTTTAAATCATGTAAGTGTTCATAACTGAATTATTTTCTTGAATAAGATAAACTGTTTATTTGCATATATTTAGGATTTTATAAACAAGTTAATTTTTGAGGCTGGTGCTGCATAATTTTGTGAAGGAAAAAAACCAACAAAGAGCTTTTTCCTAAGTGATTTTTACATCAATTGTTTCAGCAGAAGTGAAGTAACTCTGAAACAGCTATCCTGCCACTTGCAGAATTGTACTTCCTGGAAGCCAAGCACTGGACATCTTTGCAAGCATGTACTGCATTTGGACCTTGTCAAAATTAGTTCAGAAACTGGATGTGGTTTTTATCCATATGAATCTTAGCAAGACAGTGCTTTTCAGAATAAAAGTCATCAAGACTATTTGCAGAAAAATCAGAACATGATATTTTTCTCCACATCCACTCTAAAGCTTTCTCATGAGTAAGACTCTCTCGGTGTATTTTTTCTGTCAGTTGAAAAACATATTTGTAATAATATGCAAAATAGAAGCAGGCAACACCTTACACAACACAGTCTGTAATGCACCAACCACCTTAGCTCCCAGCGTATCCAAAAAGGCTCTGTAAAACAGGGCAAACTTGAGGATTGTTTGCGGGACAAATCAAATGAAATTTTAGGTAAAGATTCTGTTCAATGTGGGGCAGAGAAAAAGTCCTCCTTGTTTTCTGTGGGAAGAGATGGCTTTTTGACCAAGCAGTCCTCCAAAAGTTTTAATTCTGGTGAAATATAACAATCCATTTTAAATATCAGCATTTTAGCACCTGGGTAGGTTTTGCCATTTCCTCCCCCCAGTCAGATATATTTGGGCAGAATAACCCCCACTGGATGTAAATAGGAAAGTGCTTCTGCCTATGGATCACTTTCAAAATATTTGCCCCCACATAATTAGTGGTGTAATTACCACTGGCCATCTAATACCTGGCTCTGTGAGTGGGTGAATCCTACAGACCCTTCCAGACAGCTGCCAGGATACTGGGAATGGAATATGCCTTTGCTGGAATTCCTGTGCATCCCCTCACGAGCCTCAGAGGTTTTGCAAACTTCAGACCGTTCAAATCAAAAAAAGAGTAGGGCATTTCAGTGGGGCATGGGACCTGCTTTGCCAGGTCTGCTGACTCCTCGAGGTTTTGCCATCTCCCTGCTCTTTTCACTGTCTTCTCATCCCTCTGATGTGAAAACATCGGAAGAGTTCTGCACTGAGTCACACCACACTCTGCTAAGTCCATCGGATGCCAGGGTGGTTAAGTTCTTCTCTTGAGCAAGGTGACAACAGCAAAACATCCAGAGAAATGAGGGACAGGGAGAGTGACAGTGGGTGTTGGACTTGTAGTGCTGCAAGGCAGCTGGCCCAGCTCCCTCCTCAGCCTTGGGATGCAGAGAGCCTGCATGGGGCTGGAGCTGCTCAGCCTGTCCCGGGCCCTCTCTTCCCATACCCTGAATCCCTGTGAACCCCAGCAAAGGGAACAGGGTTTCACTGGAGCCACACAAGGCAGCTCCGCAAGGGGAATGAGAGAAAATATGCGGAAAGTGTTGTGAGGCAACAAAGCAGGGCAGGGGAAGGCAGGGCGGGATTGGGCTGGCCCAGAGGGCAGCAGGTCACCTCTGTGCCCCTCTGCCATGTGCCCGGCCACGGCGTGTTAGTGCTGCTCCTGGCAAACACTGTCCCTTGGTTAGGCCCTGTGCCTCAGACTTGTGCTTTTTATGCTCACCCAGCTGTACTTTGAATCACTTTCCTGGAAACTACTGGGAAAATCCCAGCCACCTCTGGGAGCTGAGGAAGGTCCTGGTTGGCATAATGAGACAGAAATCAATTGACTTTTTTAGAGTGGTACTTGCTGATGCCAACGATGTAACTTGGTTTGATAGTCTGTATGGACTTGATCTAACTCCTGCTAAAGTCGAGGAGTGAATGCAGAGCCTGTCCTGACCGTCAGCCTCATCACCATCAGGAGAGATGGGGCTCACAGCACTCGCTGTCTGCTGCCAAGGATTAATTGTGTTCAAGTTAATGCCTGAATTAAGATTAAGCTCTGCCTGATTGACAACTATTGCTATGGCAGGAAGCATAAGCCATGAGGAGCTAACTTAGAAATTAGCCATTTTGTCTGGATCACCTCTGCAGATGGGAAAAAAAGGGAATCCTGCTTTGCTGGTGTGTTGAAATGCAGCACAGAGTGTGCCAGGGCTGTAAGCAGGTGTCTCCTGCGCAGACAGGGGCCCTGGCTGGCACTCGGCAGCTGTTGGGGCCACGCCACAAAGAGACAGGCAGGGAAAAGGCTCCTTTGGTGCCAGCCGAGGAGTGGGCAGAGCAGGTTGGCAAGGGTGGGGAACACGGCAGGGGTTCAGCTGTGAGCCCTCTGGGAGAATGTGACGGGCTGGGACTGACAGCTCATAAAGGGGCAGAGCAGCTGGGGATAAAGTAAGTCTTGGGTCATCAGCATATCTGTGTGTAGGAACAAAATCCCCCAGGGGTAGAACAGAGCCTGGCGGGGGGACAGACAAGGAGCCTGGAGAACAGGAAGAAGTAGAAGTGGTTTAGGGATGGGCAAGGGGTGCTGTGAGCCCTCACACTGGGTGTCCAGTGAGGTTTCCCCACTGCCACGTAGGTTCTGTGGTGAGAATTGCTTTAGAGTTCAATAATAGTCAGAACTTTAACTTTGCAGCCCTTAACAGTATGCCAGGTGTGCCCCTACTCTTGGGTTTGTGCCAGGCCTAAGGTAGGTCAGATTAAGCATTCAAACACTTCAGCAGTGTCTGCTCAATTCTGTGTGCCCGAATGGCCAGGGAGCAGTAGAGCATTGGAACACAGAGCACTGCAGGGAATGGAAACAGCAGTGCTTCTGAGAAATGTTTTCTTCATTGTGAGTGTGTTTTGTCAGGGTTCTTTTGGTTTGGTTTGTGTTGTGAGGTATGAATATAGATGGCAGGGACAGTTTCTGGCTCAGAGCCTTCAGCTGGTACAAACTGGCCTGGGATCACTCCCTGGTGCTCGGACACACAAAGGGCCTCGAGCGCTCCTTGTCTTTGCTGTGGTGCAGTTGTTGAGGACGATGCCCGGTGCACACAGGGTGTGTTGGTGCTGGGCCTGGTGGGTGTCTGTCCAGCCTGGCACCCTGCTGCTGCCTGGGGTGGCTCTATGGCAATAAGCAGGGATGGTTTTTTTCCATTAGAGATTATTATTATTTACAAGTATTATTGTTCCATCTCAAAGTGCAGCTCAGCAATTGCAACATTTTCCACTTCTCCCCTGGCATACCTCTTGGCATTGCAGACTAGACTGGGAAACGCCGTCAGGAGGGAACAGAAGGGATCTCCCAGGCGGGAAAAGGCATCAGCGTCAGTCAGAAGAGCATTTATGAGCCCGGATTGCGCAGTGGTTCCGAGCGCTGTGTGCTGAGTACCCGCGGCTCGGGGAGCGGGTCTTTGGGAACACGCCCGGAGTGCCCCGTCCGGAGCAGGACGGAGCCGCTGCCGCCCCTCGCGGCAGCGGGAGCGGGCAGGGCTCGGGCAGGGCTCGGGCAGGGCCGCGGTGCGGATCCTGTCGCTGGCAGCAGCTGCCTGCGAGCCCCGAGAACCGGCGGGGCTGCGAGCCCCTCTCCCGCCAGCCCCGCGGCTCAGGCGCTGCGTGCTCAGGGTGGGCACCGGCCGGGAGCTGCGGCCCATGGCAGAAGCCCGCTCCCAGTTAAATCCCAGTCCCCCCAGTCCCCTGCCCTGTGCGTGTGAGTGCCAGCCACGAAGCCTCCTCCCCAGCTGTGGGAGCGTGCTGTATCTGCGGCAGCCTGGGCAGCTCCTTGCTGCTGCCTCCTTTCCTTCACAGCGTTCAGCCTCACTGGAAAGGAACTGAGGGGAAATTGCTGGGAAAGGGCTGCGCCTTCCCTGTCTCTCCTGAGGGATCCAGTTCAGAATGTCCGGCCTGTTTGAAGCCTGAGCTCTTCAGGCCAAGAACGTGTATTATCTAGTTTGTATTTTATGGCAGTATATGAATGTCTTGTTATAATAACAACAACAACAATAATAATTAGGGCTGTGAGAGCCCTGGAGGGCTGGAAAGGAACCAAGCCCTGCAGGTTCTCTCGGATGTTCAAGTCTGACGAGGTTGAACCATCCAGGTTTAACCCCCATGGCTGGTGCCCTCTCTCACCCTACCGGCTGCCATCACCACCAGGAAGTCTGCTCCCATCCTCCCTGTCAGCTGGGAACTGGGATACCCTGGGGCTTCTCGAGGGAGGAACCGCAGTTCCTGAGGAGGATGTGAGTGAAACTCACTGAAATTTCGTGAGTGTGGGATGAGGGTCGTGAATCATCCGATCTTCAGCCGCTGCCAAGCCGGAGTGGGCCTGACAGCCCGCGCAGAGCCATCCCAGGACCCGGGATTGCAACACTGTCCTTTGCCCATGGAGTGCTCAGAGGTCTCTGGGTGAAAGTCCCCCTCTATGTCCCTCTGAAAACTCCGTGAAGGCGCTGAAGCTGACTGTGTTGGGTAGTGCCATAGGTAACAGGAGCCATCCTCTTCCAGAACCTCAGTCCCAGTGTCTTTGTTTCAGTCTGCTCTCTGGGTGACAGCAGGAGCTGGAACTGATGCCGAAAGATGAAAAAGAAATTTTTTTCAGATGTCCACACAGAAAATCTATGTGGGCCTGGAAGGTCAGATGTTGCTGATGCACAGAAGGGTCAGCAGTGGTTGTGTTCAAGATACTGCAGTGAACTGAGGCCCCGTGTGCATTCCCAATGGGGCAGCCAGGCAATCGCTGTGTGGGACGGGGGTCCAGGCATCCCGAGTTCTCCTGAGCACTAATCCCAATTCCCACAGTGTTGCCTCAGCTAATCGCTGCCTCAGTTTTCCGCACTTATAAAATGTGGGGGTAATAACTGTGCATACCTCACAGAGGGCTGTGAGGATTCATTAATTAAACGATGCTCGGGAAGTGCTTTGAAGATGAAAAGCCCAATATAAATGCTGGGTGTTACTAGTGCTTAGTGAGTACCTTCACAGCCACAAGCAGGGTGTGCCTGCAGGAAGCAGAGCCATAGGCTGAGGCTTATGGCTAAGTGCCTTTAAAAATAAGTATGATCAGTAAATGCACTCGAGAGGTCAGCTTCCCTCTCCTCTGCCTTGGGGTGAGCTCCCACCTCAAAGGAACTAGGGTTTTTCTTTGCCTCCTCCACTTCTGGAAAACCAAAAGAGGTTTGGGAGCGCTGAGGAGAGAGTGGGACTCGTGATGGGGATGCTGGGAGCTGAGGCATCACAGGCAGCCAGTTTGCTCTGAACCAAACAGGCCCAAAAAGCGACGTGTGCAGTGAGAGGCTCTGTCCCGACAGGCACCAGCAGTCCAGGGCAGCGTGGGGTGGGAGAAGAGCAGCTCCCCCCAGTGCCCTTTGGCAGAGCCGTGTGCTGCCCTGTGTGAGTGCCAGGCTGCACAACGGGCACTGTCGCTGCGAGGACGGGCAGGTGGCCGTGGCTGCCCCTGCGCTCAGCTAATGACATGCATGCTTTGGGGATCCCGAGGCAAATCTGTACTTGCTGCTTCGTACGCGTGTTGGGCTGAAAACACAGATGCTGATTTCCTCTTCTCTGTGCCCTTGGAAAATCTGGTAGTTAACATTCACCTGACTAGGCAGAAAGAAGAGAAAAGGAATTTTTGATTAGGTTAATTGTTTTTAATGACAGCCTGCCACATTTGACAGATTCCTCTTGTGAAGCCTCAAGACAAGCAACCTTTTCTTTCAGATGCACTCGGTGTGTATTTGTATTTTGTAAGCTGTGCTGAAGTTTCATTTTCTGATTTGGGCAGGGAGGTCACTTCTTTCACAGCTGTCCCCAGGTCTCTCTGGGAATGCCAGACCTAAGCAATAACGTGTGACCTAAGGGAGATGTCCAGGTGGGACTAATGGCAGAAACTGGTAAGGGAAAAGCTGCATTTCCTAGCCTAAACTTGCCGTGGTGACTGAAAATTCACAACTTAAGACCAAACATTGAACCAGCTTCAAATATTCCTGTATGAGATTGAGGCAAAAACTTGAGATTCTTCTGAGAGAGATGTGTGAAGTGCTTCAAAAACACATGCTAGTTATTAAATGATATATAACACTAAAATTCATCAGATATGTCATTAGTTCTTTATAATCTATGATTGTACAAAAAAAGAACATGTAAATAATTGAGTCATAACTGAGGCTGAGGCCAGAGGGTGTCTACCACATCAGGAATTCTTACTGACGGACTGCTGAAGGGATCAACAGAAACAAGTGGATGTTCCAAGGGAAGGACAGACGTCCTGGGTTTGAGAACACGGAGGGAGAACCTACAGGGAGCAGCCAGTGGTTAACAGGTTCTGTGCAGTCTGAAGGGAGTTTTATTTCATCCATCCTGGAATGCCCCCTTGGTTTGTCCCTTATCATAAAGCCTATCAGGTGGTTTGGGCAGGCTCTGGAACATGCTGAGCACCAGGCTGGGACGCAGGCCTACCACCACTGGCAGGCTGTGATACTTCAAATCTTTGTGCCTCAGTTTACCCATTGATTAGGATGATAGCCTTCCCAGAGTGTTGTGGTGATTAATTATTAATGTTAGTAAAGCGTTTTGAAGATGAGGAGTGCTACATGCTGGCTAAAGACGTTAATTACCTCAGCCTCATGATGAAATTTTTATATTTACATGATGAACCAGTCACGGAAGAGGTGCAGAGATGGTCTCTCCTGGTGGAGAGATTCTTGTAACTCAGTTATCTCTGCCATTATCGCTATCTAAATCGAATCAAATCCTTTTTTCCATGGGGAATCTGCTTTTAGAGTGAGCAAAGCCCACATGCTCCATGTGAGGCTCCATGCATGGCAAACAGCCACGGTACCTTGGCTAATTTCAGTCCCTGCCCATGAAACTCACCTCACCCAGAACTTGTTTCAACTTCTCCAGCTGTTCTTGGCATGTGTTGAGATTTCATAAACTTGATGCCATCAACTCCCACACATATGGCAAGACAGAGTGAGAGAGAAAACCCACACACAGTAACTAATATATAGGGAGAAGAGGTATTTGCATGGGAGAGCACAAACATGAGGCTTTTCTCGCTGGCTCCGATGGCTCCTGACTGCTAATGCCGAGATGCAAAGGGATATGCAGATGGGGAGGGTGACTCAGAGAGCCCTTGCCAATGCAGAACTCCAGGAAGACACATGACGCTTCCAGCAGGGCCACTGCATTAATTCTGGTGGTCAGCGCGGTCATTTTGACTGCTGCCCACAGCCGAGGGCGGAGCGCAGTCGGCGCTCGGGCGGTGCCAGGGCGGGCGGGGAGCAGTGGGCTCCTGGCTGGGCTCTGGGGGCACACGGCAGCCGCTCCCGGAGACGCTGCTGAGGAGTGTCCAAGGTGGCACACGGCAAGGCCACTGCAGGAGCTGTGATTCACGGTGCAACCTCCCTTTGGAGTTCGTTTTGCTAAGACATTTTGCCTGTGATACGGGAGGTTTGTTCTCCTTATGTGTGCTTTTTCTTTTTCTTTAGGAGGCAAGTGCATAATTTTTCAAATTTTCGATGAGGCTCATTTTCAGTCCATAATTCATTACCAAGATGACACCTAATTATTATCAGTTTATAACCTCACCCTAGTTAGGAAAAAATCTGGAAACTGCAGGCAAGGGAGGGTTTGGTCACAAACAGTGAGTGCAGGCAATAACACCCATTTCCATACTCGTTTTTAGATCTGGGCAGATCTCCAGGGGAATCCATGTTTGTCTCCTGGAGACGACTTCAGGAGAGGCATAGGGGTTTTTTTCAGCACTGAGCAGTCACACCAAACTTTTTCTTGGGGTTTGATCTGCCAGTTACAGTGCAGCAGGTTGGGATACTGGGGTTAGAGCCAGACTGGGAACGATACCAGGACTCAGTGCAACACAGGGGGATGAACCTCAGGTTCCTCTGCTCACTCAGCCCCCAGGCCAGGGGGTGTGAATGGGCCCTGGACACCGCTGGCTCTGTGGGGATGAGGCACTTGGCAGTGTCATCCCTTGCCTGAGATCAGGATCCCCTCTGGGAGCTCCTCAGCCTCGTGCACCTGCCGTGCAGTGGGGCCTGGGCAGTGCAGGACCCAGCCCGTCCCTGCAGTCGCTTCATTAGTCACTAATGGGCTGCACACTTAGAGAGCATTTGAATCTGTTTTGTAGTGATTGATAGACTGCAGTGAGATTTTGCTAATTAGCTCATTGCATATCCAACGAGCCCTGCAAAAGCTTGGCCGCATCGTGGGGTTTATTGGACATCAGGCTATCCATTTCCTCTTCTATTTATATACTCTGTTTTTAAATGAAAACCACAACTCTTTCCAGGTGACCTGTTTATTGAGTGAATTTTGAACACTTAACATTTGCATTTATTAATTTTCTAGAAAAACTGGTATTACTAGTTACTGAGAACTAACTGCTATCTCAGATTTCACTGGATACCAGCTGCAAATCTTGGTAATAATACTTCGGTGATGATTAAGCCAATGACGTGATTTTCAGTGGCACATGGAGCCAGCTCCAGCTTTGCAGTGACCTGTGAGGACTCAGCACCTCGGACAACACCCCCACAACCCCTGGGCACAGCCAAAATAAATGCAGAAAGTCATATGATCAGATTTTTCACACCTGTGTGCACAGAGAACAGCTGTTTGTGTAACCTGGGTGTGCATCTGCTCTGACCCCTGAGAGCTGTGAGGGAATGGCACACCAGAATTATTTGTATGAATTGCATTTTTAAGCAGAATCCCAGAGCCAAGTTCCGAAAGCTGCTCACGTCCCAATACATGAACGTGATCTGATTGTAGTTTTTACTAAGAATGTTTGTGTTTCTGAGCTCAGGCACTGAATGCTGAGATGCCCTTTTCTGAAGAAGAATCTGTAGTACCTTCTCCCAGGGTAGGACTCACAGATCGCTCCGTGCTCTGGAGTTTTGTTCTACATTTCCTTGGTTGCATGATCAAAAATACTCTTTCAGTAATTTCATCTCATTTCTTTTCAGTAATGACAGATCTTTTCCCTTTGCAAAACCACCTTTATATTCTTTTACTGGGTCACTGTTAACTCTTCTACGCTCTACATAATAACACTGGAGATTTTTTGTAGATAGGCTTTCTGCCAGTCTCCTTCATAAAAATGAATTACATCTGGAGCAGGTATGAACTTGGAACAATTCCTACCTCCCAGGTAAAATAACTCATCTGATGCATAGGCATACCATGAATCCTGCACAGACTGAAGAGGCTGGGAAGGTGGAAGGAAATTTTTCTAATTCATAGCTGAATTTCTTCTGATGAAGGACATGCACAACCAACTGCAAGAAAACAAATGATTGTTCTGATTATTTTTCACTGCAGGAATAATTGGTAACATTGTTCTTCTTGGCAAAGATGAATAGTTGGAACCAGACTATTTCACAGAGACAAAATATCCACAGGGAGAGATTTTTGAGGCAGTCATAGGATGCACCCTACAGAGTGTGATTCTCATGACATTAAAGCCGTGCTAGTGGTGTTACGATTAACTTCTAATGGAGAGAGAAACAAAACTGATAAACACAGCATAAATGTTCTATGGAAAGGACAATAAAAGCATCACATTTTGGGCAAGGTCTGGCTCTCATTGAAGCCAAAAGAGTTGAGTTTATTGAACTTATCCAAAACAGGAGAAAGAATTTATGACTGTGGAGGACGAAGAAAGACTGCTGCGAGTCCGAGCCACTGAGTAACTCCATACCACAGAAGAGATCCCCCAGAGTTTTGCAATAGTGACTGTTGTGTTACTTTGTGGAATTTTCTGATCCTTTGATAATGTTTCCTCCTTTTAACAGCAAAATCCACACTGCTTCTTGAAAGCTTTTAGAATCTTTTTCCTTATGCTTTTATCCTAGAGAAGGCAGGACCACATTTGGTATTTAGGACAGGGAGCTGGCAATTTGGATTCTTTTCAGCTTTGTCACTAACCCGTGGTATGACTTTGATCTCCTCATTGTACAGCACCACTTGGAGAAGCCCTGGGGAGTCTCCTGTGCCTCAGAAAGGGTCCTGTCTGTGCCACCAAAGGCACTGCCTGTGCAAACCTGGCATTCCCAGCTCCTGCACTGGTTCTTTGCAGCCTGGCAAAACCCATTCCCACTTGCAGAGGCTCCTGGAGCTGTGCTGGGGCACAGGTCCTCAGGGTTATCTGTGTGGTGCTTTCCCTCAGTCTGGGATCTCCACGGGGTTGTAACTCCACAGCTTTGGCTTCACTCACCTCTCCCCCAAGGCCAGGCAAAGCAAGTGTTTATTTAGAAACAATTAAAATTGAGCATTTAGATACTAGACTGGGAGGAAGTAAACAACTAAAATGTAAAGTAAATAAATATAAAATATTTCAATTCTGGCTTCAGTTTTGCAACCAGAGGCCAGTCTCTTAAACACTCTCCCCTGGAATCTCAAAGAATGCCCACATGCTCAGGCACTGGCATCCATTAGTCCCAGGCCTGAACATACACTGTGCTCCAACCTTCTTTGGACAACTCTTTGAAGTTCTCCACTCTTTTATTTCCTAAAATTAGGTTTTATAATATAAGTGGGTCTCTAATTGACTTTTACCAAAGCCAGCAGCAATGGATATTTTAGCAGTGGTTCCTCTGGGTTTAGACCTAATTGACCAGAAGGTGTGTGACCTCTGTAAATACACCTCTGGCCCTTCCTGGGAACCAGGTGCCTTATTATTTCTGCCTTCCTCCTAGCCAGCCTGCTGGCTACTGCTTCCCACCCACTCTGAGCTGCTCCCTTTGTTTCTTTATGCAGTTATTAGTCATATTCAAGACACTGGTTATACACAGATTCTACTAACTTATGACTTGTGGTGTTACCAGTTTGCTATAGAGACCTGTGTATGTTACTCTATATGAATATAGATTATTGATTGGTAACAAGTTGTTCTGACGGGACCTGTCTATGGGAGCAGTAATTCCTCAGCTTCATCCTCTCTCCAAGTTTCAGGCTAAAATTTTGAAAACACCTCAAAGCCCCTTCACTTTTACTGCCTGCCTTGAAAGGAGTCACCGAGCACCTCGAGGTTCAGTTGGCCGTGCTTGACTTTGGGAGCTTGGTTTGAAGTGAGGCAGCTGCCCCTGGGTACCTTGAGATTCCCTTGCTTGGATGTGGGGTACTTGCTCTGGGGGATGTACCCTCTGGAAACAACAAGCTAAATAAAAACATGGGCTTTTTGTAAATGCCTTCAACTTTAAAATGGGACTTTCAGTTTCTAAAGGCTGGCAGGGAGTTAGTTTTGAGTCAGTCTTTGTGTGGTCATTTTCATTCTGGAACGAGAGTGTTCTTGCACAGAATTACACTAAAATGTGTTGTCAAGAGACATTGTCTTTTGTTTCCATGAGTTTGCAAATATTCCCAAACAAGTTTGATGTAAGCCAGAATGTCCCAGCTTTTATCTTGCCGAATAAAAGCATCTCCCTGAACACCACAAGCCCTCGGCTCGCTCGGAGCTCCGGGAGCTGCCGGAATGAGCACATTCCTGGCCTGACAGTGCCAGGCTCTGTGCCATGGCCCAGGCGAGGTAGTTTACAGCTGCTTCAGGGGGTCTCCCTGTAGTGCTGCCACAACACCACGTTGTGATGAGACTTTAATGAACTTTCTAAGCTGCCTGAATTCCTCTGATGATGGGCATTATATGTGTACAGTTTGTATTGTTGCCTAATTATGAACAGCAATTAAGACTTCACACCTACAATTTGTATTCACAATTTGTAAAATTCCCTTGCCTAGAGTTCTCTACCACTGCTGCCAACAAGGCATACAGCAAATTTTATTCTTTACCCCAGTGCCATGGAACGAAGCTCTTCATCAGCCTCACGTCTCCAGCTGGCAGCACAAAGGCCCAGACTCGAAGCTGCTGACTCGAAGCCACTGTGGCTTACGTGTCCCTTAGCAGGGCTTGTCTACAGCTCAGCCAAGAGAATGGCAATGACAGTGCCCAGGTGTCCAGCACACACCACCACGCCTGATCCTGCAGATCCCAGACCAGGAGTGACTCTCCCACAGGAGCGGGCCCGCCTGGGGGCTGCCACTGCTTGCAACACTGCAGGGAGGGCATTTGCAGGCAGAAAAGGAGTTGTGTGGGTGCGTTCTTGTATTTATTCAATCCTGCACTCCCCAGGTACCATCAGCTGCCAGTGACCTCCCCAGGAGCTGGCACTGTTTAGGACTTCATCGTGTTCCGTGCACCAGTCCTAATCCATTTAACTGTGTCCATACATATCCCGAAATGATTTGTGGAATGGGGAACACACTGAGTACTTTTATACACCTCTAATCTGCAATTTAGTTGTACTTTAAAAACATTGCTTTGAAAACAGTTCTCCTGGGGAAGGATAAATCCAATGCTATTTCTTTAGAGCTTTTTCCTGTGCTATTAGGTTGGGTGGGGTTGGGCAATCCGTGAGCAGGAGAGAGCAGCAGGAAGGAGCAGTCGGTCCAGCTGGTAATGGCACTGCTGGGGAGCTCACAGCGCTGTGCCACAGCAGCCAGAGCACAAATGCCTTACCCAAGCGTGGCAGTTACTCATGGAAGCACTTACCTTGGAGCCACAGGGACTGACCAGGGGCTCTGCACTGTATTATTAATTTTGTTGCTGATTCTGTGAGTTGTGATCAGAGTCAGAGGCAAACCAGAACATGGCAGCGTTGTTTGGGCAAACAGAACAGCACCAGTCCTTCCTTCATGGATGCATCTCCTGGAAAACACTCATTTTCTGACTCTGCTGGGGAGTTTTGCAACAGTATCCAGGAAATATATTTGAATGGGAATGTCTCCAAATGGTGACTATAACATGAATATGAAGTATTCTTAATAAATTAATTGACTTTAGATTTTTTAGCTAGAAAAATAAACCCAGGCTCATGTTGTTTGAGCGAAACTCAATTCAGCATGGGCAACATCAAGAACACAACTAGGATAAAAACTACCACACAGTAAATCAAAGAACAAGAAAAGTGCAAGGCTATTAATGCTTTACTATAACATTCCTCACAGCCTCTCTGCACTGTGGAGAACTGCAAGCCAACATTTTTTAACTGTCCTAAAGAATGTGAAATGTAAATGTTTAGAAGAATGTTTTTGTGCCAAGCTGAGCGTGATCATAAACATCAGCTTCTAATAGAAACATTTTCAAAAGATGCGCTCCGTGCTGCCAGCTTTTGAGAGCAACACCATGTAAATTAGGTCGGAGTCTCCTTGGATTCTTGACACTCCATTGCTGCCTTTTAGTTGCCAAAAATTGTTGGATTGATGTTATGTTTGAATTTAAAGTATGAACTGCAACTGTATTAAATATGCTGCTTAAATGTCATGTGGATAAACAATAAATCACCTGCCTGGGATTTGTTTTGGGGACAGGCCTAAAGGAAATCTTGAGGGAAAAGAACCACTGTTTTAATTATGACCCTTTATTTCGTGGCATCACGAATGTGCCGGGGGTTTTGCTGCCAAGCGGGGTTTATGGGCTGGCTGCGATGTGACTCTGCCATGGCTAATGACACGCTGGGAGCAAAGCGTGGCTGACTCCTGAGTGTGCCCACTCCACCCTGCGCTGGGAGCTCTCTGCAGATCGGGGAGGGGACAGTGCCCATCCACCTGCACGTGCTGAAACTGAAACCCTGGCTCTGACAGCACACTGCTTCTTCACAGGAACCTCCTCCATTAGTTGTCATCAGACAATCTTAGCCAAAATGTTCAAATCTAGGAAAATTAAAAAGTCTTGGGAACTATAACCAGTTTCAGCTGTCTGTTTTGGTTATATCACCCCAAGATTCCAAACAAATTTACATTTTGTAAGTGAAACATTTTAGCTTTGGGATTTAGAGTTTCCATTTTAGTTTAGTGCTTAATTGTATTTTAGATACCCTTAAAGAAAAATTAAATATTTGGATCAAAGTGTTTCCTTATGAACCAAAATATCTTTTTTGTCACTGCTGCTAATGAATCCAGTTTAGTATCTTGTTAGGAGAAAGAGCCATCTCTGATCACAACTCAGAGCACCTCCTTATATAAACAGTGTTCATTCTTCCACCTCCCATCATCCATGACAGCAGATGGTTATTGATGACATGAGGGTTGGACATGACATGGTTATTAGTGGATCGTGGTTATAGATCTTTGCAGATTTTATTTTGATAAAGGCCTTGCAATAACTTCAGAAAAATATGGTTTTAGATAAACTTTGCAAGTCTTATGTATAGCCTGCCACTTGTTTGGGAGCAATTTAAAGGGGATGTTGAAAGGCAGAGAGGGCAGCTGTAGGTACCGACCCCAGGGACGTAGGTACTCAGAGAAAGACCCCAAAGTCAGGGCTGGTTTGGAACCCACACTGCTGAAATAGCAGTGCAGTGAAGTGCAGTCCTGGGAGTAATGTATTTTTGGTTCATTCTTTTCTTCGTTTTTTTATTTGTGCTCTGGGATGTTCGCATGCTCCATTTACAGACTGCCTGTGGAAGCGTGGCAGGCAGGACTGTCCAGGTGCCCTGCTCTCCATAACCCCATCTGGGAACAGCTGAGCCTGACTGCAAAGCTTATGGGGAACAGCCAGGAGAAAACACCCTGTCACTATAAGCAGGAGATGTCCTGAATGGGTGCAGAAGACACTGTTTGAATTAATTTCCCCTTTTTCTCTTTTGATTGCTACAGAAAAAAATACGATCTTTAGATGGAGTTAATGCCTGTTACCTGTGTCAAAGAAACAGACACCAGAGAGAGCAGGAGTGGGGAGAGGACCAGCCAAGCCTCACAGCATGGAAAGATGGGAAAAGGACTGAACAGAAGAGAATCAGAGGATGTGAGCTCTGCTCACAATGAAATCATTGGGAATTTTGCCATGAAAGCAGAACTGAGTTGTTCTTTCAGGTATGAAAAGTGCTGTGGATGACAAACACAGAACTCCCATTAAGAGGTTAGGACAGGAAGCTGTTTTCTTCCAGGGATGCGCCAAGAAGCTGCAAAAGCTGGATCCCTAAATTTGTGTATTCTAGGACAGCCTTGCTTCCAGCATCCCCTGAGGATGTCTTTTAATTCCCGTTACTATCTCTTGTAGTCCTTCCACCTCTTCCTTGATTTCTAGTGGCCTTCCTTCTCTTTTCCATCTCCTCAAGGGCTACACTGTAATCTAAAGCATACAGGAGTCAGAGGGTGTCTTTGCAGTGTCTTTGGTAGACTTTGAATCAGAGCAGGGAGGTCATAGCTTTTAGCTTTATAATTTGTTTTGCAGATAGATCAGGATATTTTGCTATTTTTTTGATCTGAGTCTCAGAAAGCCCTGGAAATAACAGAAGCAGCAAATAGATAAAACAAGTTTTGTGCCAATGTGACAACCAAAACAGGTTATATGTGCCATCCCAATACAAACAGGTCTTGGTGCAGAACTAGGAATGAAAGCCCTGGCTTCCCTCCTTGTGCTTTTGCCATTTGACCATGCAAACTCCCCCAGATTATCATAGAATTGTGCAAAGAGTAACATCCAGCAGAGACCAGCTCTGCCTGGCTCCTATGAGCCTGCCAAGGCTGTTGGGATAGAGAGGGAAGGGACACACAATTCATTTTAAGAAGGTTTTTTTTTCCCCCTTTTTGTCGTCTTCTTTGTGGTGGTTTGTGAAATGCCGGGAAGGAACAGTACAATGAACAGAAAATGTTCCAAGGAAACCAGGCTGCTCCATGCCATTGCCCAACCAGCACCCAGTGTACCAACCACGGAGCTTTGCATGGGAGTGTGGGACACACATGGGGACTGTGATTCTGCTGGCAGGAGGCCTCTCTTCCCCTCTGAATTCACAGAGCAGAGACAGGGCAGAGAACCAGAGCCTCTCTGTGCCTGGCTGAGGCTCTCCCTCACTCCAACACAAATGCAGGTGCAAAGTTATCAAGTCCAGAATTTTTTTGCACAATTTAGAGCCATAAAATGGAAGCTGCCTTTGAGCATTTGTCTCTTCCTCTCCTGCAAGTTTGGGCCGGATGCAAAAGAGGACTTAAGCACTTACAATTCCATAGGTTACTCCCTGCTCAGGATAACATTTCTTCCAGTACCAGCAGCTTTATGTCTGGACATGCCCAGAACTGCTGGGATCTGAGCAGCTTAGCGCAGAGTTCCCGCCTAAAACCCACTGCGCTCCTCGCAGAAGGAAAGGAGCGTCCCTTTTCTCAAGACAGCCAGATCAGGAATATTCCAAACCTGATGCACACCAGCAGGACCAGTCCCCTCACACAGTGCGGTGGCAGCTGCTTCCCTTTAAACCTGAGCAGGCAGGAGAGGCGTGATGGGGCCGGAGGGTTTGGTTTGCACTGAAAGCTCAGCAGAGTGAGAGTCCTTGGCTGTTTGGTGTGAGGGGCCAGCTGGGATTGTCCAGGAGAATAAGCATTCACCCCAGGAGTGGGACTGGGAATCTGAACATTTCCAACACAAAAAAGCAACAAAAACTCAAGGCCCTGTCAAGGAAAACATAAAGTAGTGAATTAGAACAAAACCAAAACAAAACCAGAGAAACAATCAACCAGAAAAACACACCACCAAAAAACTGAAGAACCCACAGTTATTCTGCTGGCTAATATCATGAAGGCATGATGGTACTTGCAGCTTCCTGCTTGGACCTGGCTTGCTCCAAAGTTATTTTGTGTGTTAATCCTGTGGTTTAGATGATGAAGATTAGGTCTGAGTGAGCTGGTTCAGATAAAAGGGGAAAAGGCAGCAACCAAACCTTCACTCAAACTCCAACCTAAACTTTTTTCAGCTTTGAATAAAATAAAAAAGTATTAACTTTTCTTTATTGTTCCTTTGTTTTGCAATTAAGATTTTATTTGTAGGTACTGTTATTCATCAGCTACAGTTATTCATTCAAAGCTTTGGAAGTCACAGTGCTGTGAGGGGGAGAGCTGTTATCCCTGCAAACACAAAAACACACATTCCAGGTTCACAAAAATATGTTTCTGCTGCCACTCCTGAACTTGGCTTTTTAATGGAACTGGGTTTTTTGATCCTAGTTACTGCTTCTGGTGCAACTGCCACCATACCGTGCAAGTTTCTGCCCAGTTTTGGTTTCTGTGCATCTTGGCCTGGAATGTTCAGTTACAGATTTCCTGATAAAGATTCCAGCTGACAGCCAGCAATTTGGCCAATGTTCCCCAAAAAAATAGGAATATAAAATCATGTACCAAAACCTAAGCAGAAATGTGTGAGTGGTTGGTTCTCAAAAAAACCCCAAACCCAAAACTAAACAAACAAGAGCTGCCCGCTGCTTGGCAATTTTGAAAATTAAAATCAGAACTATGTTCTTTTACTTTACTACGTAATACTTTTCAGTACCTGTTTTTAAATGGTTGCCTCAGCCAACAGCACACTTTAGTGCTTGATTAGCACACGTTTGGCACACAGAGCACCAGGGAAAAACGCACTTACTCCATCTATCCTCAAGCTGGACCACTCTTTGCCGATGTCAAATACCCACATAACAAGGCCGGTATTTGCTCCTGTGCAAAGACACCGGGCGTATTAGTACAGTTCTTGTAGCTACTGGCCTCGTCCTCATGCTGGTAAGTCCCAGACAGATCCTGGCAGCTCCTGGGGTGCTTGGCAGCACTCTGCACACCCTTTGGACTTGCTGTGAGCCCAAGGGTTTGACTGCCCAGTGGGGAATTGGGCTGCAGGAAAATTGCCCATGGACACTTCTGTTCAGAGAATCCACTTTCCTGTGTTACAGTCCATTCTAACACACCGAGTGCAGGAAAACCCACTGGATGTATCCCATAAGGGATATATATCCCATAAGGGAGGAGCTGTGGCAGCCAGGTCACCACAACATCAGCATTTCACAAGGCAGCTGCACCTTGGTCCTTCCAACGTGCGGGCGCACAAATGAGATGCTCAGATTGGAGTCTGGCCTCTTCACTGTGTCCCTGGCAAGAGGCAGGTGCCTTCAAAAAGAGGTTGAGCTTCCCAAATGGTAAGGAAATGAGGATTCTAACAGTTCCATAGGACTGATCCAAGCCTTCCAGCCCTAGAGCTGAGTAAAGAGTCACAGGAGGGTACAAGACCATGGGAAGAGCTGTGTGGAGACTGCTGCTCACACCTGCGATCACTGATTCTGGGTGGGCACGAAGGAGGGAGCTGCCTTCTGTGCCAGCTGCTGTTTGTGATTCAGCCAGGGTACATTAAAAATGGGATGAGTGAGCCAGCTCTAGAGAGTGGCTTCCATCATCATAAATGAAAGAGGTTTGGCTTAACATTTGAACTTTCTGAGTGCTCATTCTAATTCAACCACAGAACCTTCTGAGAGTTCAGCCATCACTAATTAAGACCTGCAACGATTTATCTGTGGTTCAGCCGTGCACTTGGCAGCTTTTGCTTCAGGGGGACTAAGCACTGCAAAGTGTCAGTGCTGGGAATGCTCCTCAGAGGAGCACAGGGACCAACCAACTCCACACCTTTGTGTCAACTCTCTTGCCCCTTCCAGAGCTGGGAGTGCTTCTGTGTGGCCTCAGATTTAGGGTGGAAACAAATAACCCACTTCAAAAATAAACTGCCCTAGGAAGTGCCTTTGAAAATTTTTAATGCCAAATTACAAAAACATAACATGCAAATGTAAATAATTTCCCCTGCAATGAATGCAGGAAATAAAGAAGTGGTATAAACAATAGGGAATTCGACAGGTCTGTTTTATTTCCCTTCTTCCTCCATCTCCCCCACAGTGTCATTTAATAAATATTAATGAAAAAGAGAAGGAATAACACTTATCTATTAATTTCTCCTTTTATTTTCTGATCATGCTTAATTGAAAAGTGTTTTGGGGTTACATTTAGTCATATATATGGTTGTTTGAGCCTTTTATTAGCCATGATTCATTCTGCATATCAGCATAACGTGGAGCTCATGCCTTCATTCTGTGTCTGTTCCATGACGCTCAGTTATCTGCCTGCCCCGAGCCATCTGCAGGGATGGATTTGCATGGACACTGTTCCCCTATGGAAGAGTATGCCAGGAATGACCGGTCTGGTACTACCTGGCCAGGTGAGGTTCCATTCAAATAATGCACATGCCACCAAAACAATTCAGATCAAAGGTCTGCCTTACAACAGAATTCAAATGTAAGGACTTCTGAAGCAATTTTAGCAGTTGGCTTTACAAATGAACTTATGTCAGCTGCTCTGTATGATGAGTGACTAAATTACTTCTGTATCTAATCTTATCTCGCTATCTGTCTGTCTGTTTTTCAGCATTTCAGTGCCCATCACCACATCATCCAGGCGCCACCGTAAGATTAAGAAGCTCTGCAGTGACATTCTCAACATGGTCTGTTCAAAGGTCATTAGCAGAGCCTTTCATACTGGAAAAGCCCGGAGGAGAGCACGGAAGTGAGCCTCAGAAGGAGAGGAAAAGAAAAAGGAGGCAGCAACTGCTGGAGCTTTTGCAGTTGTGCTCGTCCCATGTGGATCTGCTCAGTGGTGCTGGAGTGCAGGGGCTCGTGGCAGTGGCCTCTGTGCTGCTGCAGGGACTGTCACACCTGCTGTACGCTCCTGTCACCTCGGACACTGGCTCACATGGCCTCGGCATTGCCGTCCCTGTGCTCTCCTCAGATGCCATTCCCATGCTGGGTCTTCATGATTTCTGTATGTTCCAGCCTCAGAGCAGGACACTTCTCTCAAAGATCCCAAGTGCAGAGCAGGCACTGCAACTAAGGAACCACCTTCTCTGAGACAGTGTATTAGTTAAGTTTTATTTTCCTCACAGTGGGCAAATCCTCCCAGCTCTGTGTGTTTGAAGAAGCCAGAAAAGGTGGTTTTCAAAGTAGGCAAAGCTACACAGGACCCATGGAATCAGGAGAGATGACTTTGTCCCAGGAACTCCAGTCCTGCTCCCACTGAAGCCACGGTGTCTCCAAGGACAGCCTGGGACCTCGCGTTCCAGGGAGGCCACTGCCCATCCCCTGGTGCTGGTGCTCCCAGCAGATACAGGTAAGTGAAAATGTGCCAAAGCTGTTTTTTCCAGTGCTGCCGTTCAGAAGCCTGGCTCAGTCCTGAGGGGCCAATGGCAGCGTGCTGACTTGTTGCTCAAACAAACCCTGGAGTCCTTTGTGCCCCTCTTGGTACAAAAGCAGCCGGGGATTTACGCTGGGGGATAAATAGGTGGTTCCAAAGTGAGAAGGGAAGAGCCAAAGTTGGAAGCTAACCACAAAACGTGGGTGTAAACGATTACCAAAGGCTTCCAGTAACTCTGCTATCATCAGAGACTGGCTTTATGGGTATGGCCTCAAGAAGTTTCCCTCCACTTAATTAAAGAGGCAGATAAGTATCTAGGTGGAGTGTGCAGATAGGTTCTGAATGAGTTATCCACTAAGGCTGGTTCGCTGCACCTATTGTTAAAGCCAGAATATAATATCAGATTAATGCATTATATTTGCCTATTATAGCACTCTGTCATCATTATATGACATGTTATAATTAAAGCCCTGCATTAGAAACAAAACTATTTGGCTTGGGATAAGTTGCCTTTATGACTTCTGTGGTTATGATTTCCTCCTTTTCTTAACCCCTTAAAACTGCATAATATAGCTATTTGTAGCTGTATAAAGAAAGTTTCTAGTTTCAGATTCTAATCTCAGATAATTCAATGTAAATAAAGTCAAAATCTGGCACATGGTCTTTTCCTGCGTCAGAGTATTTGCTAATGGAGGGAAATCCACGTTGTTTGTGTTGACAGAATCCCAAAGATGGGCAGATTACAGAGGGTGCCTGACTCGCCATTCCTCCCAGTCGTCCCTCAGCTGTCCCCATCAGCTCCTGGGTTTGTACGATTCCCCAGGACCTTCCAGGGAGCCACTTGGCAAACTCTCACTCTTCCTTTTCCTTCCTGGAACTACACAAGGAAAAATTGGTTCTTAGAGCAGTTTCTGGCCGCAGCTGCCGGGAGCCCAGCGCTCCCAAATGCAAACCTGGAGCATGGGTGTGGGATCGCTGCCTCGCTGAGATACGGCTGCGATTACAGCTTGGGTAACTGACTATGCTAATGTCTTTAATTAGCCATTTGCATATGCACGCTTCTCAATTTCAGTAGTTGGTGATTCATGCGGGTAAGTGCCAACCTCAGCCTTGCTGTCAGGTTGAGGCAGAGGGTGCCAGCAGCACCCCTGTCCCCCACACCAAATGCACAGAGCAAGGGCTGTCACCAGGCAAGGTGCGACTCCCAGAAACAGCCAGGCTGGGGCTGCTGCAGAGGCAAACCTGGCAGGGCACTGAATCTTCCTGCTGCTGTTTGGAGGCAGCAGCTATTATCCAATATTTTGCAATGCTCTTATATAAATCTAATTGATGTCTTTTATGTTACTGACTGAAGCGTGCACTCGTTTGGCTTGGAGATGACCACCTTAATGAGGGTAATGACGAGGGACCGCTGCCAGTAGCCGGGGGCAACATCCCACTGTCCCAGTCAATCCCTTGGTGAGAGTTTGTTCTGTTGCTGCAATGCTGGTAATTCAGTCATTTTTTTCCTGATTCATGATGACCTTTCCCCTGGACTTGCAGAGAGCTGGATTTGGCCTTGGAAATTGGCTTGTGCACCAGGAACTGTTTTGTCATTTCTGTTTCACTTGGAAATGTGCATTCTCTTCCCTGGGCAATTCCTCCCATGCGGGAAGGCCCCAGGTGTAAGTGCCAGATGTGTCAGATCATCAGTCTGGGGCACGCACAGATTTCTGATGGAGCTGCTGGAGACACATTGTTAGCATTTCATCTAAAATAATGAAATTCCTACAGTAAGAAGTAGACAAGTAAAAATGATACTATGCAAAAATGTGGTTTTTAATTTTTGCCTCAAGAAGTTATTTACCTGGCTTCTGCCACCGGTCCTGTGGCCACTGCTGAAGGGAAATGCCCCTCTCTGCTGTCACTCACCCGGGTAAGGCACTGAACTCATCCCACCGAGGCTGCTCCATCAGGGGCTGCACAGAGGGACCCAGAGGGATGTGCTGGGCCACACTGGGGCATCCAGCAGTGTCCTCTCCAGCGCTGCTGCGTTTTCTGCGCTGCAAGATCCCAAACACTACAAAGCACTGCTCATTTCTTTGAACATTTCCATCAGCCTCTTAAAGGTGCTTTTATGAACCCCCTCCAGTGCTTTCCCATCCTGACTGACGAGCCAGGTGTGAGCACGGGGAGGGTTTATTGTCATTGTCCCTGAACACTGTGTCACTGCACACTGAGTGAGCTGTGACAGGACCCACCAGCATCGGGAACTGCAAACTGTCAGAGGAAAGGGCCTGGGCAGGACAGTGCTGAGGGCTCAGTGCAGCTCCATGAAGGCAGAGCTCAGTTTCAAGGTAGAAAAGGGAAGATGCTATCCAGTTCTGAGGGTGACCTTAAATACCTTGAGATTATGAGGCAGGATAAAAATATGGCAGAGGATTGCCTAATGAGGGACAGGCTGCTTTACTCATTGGGGGAAAAAATTACTTTCTAACAGCATCTCCCTATTTTACACATATAATGAGCCAAACTCTGTGTGGTCAAATTACAGTTTGGGAAATGTTTGGAGTGAGGGACAGTTGTGCTTCTGGCCTTTACAGTAACCAATATAACCTGAGAGAGAGAGCAGAGTGGAAAAACAGAACAATGTCTGCCTCAGTCTGCAGAAACCAACAAGTAACAAACCCAAGAGGTCCATTTTGCCTCTTTGTTACAGGAATCTGTGGATCAGAAGATTGGAAAGGCACTAACTGAGAGCACAGCTACCTTGATTAGCAGTTTCAGAGTCTTGTAAAAGCGTCTCATTTTGCTCTCCCAAGCAGGTGGCACTTTGTTGGCAGGTGGAGCCTAGGAAAGGCTGAGCACTATTGCTCTTTCCCCACACCTCATGCCAGCTGGAATGGTGGAGTCACTGCAGAGGACAGGGTGCTGTGGGGGGCTGCAGCCCCTGCCCAGCGCTGCTCCGGGGGCTCCCTGGCAAACAGGCGCTGCTGGAAGGGCACACGAGCGCGTGAGGAGGGATTTGTCCCTGAGCTGCTGCTCTGTGCTGCAGAATCCTGCCCAGCCCCTGCCTGTCTGGGCAGGGTCAGGCACCCCACAGAGTCCCTGCTGTCCCCTGCTACCCCTGCTCTGTGTCAAAGCAAGGTTTTGTCTCTTTAAAAAAAAAAAGGAAAACATTTTTGCTTACCTGCCGCAGTAAACTGGCCCTCATGCCAGTAAAGCATTCCTAATTGGCAGGATTTAGAGACTGATCATTTCAATTTATGCCCAGAACAGGTAGGGCAGCAATGAAAGCCTCTCCCACCCAACCCCACCCCTTCTCACCAGTGTGCCTCAACCCTGCCCTGGAGGGACCACCTGGAGGGCTGAGCAGGGAGTTCCCTCCTCTGCACAATAAAAAGGCCCCGTCCTGCAATAAATACCAGGTTGATCTTATGGCTCATTTATAGTCAGTGTCCCTCTGGTCACACAGCTCCTGCAGGGCTCGTGCAGAGGAGCACCTGCTACTGAAGTCCTGCTGGACCAGGAGCCATTTCCTAAGATTATGCCTTTGAGACTTGGCAGACAGCACCAGAGTGAAATTTGCACTTCACATTACCCTGAGGTCAGTGGGAAAATAGTCCATTGGCTGTTGGAAATGGTTCCCATCACTGCCACAGCTTGCAACAGCCTTCCCAGAACTGTGGGCTGGTGGGTATCTCTTCCTTCTTCCCAGGCCCCTTCACCACATGCAGATTGGCCTCCTTGTCCTTTTTGCCAATCCCTTTCCAATCTGCCAGCCTTGCTTGAGAACTGTGTCCCCTACAACCAGGCCTGTATGACAAGAGGATTGAGTGCCTCGTTCCCACCTGTTGTGAGTGCCCCGTCCATCACAAGCCAAACTCCACAGGAGAACTCCCCTCATTCTGGGGAAAGGCACAATCGACCCATATTTGTTATTGACAGAGGAAGAACTACCAAGGAGTCTTAGATTTCCCCATAAAGTGGGAGCATCTATTCCTGTAAATAAAATGCTTTTCAAGAATAAAAACTGAACCCAAGCACTGTACAAACTGGAGCTATTAGCAAAACAAGCTTCTGCAATTGCAGAGCTAAAATACAAATAACATTTTCCAGTAGCCATTAGTCTCACTCAGATTGCCCAATGCAGGCACCACTGCTTTTCTCAGCATCTGCTTTATCAGTTGTCTTCCACCCAGAGAAGTCCATGGCTCTTGGCAGCAGCTCCTGCTGATGTGCAGTGGGTTATTGCTCAAGAGCCCTTTGATCAGCAGCCAGGCGCTATCACACCGTGCTCTGAAGCAGTGGCTGCCAGACCTGGCCAGCAGAAAGCTGGATGGGCTCCCTAAGTGCAGGAGGAGGAAATCAGGATTCCTTTGGGCCTGTTGGAGTGCATCTCATTCACCATCTCCCTGGACACCCAGATTTGCCATCCTGTTTCCTGTGCCCATGCCACAGCTGCGCCCCAGCAGCGTGACCCCGAGGCCGGAGCTGCCGGCTCTGCCGGATGTGTCTCGGCGCAGCGCTCGGCACATCCAAACCGTGCCAGCTTCTGTGCAGCGCTGCTTTGCTGTGCTTGGGTACAGCTCACACTCGAGCACTTCGTTCAGCTGGAACCCACGGGAGCTGTTGGAACACACGCTGTATCCCACTCGTCAGATGTTTTGGTGGTTGAGGTTTTTTCCCTGGGAAATGCAAAAATGCCGAAGCCGCTGTCATCTCCTCCTGCACAGCAAGCGACAGCCAAATCGGCTCACTCAAATCCGAAAACACAAGAAATGAAAGTGCCCAGAATTTGCCGGTGCATGTGCTGTAAAACTGAGCAAGGCACAGAAATTTTCCCAGAGACACCGTGATCTCAGATCCATGTATATACAGATCCATGTAAATACATCCCATGTAAATACAGATTTATGCGTTTATCATTACTCATGCCAGTAATAATAGTTCCACTGAAATCACTACAGCTACACGTATAAAATGAAGCACATGTAAGATCAGGATCTAAATACGGAACAGGCAAATCCACCTGCAGCTATGGCAACTGCACCTGGAACTGCAGATGCACATACCTGCACGAGCCTCTGTTATGTTTAGGGGCTGATAATATAAAGATATATGAAAAACTGATGGGAAGGGCAGGACCAGAAACTGTCTGTTTTGTTCCAAAGCTCAGTATTTATCCCTTGCATCTTAATTCTGTCAGTGTTCTGTACTCATTAATTCTGCAGCTCTGTAATTTGCTTTGAAAGGGGTTGAGGACACTGTAGCTGCACTCAGACATCAAGGCCTTCTGCCATCTCTCCTGCTCCTTCAGATTTGGGGACTCAACCCAGCAATCAGCACTATTCTTAACTTCAAGCACAGAAAGGTTTTGTGCCACCCTGAGTGGTCATCAATAACTCAGCAGCAGGAGAGCAGCCCCGTGCAGAGGTTGGGTTTCTTCACAGAGCTGGCACTGAGGCTGGCTTGTGTGCTTAACTGAAGTGCTCCTGGCTGGGGGCCAGCTTGCATTCCTCTAAGCAACCAAACTCCTTGATAATTACTCCTTTTTTTTGTAATTCTCCTCATCTCGCTGTGCCAAGTTATCCCACAGATATCCTGCTCCTTGTATACTGAAGTGTTAGACACCCTAAAGTATCTCAGTAACTTACATTCTTGGATTGTTTTCTGGCCTTTTGCATCACAAAAAGCAATACAGACAGGAGCTGTATTTTACTGTTCCAGGACACCTGAGCTCAGAATCCCTGTCAGAAACATCCACCCCCAAGTTGTGTGTGGATGGCAGAGGCTGGGGAAATGAGCAAAACTCTGTTTCTGCTGGAGTCACCGCGCCCCTTGTGCTTCGCAAACCGGCTCCAGGCACTTTCTCTAGTTCTTGTGATTCCCTTCCTGAATTGCTGCAGCCAAGTAATTGTTTCATCATGTTGCACTGAAATATTTTCCCATCGTGTCACCATCACATTCATTTCTCAAACCAAAGCTCCTCTGTTCACTTACAGAAAATCTGTCCCAAAGCATCTGTGGCCCCCATGCCCGGGTGAGGATGAGCAAGGCAGGTGAGGTTTGGAGGGGTTTTTGGTTGTTTGGAGACTGTGATTCCTGTCACTGTCATTTCTAGGCACCACCACCAGTGAGCTGCTCACCACAGCCTTAATGAACTGCTGTTGCAACACCCTGGCAAAGCCACGGTATTTATAGCAAACAAACAAGTCTGTGTCCGTGTGGGGCTGGGGACCGGAGCCTCCCGAAGCCTCCTGGCAAAAGCTCCGCTCTTTCCAGAGGTGTCTGCACTCGAGCCCATCAAAGCCAGGGCTGCTGGCTGAGCCAGCACTGTTCTGGCCTCAGTTCGTAGAGGATTTATTCTGAAAATTGTATGGAATTAGGAGACCTAACGAAAACCTCTGATTAAATACCCTGAACTCTGAGGAGGTGCTTTGATATAGGAATCCCAAAGGCAAGGGCCAATAAGACAGGGCAAGGTGAAAACCAGATGTAGATCACTGTCTTTCTTAGCATTTAATTAGCTAGAAATTATCATTGGAATTTATTATTATTTATTATTATATGAATAATTTTCATAGCAAATATATTTTGGGGGAAAATTTATAACAAATGAGGGTTAAATTTGGCACTACTTTGTGAAATCGTGGCACCCTGTCGGAAGGTTTGGAATTAAATATGTCCCTGTTGTAAATGCAAATCAATTATCTTAAGCAAGTATTAACCCACTTATCCTCATTTTGAATTCCAGCCCTGCAGTTTCTCACACCCAGGCAGATTTATCCACCAGCATGTCTAGGAGGGGAGAAAAGCCTTTTATTCAAAACAAAACATTTGAACCACTGAGCAGGTGGGGAAGCGATCACAAAAGGCAAATTGGTTTCCAATGGAGTTTCCAATTTCCAGTAGATCAAATGGAGCATATTTAGGGAATGAGGGCTCTGCCAGCCCTGGGAGCTGCAGTGCCCGAGCGCGAACGGTGCCGGCATCACCCCCGCCCCCAGCACCGTTCCAAAGAGAAACTCTCCGGGAGTCTCACGTAATTTCCCAGCAGGCAAACACGGCACCATAAATTTCACGTGATCCTGATGGCAATCCAAGGCTGGATCTAATCTTTTTAGGTCTTTACACACTCGCCATGGATTGTGCTGCTCATCTGCCCAGACTGGGGCAAAGCAGCTTCAGCTCACATGGAAGAATCAGGAACTTCAGAAAATCCTCAGGATATTGTCCAAGTATAGAGTTTCTACCAAAGATTAGCTTTATTTTGTGAGGATTAAACTCTCAGACTATGTTTTGGGTCCCAGTAAAGTGTTAAAAAGGAACTTAATTCTTTTGATGATTTCACTTGTCTGTTCAGCAAGTGTCTCTCAAAAGAGATCTAATTCCTCGCAGATTTAATGTATTGGTTTGGCCACATGTTTTATTTTTGTTTTATTGATTGATTGAAAAAAGGTGTTCAGAATTTGAATGTAATTGTTTCCTTGGCAGTAGAAAGTATATCCCTAGCTTTGCTTGGATTTCTTTTTCAGCATATTAGGACCCTTTCAACATCCATGCATTGGTTTAACTTTTTCTTCACACTTCACATTAGTATTTGAGGTTTGCCCTAAAATTCTGACTGTTAAGCATCTATGCAGATATAAAGGGCAAAAGTCAAACACTCACAAGAGTAGTGATAATTTTTTTTTTAAATTAGCAATCAGGAGCAAAAAGAGTTAGAAACAAATTCTATTCCAAATTCATTCCCCCCTTCTACCCTATAATCATCTCTAGCCAGCCTAAATTGAATGCAGAGCTCTGCTTTGGACTCAGGTTGTGTCATTGGACAAATGCAAGACAAGATGATGGCTATTGAGCATTATCACTATAAATAACAGAAGAACATGTGTGATTTGGCCTCACGCAGCTTTTCTCTTTATTAGAGCAGATACGGAGTTGCACTGGTTTTTATTCTGGTCACAGCTAATGGAACATTGCTTGAAAACTTACGTGAGAGTCACTTCATGTTTTTACACACATCCACACTGATGACAGTTGTTCACACAATTAAACAGTGAAGGTAAACTTTGTGCACAAAGCTTTTTCCAGGCTCTAATTTATGTATTTGAAGGCTACTGTAGGATTTCAGTGAGGAAAAACCAAACTGTTACCAAATGTGGTTGAGCCTCCTGTCCAACAGCCCTTGGGTACACGTGTGAAACTTGGGTGATTTTTATTTGACAGAGGAGGAACAATTAGTACAGGAAGATGCATAAATTTTCCTGCATCTTCCAAGAGTCACCCATGGAAGGCAGTGGGAAAAGTGGAAAAGCGACACCACAGTGTCAGAGCTGCACTGGGTTACACATGCTTAGGGTAGATAACAGAGAGTGATTATTGAAGAACTGCTTACAAAACTATAATTGTATTTTTAAATATATTTTTTAACGGCTACATATAATTTGTTCTGCAGAACTAAGCACTACTGAATTCAAACACTTTATAAACCAGTGCTAGGTGCTTTGGAAAGGGGACGTCAGTGCCAAGGGTGTACAGACTGACTTCTACAGAGGAAAAACCTCTGTTATTTTAGTAGCAATAAGAAAGACCTGTAGAAATGAGCCAGTGTAATACGTCATTTGGGAAAAAAAAAAAAAAAAGATTAAAAGCCCAAATAAAATGCTGCTTATAAACTTCTGTAAAATTGAGAACAGCTCTCTGGTGCCTGGAGTTCTCTGCATGGTTTGCCTACCACAAGCTGTCCTGAGTGGCTTTAGGAAGAGAAGCTCGGAAAGCCCTGTCCGAGGCCAATTGAGACATCCCAAGTCCTGTTCTCAGCCAGCAGAGTCTTATTTGTCATGGGAAACTAAATCAATATTTGGAGCTGAGACACTGTTTGGACAGGGATTTTCCAATCCTCCCACTGCAATTAGAAAAGGTATTTGGAACCTTTTGTCTACTTTAGTGCTTGGAACTTTCTCAGATAAATTTACAAACTATTTTTTCCAGACTATTATTTTCTAGGAAATGTTTTAGTTACAGGGGCTTTTTCATATGCTGTTTTAGAAGGCAGAATATTTCATGACCTCCATGCATTTAATGGCACTACAAAGCTTTTACAATGTAAGTTTTGAAGGTAATACAAGATTAAGAATGAAGGATTGGGGAATTCTCTTTCCAAGTCTTTCACCAATTCCTTCTGAGATTAGTGTAAAATTGGTGCATTTATGGCCTTGATTTTCCTGTCTGTACAAAAAATCATTGCTGCACAAGGTTCCTCCTGAACTAGAAATCTGTCAGATACCTTGGAATACAGCAGTAACTTAAACATCATTCTTTAAATTGCAGCAATGCCGCCCTGGCTCTCCTGCACTGGGGCAGGCAGGGTTTAAGGATGGGGATTAGCTCCTTCATGCCTGGTAGAGCTCTATCTCCGAAACTGGACTATTATTTAAACAGATATAAATACCTTCAGTACATCTTATCTTTCAGTCTACCCTTCCTTCCAGCCCCCACAAACTGAACTCTTGTTGGAAGCTATGTTATTTAGAAAGGAACAAAGAAATGTATCTGAGGACATCTCCAGTCCTCCAGCAATTCCACCCTCGGCAGCGCTCGGCACTGACTGGGAACGCTGCTTGTGAGTTTGGGTGACATTGTGTGGCCTCCAGCACAACAAGAAAATGGGATCTAACGATGTGGATAAGTTTCGTAATGATACAAATAGTAGAATAAACAGCCACAGGAGGCTGGAGTAATCATCATCACGAGGGACAGCCAAGACAAGATCTAACGTCTATCCTGCCTGCAAGAACTTGAGTCATGCTGGTGCAGGAGCTAGCTCACCCAAGAAATCTATTTTAGGGGTTTGTAAAAACAACTGAACTGCACTGTACAAATGAAAACGCAAAGGGGGAAATCTGTGTCTGGGCTAACCCTGCCCTGCCCGCTACTGCACAGCCCTGGGGCGAGCAGGGAATGTGCAGGGAATGTCAGGGAGGGCTCCAGCTGATGGACCCGCAGGAGGCTTGGATCTTAAGAGTCAAAAAAAGCAGAACAGTTCTTTCAGTAGAAAACACGTTTTGCTTAAAGATACACTAGGAATAAGCAACAAACTTCAGATTTGTCCTGCAGCCCATGGCTGTTTGTGTGGAATGTGTAGGAACAAATTCAAGGCCACTGTCTCTATACTGAAACCCCCTTTTGTGCTCAGCTGTCAGAGCACAGGCAGTAGAGGAGTTTCTTTCCCGGGGCACTGGGAATCTGGATCTAAAAACTTCACGCTTAAATTTGGCCTAGCAGGGAAATGGAAAATGCTGACTAAGACCTGATCTTTTGCCCAACTCCCTCCACGTAACCAGCCTGAGACTGTTCACTCCTTACAGACCTCGGCACAGCAGGGAACAACACAGCCGGGAGCTCCGGCAAGGCTGGCCTGTCCCGGCAGCGGGCAGAGCCTTGGATCTCTCCAAAACAAAGTTCTGGCCTGCTACAAACCTCCTCCTCCTCTGCCACCCCCCACTTATCTGCTGCTTGCCCCCAGCCAACACCTCTCATCAGAGAATTCTATCTGCAGCTTTTAGAAAAATGTCTCCAGAGCAAAGGGAAGGGGGTGGTTCATGAGCCTCTCACCTGGTTGGGTCTCATGGGAGCTCCCCGAGCAATGCCCGAAATTACCGACATCCAACAGAAATGCTACTTTCTCATGTTTATTCCTGTAAACTACAAACATAAGAAATGCTGAATCATAGAGAACAGAAATTCTGTAAAGAAAAAAAAAAAAAAACAAACACAAACAAAACCTCATTTCAAGCTTCCTCCCTTACTTTTTCTTCCTCCCTCCCACTTCAGTCTTGGCATTATTTGCCAAGGATTGGTCATGGTTTGGATAGGACATCTTGCTCTACACGTTCAAAACAGCATGAAGTGCAGAAAAAACCCCAACATAAACACCTCCTCCCCAAACAACACCCAAGCAGCAGCTAAAGCAGGTGATTAGAGGAAATAAAATGAGGCAACAAGAAATGGCTAAGGCTTCCATCTCTGCTCTTTGCTGAGTTTCTCTTGGGGGTTTTGGGGTTTGGTTTTGGGGTTTTTTTCCCTTTCTCTGAGTCAGAGAAAGCTAAAAGACCAACAAAAAATCCCTATCCCTGATCATAGCATTGAGCCAGAATCAGCCGGAATTTCAACCCTGTGTTTAATCTAACTTTAAACATGCCTTCAAAATAAAACAAGCTACTTTTTTTTTAACCTAGTCATAAAGTTTATTAAAATTGTTCATTAATGCTTCAAATGTAGCAAGAATGCATAGATCCCAAAATATACATATGTATTTTCTTATAGAAATAGATTATTCTTTATAATAAAAAAACTGTAGGAACATCTTTAACAGATTACTCAATCCATGACTGACAGTTACACGAGATTGCATCATGTACACAGCATTCCCAGCCATGCTTAAAGGATTGCATCACTTTGCCCTTGCTCTCCTCTCGCTCTTTTAAATAACCCAGCGCCCAGCAGAGCCCGCCCGGGCCGGGGCCGGGGTCCCTCCGCGCCCCCTCCGCGCCGCCCGCCCCGCTGCAGCCCCCGGCCCCGCTCAGACCCGCGCGGCGGCGGAGCCGTCCGCCATCATGTCGATAGAGACAAGAAAAAAAAAAATCCAACAACAACAACAACACAAATTAAAACCAAACCCGCCCGCCCTCCGCGGGCTCTCGCTCCCCTCGCCCCGGCCCCAGGAGCGCGGAGCGGGGCCGGGAGCCGGCGGCTCCGCTCGCCCCGCCGCCCGGCCGGGGGTCAGCACCGCGGCGAGGAGGCGAGCAGGGGCTCGGGTAGCTGTTTGAACAAGTTCCTGAGGGTGCTCAGCTCCCGGGAGAGCTGCTCCACCTTCTTCTGCAGCCGCTCGTTCTCGGCCGTCAGTTCCAAGACTTTATGCTGCGTCTCCAGGTTGCGCATTTTGGCTTTGTCGCGGCTCTTGCGCACCGCGATGTTGTTCCTCTCCCGGCGGAGCTTGTACTCGTCGCTGTGCTTGTCCACGCACTTCTTGGGCTTGTTCTTGCCCGCCGGGGCGGTGGAGTAGCCCCCGCCGGCGGCGGCGGACTTGGAGGACTCGGAGGGGTTGGGGGTGCCGGGGGGGCTGGAGGAGGATGAGGTGGACAGGTTCCCGCTGCTGCCGCTCGGCACGGACTGGTAACCCAGGTAGGAGCGCACGGTGCTGCCGTAGGGCGAGGACATGCCCCCCGGTCCCGGCCCCGCGCCCCCTTCTTCCTTACGGGGCCCTTTGCAAGAGTCCAGGGTCTCGAAGACCGGCTCCACTTTGGTTTCCACGATCTGGGGCGGGAAGCAGCCCGGCAGCCCCCCCGGCTTGTGGCTCTGGCTGGCGCAGGGGTGGCTGTGCCGGGCGAGGCTGATGTAGGTGTAGTCGGGCTTCTTGCTGCCGCCGCTGCCTTTATAGTCCTCGGCGAAGAGATCGGAAAGGAAATCTTGGCCGGCGCCGCTGCTGCACGGAGGCTCAAAGTTGCCCCCTGCTGCTGCCGCGGGAGGCGGCGGCTGCGATGCCAAAGGCTCCAGGTACGGGCTGAAGTCGATGGCTCGCTCGTGGTCCCCGACGGTGAGCTCGGTCATGGAGCGGCCCCCGGCCGCCCGCGGGTGCAGCTTGTTGAGAGCAGCCAGACAGTCCGCCTCGTAATAGAAATTAGCCACTTCCATGGATTTAAAGGCGGGCGGCTGGATGGGGAGGCATGCTGCGTCCCAGGCCACCAGGCGTTGCATGAAAGCAAAGGGGGATGCGGGGAGGAGGAAACGACGCAGGGGGCCCCCCCCGGCAGAGGGTCAAGCTGCCGCCGTCGGGGTGGGGGGCTCCAGACCCTGCCGCAGTCTCTGGCCTGGGCACGGCCCCGCGGCGCTGCCCACCCGGGCTGGATCAGTCCCTGCGGCGCGGCGGGGCTTCACCGCTCCGGCAGCTGCGGCGGGGGCTGGCGCGTCTCCTCCGGACCATCTGGTTCTGGGTCCCGTGTCCTAAAGTCTCTGACTTAGGAAAGTTCCTTTCCTCAGTTATTTATAGGGGCGGTGGATCCCATAGCAACAGGCGCGTCACCGCCTGGCCGCCTGCCACTCCGCACGCTCGGCAACTGCTGGTGCCGGCCCCGGAGGAGGCTCCCGGGGCGGGTGCGCCGGTGCGGTGCGGTGCCCGCCGGGCCGCCCACAACAAACCCGGGCAGGGACGGAGGGAGGGACCGGGCTGCGGGCCCGCAGGTGCGGGAGGTCGGGGCTGGCCGCGGCCACGGCCGGCCGGGACGGCAGCGGGCAGCGCTCAGCCCCGGGGCCGCGGGGACACGCGGGTGCTGGGGCGCTGCTGCTGCTGCCCCGTGCCCGCCTGGGCTCCGCTTGCACCGGAGAGCGAGGCAGTGCCCGGGGCTGGCAGCGCCGCACGGGGCTGGGCGCAGATCGCCCTGGGTCCCGTTTCGCCCTTGGGGAAATCAAGGCAGGAGAGATTTTTCAAAGTTCTTTTGGCAAAGCACGGGGAAAGCTGCACACCAAAGACGGGTCCCGTTACTCTCCATCCCGTGCTTGCTTTGGTGAATCCCACTGGCAAGCAGAAATGTCCACAGGGACGTGCCTCGAGCCACTTTCCAGTGGCGAGTCCAGCGCCGAGCGATGAGGAGTTGGAGCAGGGCACGGCACTGCCCCAGCCTCCTCCTGGCCGCTGCGAGCAGCCGGAGTCCGGCAGAGCCAGCGCTCCCTCCCCTGCGCTTCAAGCACCGATGGGGGCCTTAAAGTTTGTCTCGGCATATTTGCTTTGCATGATATGGTGCGACTGTCAGGGCACGCACGGGACAGGGAATCGCCGCTGGAGCCAAAGGGGGCCGAGCGTATGGAACGGGGTCAGAGGAGAGTGAGATTTGTGCATCGAAACGTGGAATCCAAAAGTTTTTAGATTTGCGGGGTAAGTTTGGGAAGGAAGACTGAATCCTGATGTCCGTTTTAATTAAAGACACCCACCTTGGGAATCAAACTTATATTTTCACTCTCTTACTCCCACATTTACCTGTCTACAAGCTGATGATTCATCCCCAGAATAAAGGACATTAATTTAAAACAAAACATATAATTAAAGGAAGTAGGAGTGTCCTCCCTCAGTAAAGAAGACCTAGCACTGCAGGGAAAATGACACTGCCTCTTAGAATAATGTGAAGCAATCCTGCGGTGTGGGAAATATTGTAACGTTAAGCCAGAGGAACAGGTATTGCATTATATGATTCAAACAGTCAACTGTTCTTAATGTTCAAACCTCAGAACTCTGAAAAGAGGAAGAATTCAAGAATCAGTCAGTGGATCATCAGACTTTTTCTTACTTTTTTTCGTTTTATTTTTCTTTTCACGTTTTAATAGGATTTTTTTGTTTGTTTCCATAACAAAAGCTCCCTAACAGGTTTTCAGGCTTCAAATATTTCTAGTTCCATCTTTATCTACCAAGTTAATCTTTGGTGAATGCACTAGAGATTAAATTGGACCTGGGCCTGGCCAGAGAGCTGGGTCTGGAGATTGTAGTTGGAACCCATACCTTCATAAATACAAATATCTGTATTGGGTGCAAATACTGGCAAGTTGCAGTGAGCCAGGGCTTGTTCTTCTGGCTGTTTACTCCCTCATCCTGTGCCTTTATCCTGCATTCTGATCTGGCAGTTACATCCAGCGGCTGCCCTAACTGGCCCTTCCAACCGAACTCTCGAAAATCAGTCTCGTGTTTCCTACCTCCGAACCATCTCAGGGCCCCAGAGGCAGGAGGTCTCTTGCGTGGTGACCTGCTGCAGCCACGGCTGGTCTGCCCTGGCATTACTGTGACAGGTCTCCAGCTTGCCGTGCTCCTCGGCAAAAGTCAAATCTTGAAGCTGCCTGGTAAAATTCCTGAACAGATTTTCAAGTTGTTTTTGGAGATCTAAGTTTGCCCTCTTCAATTTCTGCCCTATTCTCTACTGCTCTGCAGCAGAAAGTTGTATTCCCACCTGGGGTTAATCTTCCCTAACAAAATAAAATGTCTGTGCAACTGTCATGTGAAACAGATTCTATCAGGGCTGGCGTGGCCCACACCTGCTCTCCCGGCCGGTGCTGAGTAATCCCGCAGTCACCCCGATCACGTCAGCTGGGGTGGTAATTCAGGTTGGATGCCCAGCTTGTCCCCTCCTTCCCTTCTCCCCCTCACCTCCCTGCTCTACCTGGATCTCTTTCAACTTCCTCCAGCTCACCTCAAATCCCAGCATCCACTCTCATGGAGCCAACGTCCATTCTCAGCTTCTCATGGGAACTTTGTTGGCGGGACTAACCACTTATCCAAAACCCCAGCATTCGGCAAGCAGGTTTTGAGCTAACTCTGGTCTCTTTTAAATTATTTCTGCACTTGTCACAACAAATGCATGGCCAGAAGTGGGGTTTTGAAATGGGAACAGGTGCAGAACGAGGCTCACATCACAGGATTGAGCCGAGGTCTGCGCACACAGAGCTCTGTCCCTGCAAGGGCCTGGCTTGGCCTTGCCAGATGTGCAGAGGCTGCTAATAATTGTCCTGGAAAAGCTCCTCAGAGATGTTTTAGGCAGGGAGATGCAGACATTCCAGATGCAGGCACTGGCAGCAGCCCTTCTTCAGCTTGTCTCCCAACAGAGCAATTTTCGTTAGAAAAGCAGCACTTCTGTGAAAAGCACCTTCCTTCCAGTGATTTCATGATTTCTTTTTTTTCAGAACTATTCAGCTGAGGGAGGAGACAGCAAAAGTCCCAAATTACTTAGTAAGAACATAACATTTTTGAGAAAAAAAAATCTGATGCAATAGCATCCAGATTCCTCTACATTACTGTGTGAAACAATACAGACACGGGGAGGGGAACAGGAGGAGACCAGCATGGTGAAAAGATGGAGGGAAGAACCTCATCCTCACTGCTCATCTCTGTCATGAATTAAACTCTGCTCTCACTTTGTACTTTGAAGCCACAGCTTTGCAGCTCTGGGCTCAGACCTACAGTAAAGCATTGCAGAGGAATTTTTTCCTGGAAATTGTCTTCTTTTCCGGGATTTCTTGCAAGCTTTCCAGTTCACGCACTCCAGGTCTACAGCAGCTGTCTCTGGAATGACACCAGCTTCAGAGAGATGCTGTTAGTTTAGTGGTGACGGCTCAAACACTGTTTATCAGAAGGTCTCTGGACTGAGGGTCATACCCTAGAAAGAGGCTGGCTGACATTTCTGATGATTTTCTCTGCAGTTTTGTCCCATTTATTATTTCCCTGACAGTAGCTCTGAGCAGGTCAGTAAGATCAGAGCTGCAACACACCGGAGCTGCTCGCCCACCCTCCAGAGCTGCGGTCTGGAACAGCAGAGGGGCAGAGCAGGGGCAGAGCAGGGGGAAGAAGGTGATGCCAGCAGCCGACAGCTGCAGCAGTGCCTGAGATGCTGTGGGCAGTGTGTTGGAGGTGAGCTCGAGGAGAACGTGAGGGATCCCAGAGCAGTGTCCCGCAAGCAAGCAGGCTGGGAGAGAGCACGGAGGTGGTGTGGGAAGGTCTCTGGGGGGTAGGAGAAGACCTTGCCTAAAAGAATGACTTAAGTAGAGCAATGTTGCAATAAAGGGTGTAAAATAGAGAAGTAACGTTGAAATTTATTTCTGAGCATGGTGAGCACTTTTTTCCCTTCTCCCTAGCCCCAGGTCTCTCTTTATTCAGCTGCACACCATATGCCAACAACAACTCACGAGCTGTACCTGGCAGAGCACAGGTTTGAAACTGTTGCTCTCCACTTGCTGCAAAAAATCTCTGCTGCAAAAAAACAGCACTTACGAAATGTCAGACAGGGACAATGTCTCAACCCACAGAGAGGTTGGCTCTCCCTCTGTCTGCCCCAACTCTTAGACCAGGCTCGAGACTTTGCTTCATTTTAACACAAAAAGTGATTGCCACATGCTTTCCCCCTCCTGCCCCCGCAGCTGGATGCTGTGCTGGCAGTCCCAGGGGCAGGGAGCTCCCCGGGCGGTCGCGGGCTGTGTCTCCTGGCCTCCTTCGCTTCTTTTGTTCCAGACCAGAGTCCTCCCCCCAGAGTGCTCCCTCACCCTGTTCCCGTGTGACATGGTGATGGGCTGTGACATGGCTTTTGTTGGTCTTCTGCTGATTTTCTGCTCACCTCTGACCCAGCAGGCTTGGCCTTTGCAGCGCTGCGTTGCTCAATCCCCCTTTATCTCCACGTTGCTCTTTGCCCTACCGGGCGCGCGGAGACGACACCTGGAGATTGACACCGGTGGGACAACATCAGCGAAATACCTTCCTTGACCAGACGGAAAATTTTCCAGAGCAAATTTGAGGTCAGAGCACCCACTCTGTGGCTCTGAGAAACAAAGGAAGGAGGAAGAGTCAGAGCACACAAAGGCCCATGGAAGGGAACAGTGACAAAGCATAAGCCACAATCTCCATCCTGCATGGCAGAGAAAGTCCCTGCTGGAGCTGTCTGGCTGGAAGGATGTGGGCTGTCCGCCTGAACAGGGACAGTGAGAGGTGACTTAGTATTTTGCGAGTAGCCCATTTCCATGTGTTCCAATAAAAATAGCAGAGAAGTTGCTGTCCACTAACTTTCCAGAAGTTCTCTGTAGTTGCCTGACATTTCCTGGGTAATCGCAACCTCCTGCTTTGACGCATTTGTTACAGGTCATGTATTAATGATCTCGAGTGTATCCAAGCTTTCAAAAGATCCATCAAGGGAAGATGCATTCTATCCTTCCAGGGCACCCTGCGAAGTGTCAGAAGCTCCTAGTAACAGCATTTGATAATTCATTTAGGAAATTCCTAAAAGAGGGGAACTCTTCTGAGGTCCTGAGGCTGTGGGACAGATAGCTTGAACTCCAGGGGGTGTATGGCCAGGGGCAACGTAAAACAGGGGAAGTCTGAGAGGGGGTGACAGGAGAATGAGCTTACGTGAAGAATTAGAAGATTTTTTTCTTTATTAAAAGCATTAAAAGTCTGTGCTCTAGACTATACAAATACTTGTTTTCCATCTGCTCTCATCCTGTGTTGAGCACCACAGGGAAAACTGGGCTGCCAGGGAATCGGTTTGGACTTGTTGTTCGTGAGTCCTGGCACTCGGAACAGCCCCGGGGCTGGTCTGTGTCACCTGGCAGCTGGCTGGGTGGACGGGCTGCCAGGTGGGGATAACCAGGGTGTTCTGTCCTCCACATGCCGCGCTCCTCGGTCCCTGTCATCTCCCCACCTTTGCATTTACGGCTTTGGACGGGAGCCGTGAGAGTGGCTGTTCCAGCTCTGCCACCCACTGACGCTTTCCCATGCCAGAGAGAGCCCAGCGAGGAACCGCAGCCAGTTCCTGCTCCCGCCGTGCCTCGGGGCTCGGGCGGACGGAGCGGCACCGGGAGTGGGCAGGGGGCTGCGCTCAGCCGGGGGGATGCGACAGGAGCCGGGACAGGGCCAGGCGGCACCAGTAGAACCCGTGCCGCCCCCCGCCGCTCCGGTGCGGGGTCACGGGAGGAGTTCCGTGTGGAACGCGCTAAGCGTCGCCGTTCGGGGACGGCTCCGGGCGAACGGGCTCCGCAGCCGTGGGAGGTTTCCCCGTGTCCCGTCCGGGTCCGTCCGGTCCCGGCGGGGCTGAGGCGCAGCAGGGCCGTGCCGAGGGCGCGGGGACCGGGCGAGGCTGCCCCGGCAAGGAGACCCCCGAGCCCCGCCCTGGGCCAGATCCTGATCCCGATCCCGATGCCGACCCCGACCCCGATCCCGATGCCGACCCCGACCCGACCCCGACCCCGACCCCAATCCCGATCCCGATCCCGATCCCGATCCCGACCCCGATCCCGATCCCGATCCCGCTCCCCGCCCCGGGCCCGGCCCGGCCACAGGCTTGGAGCGCCACCTAGCGGGCGGGCCGTGCCGTGGGCCCGGCGCTACCGGGGGCGCACCGGGAGGGGCGGGGCCGGGGCCGTGCCGCCCGTCGGGCCGTGCCGTTGTACGGACAGGCGCCGCTTTGGTCCCGCCGATGCTGAGCCATTTTCCGAGGAAGTTTGACAGCCCATCCCAAGCCGGACTCCGGTAGCAATTTCCCGGTGTTTCTGCCTCCCGACAGCCCTTTGGCCTCGGCAGACCAAGACCAGCAACACACGCTCGGGAACGGCTCCCGGGAGCGCGCTTGAGCCAGAACCAGTTCCACCGTCCTCTAACTCGCGCATTCGTAACGGGCACGTGTGGCCGCCGGTCTCAGCTCCACCGGAGCGTCCCCGGTTAACAACGTCCGTGCGAGCAGCGCGCTGTTACAGGCTGTACTTCCCCGAACCGGGAGCGCGGCGCGCGCCTTTCCCCGCAGCGGGTCCGGGCCGCGGCTGGGCCCCCAAAGGCACCGGGAGCGGCTCCGTTGTCGCCGCTGCGGCGGGCACGCGCGCGTGGCACCGCGGGAACAGCGCCCCGCGCCGGCAGAGGGCGCGCGAGGCACCGGGCGGAGGGGGCGGCGCGAACGGGAACACCCGGGACCGCCCGGCC
>VZTE01004354.1:855986-868169 GCA_013397775.1 Eulacestoma nigropectus | reverse complement strand
AAAAAAAAAAAAAGAGTGGGCAGAGGATGGATTTCTGTTGTGGTTTGTGCTAACTCCAGTCATGCCCTGTTCTGGGTATCCTCAGCTACTGGGCAGCCATGGAACTGTCCCTCTTTCTGCAAGCTGAGAGTAGTGCAGATTTGAGTTTGGTGTTTTATTTGCATGCACACAAGCACCCTGTTAACTCAGGCAGCCCTGCCTGGGAATGGAGGTGTGAGGGAGGCTGAACACCCCTGTTTTTCCCACTGCAGCAGGACACCATCCCAGCAGTGCCAGAGAACCAGAGCAGCCTCTGCCACTGTAATTGAAGGTTGGTAGTGCCAAGGGAAGGGATTATTGTGTGGTAAGCAGAAAAGCCTCACCAAAACATGTAGTATCAAGCTTGAAAGCCCTTATACCTTCAGGTGAGCTTGTGGTGTCCAGCATATTATTCAATATACATGAGTATATAGTTCATATGTTAGTAGCATCTAGATAAAAAGTTTGGCAAGTTACAGCATGAATCTTGGTTTTCATTTTCCTCTTCTTCCTTCTATTTTTGTCTAGGGTTTTAAACCCTGTTTTTCCAAGTTGGTTGACTTGTTTCAGATATTTGGCTTTTATCTGCAGCCACATTTGTTTGTGACAGGGATTGTTCATTGCAGTCTTACAAAAAAAGAGGAGTTAACTTTGTGTAGTAACGTGTTTATATTCGTAAGAACTGCCCCACATACAGCAGATATCTTTAGGAACATCTTGTGACATGATACAAGTTACAATTAATTACTGCTCTCTTGAAAGATGGGCAAATGATTTTTTTAACCCATCTGAAGTACATGTTTCATTATTGCAGAGGTTGTGGGTTAGCCAGAGAGAGCACACAGGAAGAAATCACTTAGTGCAGTTTCAAAATAGAAACTGGATCTCATCAAGGCCCAGAACCTCTTTGTTTCAAGCTCCAGCAGCTCTTGGTCAGCTGCATTGCAGAGCCAGACAATGAGTGTGTAACACACGAAAGCTGAGGCACACGTTGGAGAAAAAACACTCCAGAGACGTCAGTGCTGGCTGAAGTGAGTGCTGGGCATGTGGGTCAGGCATCCACATCCTGCTGCCTCATGGCTGCAAGGGTGTCACTTCATCTTGGATTTATTATGTGCATTAAAATGAGTTTCCACTTGAAATTTTGTTTTAAAAGGCGCTTGAAATTACACCAGAAACCTCAGTTAGCAAAGGAAAATGATCCTTTACTTCAGTGCTGGTCCAGATAATTCGGTTCTTTGTCACCTGCTGTCTTACCCTACATGAAGTAACCATTGGTTACTTGGTAGCTGTGGGTAACTTTGTGTTTCCATTCTCCACTGCATCGTCTCTTAAAGAGGGAAACTCCTCAAGCTGTGATTAAGTAGACGAACTTTGATTCTGTTACCCTTTCACAGATACCTTTGTGTTGCAGTGGCAGGGTTTGTGTGCTGTCTGCGGGGGACCCCTTGGGTAGAACCGCGGTGTTTTCCCACGGGGCCCCGGCCCCTCTGGCACCAGGAGGAGGAGGAGGAGGATGTTGCTCTTGGAGGTGGAGTGACCTGCTACAAGTGCTGGTTTGCACTCAGCAGGTGATGCTGGCACCGTTTTCTGTTCTTCGTGTGCCTTGGATCAGGGATGGACTCCTCGGCAGCCGGCAGCTGTTGTCGGGCAGGGTCTGCCGAGGCTCCTGCCCTGGCACTGCGGGGTCGCTGGTGGCACGGCCCGCCCGTGTTCCCACGGGTGTGCACAGGGGACAAAGACAGCTCTGTGTGCCTGCCCGGTTGTAAGGGGCTCTCTTAAAGTTACAGAGGAGTTTGGCTGCAGGATTGAGTTTATCAGGTGGTGATTCTGAGCCAAGCTGTGCTTTTATAGATGAGTATTTGCTTTAAGATCTGCTGCTGTTCAGCCCTGGGGGAGCCAGGACCCCGATTCCTTGGGGATCTCCTTTCACTGCCCGTGTCCAAGCCGCTGTGGCTGTTCCCCGAGGCTGTTTCGGGTGTGCCGCTGAGAGGTGCGGGGTGAGGTGCCCGTGCTCGGGAGGCATCGCTGGAGGCAGGACATGGGTCACGGGGCGTTCCCGGAGCAGGGAGGAGCCCCAAGGAGAGATGTCTGCTCCGTGAGTGACGTGCCAGGCTTGCCGGGGGAGCTCCTGTGACGGAGCCCAGGCGTTTCCTGTCCCTGGAGTGCGGGCACTACAGACAGGACTTGTTGGAAACCCTGGTTACAGTGTGACATAACTGCTCTACATAGTAATATATTTGCTGTCCCAGCCCTTCTTGTGTGCACTCTGAGGTGGAGTTCTGACTGAAAGTTTCTCACCTTTATTAGCCAAAATTATGAACTCTTCTTTTTTGCTTCCAAGCTGTTGCACATGTTGAAATGTCCCGGGATTATTACCTTAGCCTCGTAACTTGCCTGCCTTCTCTGTACTGAGAGTTGCTAAATGGGGACTGCAGGTGACCAAGGCAGTTTATTTTCGTAAGCATATAAGTGACAAACAACTGGTACTTTGGCATATTGATATTTAGACAACAAGATTTTTTTCTGTGTGGAATTAGCCACACCGACCCTTTAGTGCTGTTCAGCCAGTTCATACAGTCACTGATTAAACATGACTCCTTCCCAGTGATGTTACACAATAGCATTGAGTTATTTAATAACATCTTATACTGGTTTCTTCCTCTCCAGAGACTCTAACTAAATTTTTACAGTAAATATGAAACTTTGTATACTTTGATGTAAGACTTCCAGGTTACAATTTGATCATTCTATCTATGCAAAGCCAAGCTTCCGCTCGGCTCATAAAATTTTGGTGAAGTACAACTTTTAATTGTAAATATGCACAGCAGTTTTCTCTCTCGAAGCTCTTGTGGAGCCTCCTCCTTCAGCAGGCCCCGGGAGCAGCCTGGCCATGGGAAGTGATTTGAGAGTCACCCACAGGAGCAGAGGTTGCAGGTTGTCTCTCAGTTCGACTCTGAAGCAGTGAAGAGGTGGAGTGGGGCCTTTCCAGGGTCACAAACCCTACACATTCGCTGGTTTCTGACCAGCACACAAGCGGGACAGAGCTGCCCTGTGTCTGTGGTGTCTTTGGGGCAGTTGCTTGTCCAGCTCCATGTCCTGTTCTGGCGTGTCCAGGCTCTGGGGAGAGGCACCTGGTGGGAGGTGCCCACGCAGAGGATCACAAGTGTGGGGAAATGGGACAGAGCAGCAGTTCGAGCAAATGTGTGTGGCAACTTGGATACTGGTTGGAGTCCATTTGTGCACCTTTGGGCTCCCTGTGTGCTGGGCTGCCTTCGTTCCTCCTTATTCTGCAGTCTACTTGCAAACCAAAGAAATCCCAGTGTTCTGAGCAAGTCCTGCAGCTTGTTGCTTTCTGCCCTCCTCCTGCATGCTCCGAGCATCACCTCTTCCTCTGGGATAACCCCTGGATGGGCTGATGCTCCGCCCCTCTCTCAGTGAGCTGGAGGAAAGCTAATGTGTGTGGGTCAGGACTTCCCTAATGCTGCACTGAGCTGCCTTCTGGAGAGTGTTGAATCCACCATTTGCAGTTCTGTACCTGAGCTGGGGTTATCTTGCTTTTTCTGACTGTGTGGTTAACACTTAACTCATGCTCAGGGCTGTCGATCTCCTTTCGCCCCCCCAGCCTCGATGACAGAGCATCAAGAACTTTTACCACCTTTGAGCAGCAGCTGAACTCCTGTGCCTTGGTCTTGCCATTTTCAGTAGAGCCGGTGTTGGGTGTGTGAGGGTGCTGAGCTCACTTCGTCAGTGGGCTGCGCCCTCTGAGCCCGGAGACAGGACACACAGCAAGTGTTACCCTGCTGGTCATGTGCAACCTCAGCACAGCTCTTGCTCTTTCATTACAACTCATCCTCCACAACTGCAGAGGAGTGAGCACACCCTGCTGCAGTGTAGCTGGAACAAGATTGCTGGTAGTTAGATTTTCTCCCAATTGCTTGAGTATAATGCACTGCTCCAGGCACCCTCCATTGTTCCTTTTACCAGCTGCCATCAAAGCAACACGAGGAACATCTATTGAACTGTCAGTATTTTGCCTCAATTTGTGTTGCTGTTCCTGCAGTTATTTCACTCAGATGATGCAGCAGCTGGAGGCAAGGCGGGCTAATGGGGGCATTACCTCAGCGAGAATGGCATTTGAGTTGTTGCAAAGAGAAGTGTTGTTTGGATATCTTCCCCTGAGCCCAGGCTGCTTGCCCTTTCAGCTGCTAGGAGCAGATCTAAATGCTATTGTGTCCCACCCCATCTTGCTGTAGCCTGCATGTGTGGTCTGAAACAAAAACAAATGTACAGAATTTACTGCTTATAAAATAAGCTGTCTTCAGTATAATAAGGGGGTACATCAAGAATTAAGTGTCTCCCTCTGCATTTAAGAGTTTGGGCCAACTGAATAATGGATTCAATGGTGGGGGCTGATTTATAATATGAAAAGAGCTTTTTTATTTCTTCTCCCTTTTTGAAAATGAAAGGTGAGGGGGAAGGACTGCAGAGGTGAGGGGTCAGCCAAGCAAAAGGTACCCACTAGGGGAGGTATTTCTGTTCTGTAGGAGATGGGCTGAACACAAATATAGATTTAATGAAGATTGTTACGGTCCAAATGGTGTCTTGCTAACCTCGTTTTCCTAATTGCCTGACCGTGTGTGTATTCAGACTGGGTAGATCTCATGTGGTTGTAAGTTAGAGTTAGATAAACAAGTTAGAGGCAGATAAACAAGTAAACTTGTAAAACAAGAATAAGATGTGATGGAGGCAGTAAAAATGCTGTGTTTGTCTGACTGTCTCTCTCTCATTCAAGTTGCAGGAGTTATTACAGCCGACTTCCTCTCAGGATTGTTCCACTGGGGAGCAGATACCTGGGGATCTGTGGAGCTACCCATCGTTGGAAAGGTTTGAGATTGTTATGCTTCAGCTTGAAAAAGTTCTGAAGTCCCTTTCTGCAGCATTGCCAGTGCTCCCAGCTGAGCTGGGCTCTGTGCTCAGCCCTGCCAGCGTGAGCAGCTCCACACCCAGCCCAGGGAACGGCCCGGGCACTGCTGAGGCCGGGCCGTGTTTGCACCTGGCCTGGGGGACACGAGCAAGGTGGCCCTGCTCCATTTGGTCACCTGCCTCGAGGCTGGCAGTGTTGCAATACCGGTGTTTGCAGACCTTCCCAGGCTCTGTGGGAACGGCCTGTGACACCACGAGTGTTGGACGCTGGCTGTGCGCTGTGGGTGTTTGAGAGGTCAGGAACACGGATTTGGAGCGTTGTCCCTGCAGCTGAACTCCTGAAAACTTGTGAAACATGAGGGTGCTGCAGGAAGAATGTTCCCAGCTCCCTCTTCTATGGGCCCCTGTTGCAACACAATATTAGAATGGTGGTGACTGAAGATTTAATTGGAGATGTATTATACACCTGCAGCTACAAATGCCAGTTGCTTAGTGGAAGGTGCACTGGCTTCTGTAGTATGCAACAATCTGTTTTCTTAATTAAATTTCTTAATAGCTACCATTAATTACTCCTCACAGTGCAATATTAGAAGGATCATTATTTTAAAAAAAAGTGGGCTATTCCTTGTTATTATCCAGAGTTACACGAACTACAACAGCAGAATTAAAACTGTTTGGTTTGGCTAATTTTTGTTCACTTTCAATAGACTTCGTAGCCTTTTGAATCCGTTTCTCTGGAGCACAGATTAAATAATGTTAAAAACCCCTACTGCCAGAGACTCTGCACTAAATAACTACGAGTTGAGACTGCTCAGGACACCTTTGCAGAGGCTGGACATACTGGAAGAGTTAAAGGCAAAGCAGTGGTTTGACTGTCCCACACAGTAACACAATTGCTCTGTGTGTTCAGATGTGATTTCTGCTCCTAGAGGTGCCTTCTGTATAGTGTTTGTCTTCCACTGCTTTGTCCAGTCACTTAATTTGCATTTAGTGTGTTAGTGCTGGCATCTGTAGCCATAAATATGGTAGGCTGAATTCTAAATTTTTTAGTGGTTTTTTTCCCTTGGTTGATCTGCTTAGCAAGTGAATTTCACAGGCTTATTTTGCCTGTGAAATTAGGGTGCTGATGCTTTGTTTTTAAGATTACATACTAAAGGTCCTAAGTGAAAATTAAGAAGAATAAAACTGAAAAGCAAAGAAAACCTGGATTTGGATGTGGGAACTGAACTGCTTTGCAAATGTGAATCAAATGATCTGAAGTGTTGTCATGACAAAAGTTTGAATCCTGCTTACATGCTTTGTACTATGGAATTCTCTTCAATCATCAGATTTGGATTTATGAGAGGGTTTTTGGGGTTTGTTTGGGTTATTTTTTTGTAATATTTTTCTTTCCAAGACCATTATTGAGTGCAGTATTGTGTTTATCCAATTCTTTTCCCAGGCATTCATCAGACCCTTTAGGGAACATCATATTGACCCCACAGCAATCACCAGACATGATTTCATAGAGACCAATGGAGACAACTGCTTCATGACACTGGTCCCCTTGGCAAACATGGCATACAAATTTGTTTCTTTTTCCCCAGGTAAGCTGTTACTTCTGACTGCTGTGGTCTAGCGTTCTTGTTCCTATTGAGATGAACATTTGTCTGTGTGGAGTTTGCAGAAATCCGTGGATGTGATATGACAAGGAGTAGCTGTTGGAAGCATGGTGCTCCTGGCAGGAGGGAGAGAAACTTTCTTTCCTTTCAGGTGTGGTGGCAGAAAGTGGCACAGCAAGGTTCTCTAGCTCAGCAGGCAATCTGGGGCTGGAGAGTTGTGCAAGGAAGATTAGAAGTTACGCTAAATACTCTTTGTAAAAGGGACCAAGCTGTGAACATCTAGGGAAACTCATTGTTCCACTGTGTGTAACACAAAACAGAGCTTCATCTCTGTGCACAAGTACTTTATGTGCAAACTGAAAGTCAAGAATTAAAGGATCACAATTTTATAGACGATAAACTCAGTTTGACTTTCTGTTTATGGTGTGTTGACAGACTGGCACTTCCCAGCCTGTCTTGTGACATTTGGGAATTGCTTATGGCTCGCTGGCTCTTGTGACACTTCTGCCAAAGCAGCTTTGGTGAGACCTTTGTCAGTTCCTGCAGCAGCAGGCAGCTCTGGCTGGGCAGGACATTGTCCTGCTAGAAATGTGCCTTTCCATAGCTGGTGTTCTCAGCTGCCTGTGGTGTTTTGCAGAGGCGCTGTGTGAGACCTGTCCCTGGGAGTGTTACGTCTTTGCCCTCATCATCTTCATAACCATGACGAACCAGATCCACAAGTGGTCCCACACGTACTTTGGTCTCCCACGCTGGGTCATATTCCTCCAGGACTGGCACATCATCCTGCCCCGGAAGCACCACAGGATCCACCACGTGTCCCCACACGAGACCTACTTCTGCATCACCACGGGTACTGCCACCCTGCAGGGCCGCCCTGCCCAGGACAGCTGGGACAGTCGTGCAGTTCACTGTGCTCTGGCTGCACAAGCTCTTGGGAAACTGCACTTGGGTTTTTGCATAAAAAGTGTAGGGGAAGGTTTGTGATCAGCTGCAGGGAACTTGGAGCCTGAGGGAGCAGTCAGTGGTGCTGAGATCCGATTGCATGGGGTCTTGGTGAGCTCAGGCCACTAATGGGGTTTGTTCACTAAAGCTGCTGTTCCTTCAAAAGAGCAGAATGTCTGCAGCTGGTCTGGAATGCTCATTTCTAAAGCCAGGCTTCTGGATTTTCAGCATCCACTCATTCTGACTCAGAGGAGCGGACAGGTTTGCAGAAAGCATTAGCTTCCTTTTATATCTGCACAGGTGGGAATGCTCAGTCACCAGTGTTGCACCATCCTAAATAAGTTATCAAGTTAATTAGACAGCTGGAAATAAACCACTCTGGTTCTTCTGTCCTTGGCTTCGACAAACAGTTCACGTGGGTTTTGAAACCTCTGCCAAGAAACAAATCTAATTCTCATTAGCAGAATGTCATGTAGAAACATGGTACAATTAAGAAGCCTGACTTGACAGATGGTGGCAAAAATCTTGCCACCCAAAGAGCTATTTTTTTCAGTCCTACTATGTCCTGAAAGTTTAAGCCTGACCATTATTAGCAGTATTGGGCTGGTTGGTTTTTTTCCTCGTTAAAAAAACATTGAACTTTGGATGCTATGACAAACTAATCCTCTTTTTCCTTTGCAATCCCTTAGGCTGGCTGAATTATCCGCTAGAGAAGATAAGATTTTGGAGATGTTTGGAGAACATCATCCAAGGACTTACTGGGGAGAAGCCAAGAGCAGATGACATGAAATGGGCTCAGAAAATCAAATAACTTTTGCCAGCCTTCTGCAATCCATAACTTGTTGCCAATGTTGTTTTTAAAAGACAAAAAAAATAAAGCCATCAGCCAAATTCAAGACCTGCAAAGAAATAACAGACTCTAAAGCACAAACTAAAAAGTGCTAACACAGACTACAATGAAAAGAACTAATTCTTAAAACAATACTTGAAATGAAGATGATTACTCTCACTGAGCACCTTTTTGTTTAGCCATGTCTGCTTACACCTTAGAACATGCTTCGTCGCTGTATCCGTGAGGTACCGGGCACGCCAGAGGCAGCACAGGCACTCCAGGGGGACGTGGGGGCGTAGGAAACATGTGTTGTATCAACATTATTGAACACTTCCAAAACAGCTTGTTGCCTAAGACCTACAGGGAGAATGGTGACAAGTTTGTCACTTGGTGTTGGAGTGCAAGGGCACTGCATGAGAACAGTGGGGGAGCAGTGGAAGCCTATAAAATCATGACTGTTCAATGCACTCAGTGATTGATCAACGTACAGCTCTGTCTTCACTATCATGTTCAACCTGATTGATGTCATGTGGAACAGACTTCGAGAATCCCGCTCCTCCAGGGGGCCACCAATCCTCAAGTGTCTTCAGTTTCCCTTAAAACAAATTTCTTCTACTCTCCACGTGGAATTGAGCAAACAGTTTCTGCATAAGCCTTCAGCTTCAAGAGCCTCTGAGGAGAGGGAGGGCACCCTACAACACATGTGTCTGTTCATATGGAGTGCTCACTGCTGAGTCTTCTATTAAGTGTTTCCTACCCTGACAATAAATGTTTGAAATAGTTCTAGCATTGGGCACACTGCAAATAGCTGTATTCAAGAGCTCAAGGTATCAAACTCGTGATGTTAGAAGGGAAATGTCAATGACTGGTGTTTTGTTCTTCTTTTTTTTTTTTTTAAGGTGCTTGCTTGTTTCTGTAAATAATATAAAGCCTTAATCTCTTCTGGTGTAATGGAATAATATTTTAATGTGATGTTTGAATGTATATAATATATTTATAACAAAGCAGTTGGATAATACTAATCATGTTCAAGTCTTGTTGCTGTTCTTCATTGCTGCACTGGCAGCACTGAGTGCAGGAGCTCGATCAGTGGTTGCACACCACCTCGTGCAGTCCCACACCTGAGATACCCGGCAGCCTGTCACAGCTTGTTTCGCTTGGAGTGATCATCTGCCAGCGTTTTAGGAGCCTGGCACTATGGTTAACCAGACTTCTACACTTTCCAAGGAGTATGAGTAATTAATTCTGCTCTGGGTGCAAAGGAGGAACCCAAACTGAATTAGGGTGAAGAAGTTTCTCTAAAAACATCCAACAGGCACTTTATCAAGTTAATGTGATTTGGATCTTGTTTAATTCTTGCCTGACTGAAAGATTACTGATGGTCAGATGTAAGGTATTTTCCCTCATTGTAAATTGCATTAAATTCAAACTGCCTCTTCCTGAAGAGCAGGATAGGAAGATATTGAGTCACAGTTTTAGACTGACCTTGATCTCCACTTCTTCAGATATGGTGGATGGCTTCTGAAAGAATTGGGACCTGGCAACCCTCCTTCAGTGCGAAGTGCAGAATGCAGATGCCTCTGAGGTGAGTTCTGCAGATTAAAATCACAGTTGGTACCTTGGTCACAAAATATTTCATTTATTTCATTTTAAGTGTTCAGACCCTTGGAGAACTTTATGCCATTACATGAAACTGTTGTCTGTTCTTATTGCCACAGTCAGTATCAGCTCTCCGTGCAGCTTTGACATTAAAGAATTCTTCCACTTCAGTAGGAGTCCGATAGGAGTCCCAAAATGCTTTCAGTTGATACTGGAGAGCCCTGGACAGAACTGGGTGGATGCTCAGGGCTCCTCTGTAAATCAGCCTGAAGCACTGGGTCCTCTGAGAGCTCTTTTCACTGCACGTTTAAATGCCAAGTGAGTAGCAGTGGATGGAATAAATGGGTTTGGGACACACAAATCCCCAGAATTTGGACTTCCTAAGTGCTGCTCAAGGCATTGCTGCTGCCCAAACCTTTCTTGGCCGCAGTCGCCTTACTGGAAACAAATCTGAGCTACTCATACTGGTGGCTGCTGGGACTATTTATCTGTTAATCTTGCTTAATTATGAGAAACTGGGACAGAGTTAATCTCCGGATGCGTTTTCCACGTGGATGCTGTGCCAGGCTCCTGAGGCAGCCCTGGCTCTGTGACTCCGCACACCCGACGTGGCTGCGGCTCCCAGGGTCCCTGTTCCACCCGCTTAAAGATGTGGATGTTCCCACAAAATCAATATGGCAATTCTGGAGCAACAGGCTGCGTGGATCCTTCTTAACAGCTGTAAATCTGGCTTAAGATAAATTTGTCTTAAGTTGATTAGGAACAGATTAGAGCTGAATCAGAATAAGGCACTCCTGTTAAACTCCGCAGGGCTGGATGGCCTGCATTTCAGTTCAATGCTTTTAAATGCTTTTAAAAGCTCTCTGATTTCGGTCTCACCTCCATGGAGAACTCTGGTCAGGCTCCTGCTATCTGGACCCTCAGAAGGACTCTCAGGCCTCCAGCTTTTGCCAGGGCTGCAGTTGCCCTCTGTAAGCGGATTCTTGTGGTCACGAGGGCCTTGGAGGAGCAGGAATGATCCCTTACGTGCATCCCAGGAGCAGGGGTGATCCCTTACGTGCATCCCAGGAGCAGGAATGATCCCTTACATGCATCCCAGGAGCAGGGGTGATCCCTTACGTGCATCCCAGGAGCAGGGGTGGTCCCTTATGTGCAGCAGTGGCACTGCAGAAGCCCCCCAGACAGAGCTGTCTGGGGACACAGCTGCACAGGGAAATGTTGCACTGTAGTAAACTGAGGAAAATTACTGCAAAGCGCCTCGAAATCCCACTCGGAGGTTTTGGCTCAGACGTGGTGCCTGTCTCTGTGATCGTCCTGGGACTTGACTTAGCAGCCTAAAAGGTGGAGGGGACGGCTGGTTGGAAGGGTGTGAAATGAGCCACCCACCATCCACCCCAAAGCTATCGAGAGAACCGTCCCGCTGGATGAGGCGGGCTCTGGCTGCGGCACCAGCCCCGGCTCTCCCGGTGTGCTGCACACACGCTGGGCCCGGCCCCAGCCCGCTGAGCTGGGCTCTCGTGCCATCTAGCTGCCTTTCCCTGCTGCCTTTCCCCCTTTCCTTCCTGCTGCCTTTCCCTGCTGCCTTCTCCTGCTGCCTTTCTGTCTTTTCTTTCTGCTGCCTTCGGCCAGTCCGTGCTCAGCCGTGGCTGAGATGAAATGTTGCTGAGTGACACAAAAGCCGAGCAGTAAGACCAGCATTGCTGTTTTAAAGCAGCTTCCAGGAACAAGTGATGGCAGCAGCACCAGGCTCCCGCCGCTGCTCAAAGCTGAGTCTGGGAGGGCTCACTGCAGAACGCGGCTTAAGCTGCCGTGGGTCTCCAAAACGTTTTGCTCCGTAATTGTTTCTGGATATTTTCACAGCATACCTTGGGGCTCAGTTTTTGGAGCATGCGTTGCAAAGCGAAGCGAAGTAGAACTCATTTCCTTCCTGTTTCTTTTAACATTTTTTTGTCATATTACGCACGAAGCGGAGCGGGCTGAGGGAAACCGGGCCGGAGCGTAAGGGGTGTTACACGGCCGACATCGCGCTGGTGTCCCGGAGCCCCCGGGGCCGGTGCCCGGGGCTGCGCCGAGCGGCGACAACGCCCGCCCGCGCCGCGGAGCTGTGGGAGCGCCGCGCGTGCACCACAGAGCTCCCCGCGCAGACGCCCCGCCCGCCGCGAGCTCCCCTTAGCGCGCCCGCCCGCCCCGCGCCGTGGCCGCAGTTCCCGCGTTGCGGTGACGTCACGCGGGGGCGGGGCCGGCGGCGGCGGCGCAAGATGGCGG
>VZTE01004354.1:834620-855530 GCA_013397775.1 Eulacestoma nigropectus | reverse complement strand
CGGGGCCCTGACAGCGCCCGCAGCCCTTGGCGGGGCCGGGGCCGCCCTTCAGGCGCTTCTCCTGCCGTGCTCCTGTCCTGGCCAGTTCCGTGTGCCCGGGGCTGACCTCGGTGCTCTCCTCTCGGTAGTCCCCAAGCCGTGGCTGGAGCTACGTGAGTGAAATCAGCCGCTTTAAAAGCCTTTTTCGCTAATAACCTCTCTCTGTTTCGTGAGAAGTGTGTAACTCCCGTGTCAGGACGTGTGTGCTCCAAGAAGGCAGTGAATTTTTTATTCCCTTCAAAGCTACTCCATGCCAACTTTGAGTAGTTACACACACTCTCCCTCTGCATTTATCATTACACATTAAACAAAAGTACTGCAACTAGATTTGGAGTGGGGTTTTTTTCTGTTGACATCCTCTGATGAACTTCAACAGGTTGAGTAAATCAGGGTCACTTATGTTGAGCCAGTTTCATTTTCCTGTTTTCCTCAGTGCATGGAGGGTTTCACACGTGCCCCTGTGGTGCTTGTTTTCAAATTGCATCCTCTGAAGTTTGCCTGTGTGCTCACCAGAACGCAACTGGTGGGGACATAATAGAAGTATTTCTGAGTTCTTTTTTCACAGATAGTTCTCCATCAATGACCTCTCTCAGACCTTAAGGATAGCCATCACAATGCACATAAGTTAATAAAAACACTTTTAAAGTGCCGTGGTTGCTGTCCTGAGAATTCTGTTACAGGTCTGTGTTTGAACGTGTCGAGGTGTTGACTAAAGACACGAAAGCTGTAGCTCAGGAGAAGGGACCCTTCTTCCCCTGTTATGTCACATTCTCCTGCCTGCTCTGCGTTCTCAGTGATCCTTGCAAGCTGCTGACTTTGCATTTTGTGTTTGGCTGGAAGAACAAGGCAAATACTTTTCTTTTCAAGCCAGTGCAGCTGTGTGAGTGAATTGTTAGGTGGTCGTGGAGGAGCATGTGTGGGAAGGGGCTGGGCTGCAGCGACAGTCCCAGCACAGCCTTTGGGACAGGCTGTTGTTACCCGGCATCTGCTGGCCCCGTTGTGTCTGATGGATTGTGCCTGTTGTCCCCTGGGTTTGTGACAGCTGTCTCGTGTCCCCAGTGCTGGGAGCAGGGCCCTCAGTGTCCTGTGTGCAGTGTGGGCACAGGGCTCCTCAGCTGCTCCAGGGGTGACTTACAAACCTGTGCTGCAGGAGCACTGCATTTGTGCAGTAAACCCCACATTCAGTCTGGGAGGCTCCATGGATGGGAGTTTCAGCTGTAACTCATGGGCTGCCCTCACAGCATTCTGCTGTGTTAGGAAAGGATGGAGATTTTCCTCTGCTGGTGGCAAGGGCAGCCCGGTGCCCAGGTGCTGGCAGTGGCAGTGCAGTGCAGGCTCTGTGGGTCCCTGCTGCCCCTGCAGTGAAGGCATGGCCTGGCACAGGCCAGGGGGCTGGAGGTGACACCTCCTTGCTCTGCACTGCTGACCCCTCGCTGAGGGGCTTGGGGAAGTGCCTCAGTACTGCCTTCACTCATCTGGGAAACGCAGTTTGCTAAGACTTGTTTCATGGAATCGTAGTGTGCTCATATTTGTCTGTAAAACACTGCAATATGTGTGATATCTTGAGTTCATGGTAGTTTAGCAATGGAGCTTAAACTCATATTGAAGATGAAAAATGCTCATCTGTCTTCAAAAGCAGCTACTGACCCAGAGGAAGAAGTGGTAACAAATGTCTCTGTAACTTAAAAAAGTCATAGGGCTGGTTCTGGCAATTAGACAAATAGATAGCTTAGACATTTGTATCTATTAAACAGATAGGAATAATTAACAAGGGGAAAAACCCAATCCTCGGCCTGGAAGGAGTGTTAGGATGTGAGGTCCATCTGTACTACTGAGAGGGGGGAATCCTGTGTTGCTGATGATGTGGGTTTCCCACACACCCCATTACTATATGAATAAAAAGAAAGGATTGACTTTAACCATTTTAATAAGGCTGTTCCTAGGAGACCCTGCTCTGTGTGTGTCCATCCTTCAGACTGAGGTGTCCTGCAGGAATGCTCAGCTACCAGAGGTGATCTAGCAGGGTTCCTCAGAGGCTCCTGCGCTTGCTGGGCTGCAGTTACACTACAGACCTTGCTCCACATTGCTGTCCTGCAGATTCAGGCTTTATAGTGAGTCAAAACCCAGCCGTGCTGGCCTGGGGGATTGTGTTTCCCTAACTTTGGCCCTGGGAAAGGTTTAACGACCTCACTTAACCCACTTTTCTCTCATGGTTCAGTTTAGTGAGTCTGTTGCAGGCACTGTGTTTAGCAACAGCCTGGAAGTACTGAGTAGTAAAATGGTTTGCCCAGATTTAAGTTTTTCCAAGTCTGAGGAATGTGAAGAACTACAGAAGAGCCATTCATTGGGTGTATGGCTGTGATAGTGCTGGTACACGTGGCTTAATGCTCCTCTCAGAGAAGAGCACACACGGGTTAGTATAATGTATTAAAAGTATTTCTAACTGCTGGGGGACCTGTAACATCCCTGTAAACTCAAAGGGATGCTTGTGAAAAGCGCAGGAGAGGCACAATATGGGCATTGTACAATATAGGTGCACCCGCCTTGCGAGTGCCCCGCGATGGCTCCTTGGAGTGACAACAGGCATCCTTAGCTCAAAGGAAACGTTGCCAGCACCAAGTGCTCTCTGGGACTGTAAGTAAAAGACTCAAGGGTAGGGGAAAAGTAATTGAAGATAAATTGTGCCTTCTTAAATAAGATGTACTGTAAGAGCACATGAAATAGTGCTAGAGGAGTTGATGGCAGAGCTTTGTGTACTGTAATAGAAGGATGCAGTAGATGGAATAGTAAGGTGAATAGTTCAACACTCCTACAAGATGATACTGAATTGAGTATTTTCATCTTCAATGACATGAATTACATAATATGTTTGAAAAGCAGCATTCTGGCTGAGAACAGTACTAATTAGTGTATTAAATACATAAGCAGGTAAGGATCCTGGCAGGTGTAACAGTGACAGATTTGGTGAGGGTGTGAAGGTTGGGATTTTCAGGTTGAGGGTGCTGTTCAACTGCTGCAAGCAGAGCTGCAGTTTCTGATGGCTTGTGCCCTGTCCCCCCGGGTGTGAGCTGGGTCTGCAGGGACATCGTGTGTGTGTCGGGGTGGGCTCTGCTCCCTAAGGCCTGTGTGTGTCCCTGCCTGTGCCTTCACCCGGGGCTGCTCTGTGTCCCTGCCTGTGCCTTCACCTCGGGGGGGTGAGTGTAGGAAAACCCAGCGGTCCTGGGTGGGGACGAGGGGCACTGAGGAGAGCAGCTCTTGCTCAGTCACAAACTTTTAACAGTGCAAAAGGAAACGGTGGAGGTTTCCCTCCTGAGATTTAGTGTAAAGATGTGGTCCAGGACACCAGTTCAGGGTGACTTTTCTAGAATAACTTGTACCTGAGCTGGAAATGTTTTTGCTTTTCAGTTGTGATACAAGCACAGAAATCATCTGATTTTAACTCTGCAGCTGTTGGAAAGCTGTGCTTGGCCTCAGCCTGCCTCAGACTAATGTTTTAGTGACCTCTTTCCAAGGAACCTGCCTGAAGTATTGAAAGGCAGAACCAGCACTGCAGCTCGCACAGAACAGAAAACACTTCAGATTGTTGAAGTGCACAGGAAGTTATTTTTGTGTCTGTAAAATATCTCAGTACCTGTCTGCATCACCAGAGTGGAAATTGTGACTGTAAAGACTATGCAAGAAATCCAAAGTTCCTGTCTCCTTAAAGCCTTTCATTTAGTTTTAAGTATTCCATCACTTCAGAAACTTTATATACCATTGTGACAAGGAATGGCTTGTGTATTTTTTACAGTCCCAGTGTTGCAAGGATAAGCTGCCCAATTCATTGTCTGCAGTCGCTGCAAAGACATGAAACATAGACTGGGAAGGATGTAATTAAGGCTGAATATCAAATACACAGAAACAAGCAACAGAAAGCACTTTAGTGTATTGAGCAACAAAGATGTTTAAAGCTGTTGGATTGCAGCTCACTTGAGTTACCGTAAATCAGGAACTAGTATAGAAAGCAGTTTAAATTGTCCAGAAAGGCCAGTTTGGTAAGTTGCTTGTTACCAGTGAAGATGTGGAAAAACCTTCAGCAAAAACAGTTCCTCTCCTCAGTGCCCCGTTTTCTGGGTGCTTTGCTGAGGTGTGCTGTGCCCTGTGTCTGTGCTTTATTCCTGAAGAGAAATGCTTGTAATTCGATCTCACTTTAGAAAGGAGAGAGAAACGGCATTGTTGAAATTTTTGAGGTGTGTGTTTTGTTCTACTGCCACTGATCAAAAAGATTGGAGGAGAGGATCTACCCCCAAAGGTACATGGCCTGCCTGGTTTCACAGTGCTCTTCTCAGCTCCATGAGGTCTCTGGATGTGAAATTGCTTCTGCTAGTGTAGTCTGTGCATAAGATGAGAAAAATCTCAGCCTGATAAGATCCCTCTTGAAGTTGTTGCAAGACACATTCAGTCGTATATCTGTATCTTTAGTAGTGCTGCATTAAAAGGTAAATCTGAGAGTGCTTTAAGGTCTTTAAAAGTCCAAGCTGACATTTGACTGTCATTCAGGATAATTCTGTTCTTCCTTTTGTGAGATTCTGACCAGGTCAGACTCCTTTTTTCACTCTTTCAGCGTGCTGGCTCTGTCTTGCAACTCACTAGTTCAAAAACAGCTGGGTTGTGAGGTGCCAGGGAAATTTCTGACGAGGAAAACAGAAGGTCCTGATACACTTGAAGGTTGAAGAGGATGTCACGAGGTCACCCAGCTTCTTAACTGCAACTCTGAGCTCTATGAAGTACCTACCGTCTGTGGTTCAGTTCACCTCTCTGGTTGCCATAAAATTATTTCATTAACGTTTTGTAGCTGGTGAACTCGTGTGTGGGATTGAGGCTTCGCAAATACACGTTGCTGAAAGGTGTCCTTTGAGAAGGATTGTTCAAATCTGTCACTGGAGATCTGGCCTAGTCAATACAGTTATGATTTAGCTTTCACAGGTTTGCCATTGTGATTAGTAGTGAATATCTCCTTTTGCTCTGAAAAGTGTTTTCAGTTTCATTTTTGGGAGTATTTCTGTGAGGTTAGGCAAGCTGCAAGTGAAGCAGTTACTGAGATATTACTATATTTATGTTTCAAATGAAGCTGCTGTTTGAGAGTCATCTTGAACCATAGTGAAGGCTAAATTAAAATGCATAACTGAAAGTACTTTAGACAAGCTGATTACTTTTTAATTGCCTCTCACTTTATTTAGGCTTTCTTGTGTTAAATGAAGGGCTCTCAGAAAAACAGGTTGGTTTGGTTACTGCCATGGAAGTCTCCATTGCTACACTGAGAGGGTTATGCAAGGTATTTATTGGGGGCGGGAGGAGGAAACACCGGGGACTCCTGGTGCTGTCAGGGGGCACAGGGCATGGCCTGACTCTGCAGCTGCCATGCTTCAGCCATGGACACTTGGCAAATACTGTGTATGCCTAGGACAGATCTGACCGCTTTCTAGGAATCTTGGTGGACAGCAAACACGATGGTGATTTGTTTGTGTAGGATCACAAGTGATGAAGTTCATGTGGCTTCTGAGGTTCGGGTCGCAGCAGGATGTGGTAGCAGACCATGAGCGCTCAAGGCCATTGCAAATGAGGAGGAGATGGGGTTGGCTAAATGGCTTTGTGCATCTTTCCAGACTGACCAGAAGGACGAATCTGGTATTTATTCTGCCTTGCTTAAGGGAAGTTTATTTATATAAAGCATTTATGGTCATATGGGCATAATCTTTTATATTAATACGTGTGATTCTCTTTCTATTGAATGAATTTCCTGAGAATGTGTCAGGGAGGGAGCTGAATTGCCACATTCAGCGGTAGGTGAGGTGATGGTCCTTCATGTTACACCCTGAGCTTTAGAATAGGACTAAAACATGTTCAGAAAGCAGCAATGCTTTTGGACAGGGTCATCTGTCATAAAATGACCGATTCTCTCCCATGATCACTTTATTTTCCATGAAGTGCATAAAACTCAAATCTGCGTCCTTCCCTTTGGGCACCCCCTTTGCCATGATGCCCCTGCAGTGCTCACAAGGAGCAGTTCCTGTGCAGTGAACACTCATTCCTGGTAGTGATTTCTGTGTGACAGGAGTCAGTGCACAATATGGCTCGCCACCTCTCTGGAGACCTCGCACTTGCCAAAGAACGCTGAAATCCTCTGTGACTCTTTTATGGCTCTGATTCATGCTGGATTCATGCTGAATCAGAGCAGCTGTATCTGGGGAGAGCTCAGCAATTAAGCTGCCTTCTCTTCCCGTAAGGTTGTAAAGCCAAGCCCAGCTCTGGGTACCAAATGTCAGAACTAAGGCTGCCTTTCAGTCTTGGCTGTGGCCTACTCGAATATGTATGTGATGATGTCATTTTTAATTACACGCTCACTTAAAGATTCCTGCCTGGCTCAGTGAACAGGGTGTGATGCTCAGAGGGATCACTCAAAGCTGATGCTCAGAGGAAGGGTGGACGGGCAATATTTTTGGTTTTCTTCTTTGGTGTGTGGCCTGTGTCTGCCATAAAGCTGATTCCTCCTGGGTTATTTAGTTTGCTCTAAGTAAATACCAGTAAATTGCCTTTGCACCACTGATAGCTATGAAGAGATGTTATCAAGGAGCAAGGCACACACAATGATGCTACTTAAGCATTGTGATGTTGTGGTGTGGAAGTGAGAGCATTTTTTGGCATTGTGACTCATTCAAGGTGGGTCTTCTGCTGCCTCCGCCTGATGGTTGCTCAGGCTGGGGTTCTGATAACAGCCACAAGGTTTCCTCTGTGGCATCTCCTGCCCTGGGGAAGAGCTGCTGGGCCCCCTCCAGAAGGACCTTCTGTTTGCCCTTCTCTGGCCCTTTCTTTCCTGGGGCACCAGCAGGCAGGGCTGGAGCCCAGACAATGGTTTAGCTGTGAGTCATTCCTCATCGGCAGCTCTCCCGTGCATCTACTGCAGCAAAAACAGGGAAATAGGTGGGGTGTGTGCAAGCAAAGGTTGCACCTTGTCCTTCAACTCAGGCTCCATCTGCGTCTCGTGTCCCTCAGCTCTCTTATCCCAGGTTTTGGAGCTGGGCTGCTCTGCCTCCTCAGATTACAGCATGGACAGCGTTGGGAACAGAATTAAAAATGGGGTGGCTCGTCTGTCATGGCTCAGGTGTGACTTGCAGACTTGAACCCTCGTGTGTCTGAGGTACACAGGATACACACTTCATACTTTAAAGATTTTGTGGGAGAATAAATGCTGGAGTTTGTCATGCAGGGGCTGTGACAGTGGTGCCCAGGAGGTCCTGTTGCCACCCAGGGTCTGGTGCTTGGGCAGTCTCATGGCGAAGGCTTTACCAGCCCCAACTGACTCATTTCCTTTCACAGCCAGAGATTTGTGTTGCTCAGCAGCCATGGTAACAGCACGGTCTGGCTGGGAGGGGATTTGGCAGGGAGCTGTGCTCAGCAGCCCCCGGATGGGAGGTTTGGTTCTGCCAGTGCAGGTCTGGTATCTGCTGGCACTGCTCTGCTGGATCTGGGTTCCTGTGCTGCTGCTGCAGCTGTGACTGAATCCTGCTGCCCAGGATGTTTTGGATATGATCACATTAGATGTGTATCCAGCTGGCCAACAAACTACTTTCTTTAGTCATTTGCTGGTTTGGTTTCTTTCATGCATGCTTTGTAGTGAATGAAATTTGGACACCTCTGATTGTGCAGCAAAATCATCTCTGCCATTTAATTTCCTTAGGCCATTAATATATTTGAATGAGGGTTTAAAACTACTGGATCCTCTGTGTTTTGCACATGGCCAAGGAATGCTCCATGGGCTGCAGGTGGACCTCTGCTTCCCCAGGGACCTCCACAGGCTGCAGGGGCATCTCTGCCCCTCCTTCACTGACCTTGGTGTGTGCACAGCTGTTCTCTGGCATATTCTCACTCCTCTCTCCAGCTGCAGCTGCTCCTGTGCAGTAACTTCATCCCTTCCCAAACACTTTATCCCATCAGTGCTGATGGGCTGGGCCTTGGCCAGCAGTGGCTCCGTCCTGGAGCTGCCCAGGATTGGCTCCATCACACAAGGGGGGAGCTTCCAGCAGCTTCTCACAGGAGCCAGCACTGTAGTCCCCTACCACCAAAACCTGGCCCTCAGACCCGAGGCAAAGGAGCAGCAGTGGTCTGGAGTGCGGTTCTGCTCTGTGATGCCTGGGGTGCAGGTACCTTGAAGAGCAGTGAAGCCCACTGTGGCCTGGGTTCAGGATCCTTCTTCCCAGACTTGGTTTGTGACCTTGGCTGTGTCCCCTAAGCTCTCTGTGCCATTGTTTGCCATTGATGTAATGGGGAGAGGGAAATCTCCCTGTATTGCTGTCTGTTTTGAGGAGAAATGTGCCAGCAATTATGAAGTGCTGAAATTCCTTGGTAGTGGAGGTCACAAGTACAAAGGATGCTATTGCTGCTGACAAAGCTCGCTTCAATTAGCTTCAGATTAACCTACTAATGCTATGAAAGAGTTTTATTTGTTTTGAAAGGTATTTTTAAAGCTCTGAGTTGACTGCTGTCAATGGTGTCATTTTGTAGAAACTTCTCAATTTTTATAGTGTAAGTCATATAGACAAGTGCTAATTAGAGCTCCATAATACTGGGTGTACCTTTGAGGGAACAGAGATTTCCTTTCATTTTACTGCTTGCCATAGCATGTGGCCTGTCAGCCTTCTAAAATGTTTATTTGGTTATACCTTGATTTTCCTTGTAAAACCCAAGGGAAATATGGAAATAGCTTTTTCGTAATGTTGAAATATTGTTATTCAAAAAGTAGTGGCATTTTTATGGTTTTGCCCAAAATGTGATCTGTAGAATGACCAAAAGTATCAGGGAAATTAGTCTAGCTTTTTTTTCTTTACTAGATTTCTTAACTGAAAATATTTTTCTGATTGTTTCAGGAGTAAAAGTTCCTCGTAATTTTCGTCTTTTGGAAGAACTTGAAGAAGGTCAGAAAGGAGTAGGGGATGGAACAGTTAGCTGGGGCCTTGAAGATGATGAAGATATGACACTCACCAGATGGACAGGAATGATTATTGGGCCTCCAAGAGTAAGTATCCACTTAAATACTAAAATTGTACTGTTACATTTTTTCTTCCCCCTTGTCCTAACCTAACCACTGAAGTAGAAACTAAACAAAAGACAAATGACTGAAAAAACACTTTAAGAAGTGATTTATGTTGAAATCCAAGTTCTGTATAATAATGGGTTTCATGTATCTATATGGCTTTTGCCTATAATTTGGAACATTTTGGTGCCTTTCTCTGGTTAGTTCAGTTACATGTCTGCTTTATATTTGCAGATTCAGTAAGACATAACCTTTGAGACCCCAGAATTCTAACTTCCTGTAACCTTGAATCCAGCAAGGTTTAAAATCTTTCAGCTAGTGAGTTACAAATGGGGCTGCTGCAGGTGGCAGGGGGTGCTCTGTGTAGCACTGCTGGTCTTTCTACTGCTCCTGTTCAGTTTGTGGGGTGCTGTTTATTGCAGCAGGACTGACGAGCGAGAGTTTCAGCTGACTGAGGAAACTCAAATTTTAGTGATTTCAGTCTCTTCTCTGAATGTCCTCTTCCAAAGCAGCATCTGATAATGCAGCTGGTCTTTGTGGGAGTATTGCTGTGTTCTCTCTTCTCCCGCCAGCCCTACTAAACTGTGGGTTTACACTCTAGTAGTGAACTTGAGGACCTAATTGTGTGTTGAATGTGTGCATGTGTTCTAAAACCAGAACTTGTCTGTTGTCTCCAGTTTCACTGTTCTGTTTCCTTAATATCCTTTGATGGAGTGCAAGTAGCCAGTTCTCCTTCCTGCAATAGCAGATGTCTTCTACATCTGGCCTCAGTATTCATTTCTCAGTAACTCCAGGGGTCATTATATGAAAATCTTTACAGATCTTTAATCATGGTACTGCTCTCTGTTCCCATTCTGTCAGTTGCCTTTTTTGACATACAGTGAGGTTGTACAAGAATGTGTATTATAAAGGCATTATACACGCAGTGTTTTCTGTCTCATCCAGAAGTGTTGTTTACTTGTTGTCTGCCTCTGTTAATCTCTCCCCAGTCACGAGCATTTCATTTGTTTATGATGTACCCAAATCGTTTTCTAGAGCAGCATTTGATTTTAGAACATTAGGAGAGTGCTAATGAGCCTGCATTAAGGCTGTGAAGAAAGCTCACTGTGTGCATAGGCTTTATGGAAAATTTAAACAACCTTGAAATCTAATTTAGAAAATTAAATAGGAATTGAAATGTGCAAACAGGAGCGTGCAGCCTTGCCAGCAGTGATGGGAGTTTGCAGTTCTTGTCATGCTGCAAACCAAAGCTACAGGGCCATCACAGCAGAGGAGTCAGCTCTGTCTCTCCTGTTTTTCTGACACATTTAGGAATATAGTTCTTCTTGCCAGGAGTGTCGTGACTTCTTTTGAGCTTCTTGCTTGAAGGCAGCAGACTGTACTGAGAGAGATTCTGGGGACTTGCAGCCATTCTTGTTTGCTGTCCCGCTTTTAACACTGTTCAATATTCAGTGATTACCATTTTGGTTCTTAGTAGGATGTGGGAATACTGGCTGGGGACAAAAGCTAAGTCCTCTTTCCCTCTGGGTGGAAAGCAGTCACACTTGTCACAGGTGGAAGGATCTTATGCTGGATTCCAGTGGGAAAAATGACCAGCTGTGCAGAGCTGGAGTTCCCTGGGTGCTGCTGCCCCGAGTGTCCGTGCACGGGCGTGTCATTCCCAGGCTGTGCCATGTCCCACAGCCAGGGAGTCTGAACCTTGTGGACACAGACTGTTCAAAAACAGTGGCACTGTCAGAGCTTTGGCTTTATCTGCACATGTTCTGTACTGGCTGTGCACAGCCAAGGCTTCCCACTGCCTGCTCCCTGTGTGGGGCGGGTGTTCCAGAGACCCCAAAGCACGGAGCTCAGGGCTATTCCCTGCTCCATGCACAGAGACCAACAGAGTTTATTACCCTGAAGAAACATGTGGTACTCTGAATATTATAAAATGAACTTACATCAGGTAGCCAGCATAGCGTCTACATGGTTGCCCACACTTCTGGTAGTTCCCATGTTCCTAAAGTAGCCACTGCTTTAACCAAATGCTTATTGAACTGCCTGATGTAATTGTTTTCCCCTTTCTTTTCCCCTCAGACAATTTATGAAAACAGAATATACAGCCTTAAAATAGAATGTGGGCCTAAGTATCCAGAAGCACCTCCATTTGTAAGATTTGTAACAAAAATTAATATGAATGGAGTAAATAGTTCTAATGGAGTGGTAAGTTTTTTGTTTTTATTCATTTTAATGTTGTTTTTCTGTGCAGCTTCAGTGCTTTGCTTATACTTCTAGATTGCTTAGCTACTCATTGCTTGTGGTGCTGTTTGCTGGAGAATAAAAGGGGGTAGAAGGGAAGTGGACAAGTGGAGATTTATTATGCTTTTAGGAATACACTTGCTTTTGATTTGTCCCGCTTAGATTTCATGTGGGATCTTTAGTTGGGGGTGGGAGGGAGTTAAGTGTAACCAGTGCACCAATTCTGACAGGAATGGTCTTTTTGTCTATTTTAGGTGGACCCCAGAGCCATATCAGTCCTAGCAAAATGGCAGAATTCTTATAGTATCAAAGTTGTTCTGCAAGAGCTTCGGCGTCTAATGATGTCTAAAGAAAATATGAAACTTCCTCAGCCACCTGAAGGACAATGTTACAGCAATTAATTAAAAAAAAAACCAACATGCCCCCCTTATTCAATTTAAGCTGTCTTCATTTTCCACAGTAGTAAATTTTCTAGATGCATCTTGTAGACCTCAAAATACTGGAAAGGAAGTTCCCATTCAAAGGAAGTTTTTCTTGAGATACTGTAAATGATACTAATTTTTTTTCATTTGAAATATAAGTTGTGCTATAACAAATAATCCTGTCGTGTAACCACTGTCCACATAGCTGAACTTCTGGTATCAGGAAAAGTCTATTTAAATTTATTACTGTCAAGACCAGTGTGGCACATCCAACGTAACTGTGAAAGGATCCATCCCACAATCACCTTGCTGTGTGTCTGGCCTGGGTTATTTTTTTCTTTCTCTGTCTTTTGCAATAGAGTCGAAGCTCAGGGCTATTTATTAGAGTAGACACAAAGGTTTTTGCTTCCAGTACTACACTGGGCTGTATGGACTACTACTGGGGATGTGTGCTAACCTCAGTCATCCCTCCCTTTGTGCTCGCTCTAGTAAAGGCTGAATGTGACTATGGTCGTTTTTGGGTTTTTTGGGTTTTTTTTAATGCCCTGATAATCTGGGGCAAGCTTTCCTTCTTTCCTTTGGCCAAGGCATAGATTGTATTTCTCTTCCTGGTCCCCCTCACCAGTGACGTGAGCTTTAGGTGAGGGATTCAGGGTTCTTTTAATCTCTTCCCTCTTCCCCTCTTTTTAGTGGGGGTGCTGCTTTCTTTTTGCCCCTCTTGGTGACTCTTCTCTCCCCTGGCCCAGGGGTGAGTGTCGGGGCAATAACTTGACCTGTTCCCTCCTGCTTGTCATTTTGGTTTTGCAACAAATTCAGTCTTCACCAGCCTGGGAAACAAGAGTATCTGTTCTGCTGGCAAATGTGGGTTTTCCCTTCCCTCCAGCACTGCTGCCACACCGCCAAGCTGGCCACGGCTGTGCTCTTAGATAGGCTTTGATGTGGGGAAAAGAGCAGTAATTTACCAGGATTGCCCAAACCTTCTGCTGCCAAACTTCAGTGGGGGAGACTCTGCACGTAGAGATTCTGAACACACTCCAGGTACACTCACATCGTTGTGTTTTGGTGCTTTGGATTGACCCAAGAATGTTAATTAACAAAATGTTGCACTTGCGTTTGCCCCTTCTGAAGATGTGACAACCACAGACAAATCAAATCTGGGTGGTAGATTTTATTAGGGTTCTGTAAGTCTTAGAAATCTCTTCAGTGAAGATTTTGGGGAAGCAGTGGCACGGCAGATTAAGGACCTTGATTGGCTTTGCATCCTGGCAAATCACTGCCTTTTCTGGTTTACTGTTCCGGACCACTAACTGCTGCAATGTGGATGCAAGCTTACAGGAAACCAACCTCGTGTGTCCTAAGTTTTATGAAAAATTCAGTGTTTGTGTAAAAAAAAAAAAGGAAAAAAAAACGAAAAAAAGAAAAGAGTAAAAATAAACACATTTTAAAGCAGCAGCTGTCAAGTCAATGAACAATTGATGTTTCCATTAACTTCTGAGGAAAATATTAGTTGTAAGGATATAACATCCTCTGTACTGAAAGTTTAACATAACAGTATTCCATAAGCAGCCTTTTTATTGTATCAGACCATTGCCTGATTTTAATATAATAAAAAGTGTGCATTAATATTAGAAGGCTTTAATTGTATTTATGTTTAGAATTTTGATCCCTTAAGGAATTCTTGATTTGTTGGAAGTATCTTCCTACAGATCACGTTTAGCTGACAGAATGTAAACTGGCAATTGTCTCTAACCAGCTGCTGCTGCTGTGCCAAGGAGCATCTGTAGTTTTGGTTTAAGCCTCAGGCTGCCCCAGACTTGGCCGTTGGTAGCATCAGGGGAGGCCCAGGAGCTGCCAAAGGGTTCCTGGATCCCTGTGCTGTCAGGGCCGTGGCCTTGCTGTGCTGGAGTCACGAGGCAATGGAATCCCTGTACAGCTGCATGTTACACTGTCTGTCAAGTCAAGGACTATTTCACAACCTGAAATTTTAAGTGTTTTCCTCAGATAGTGAAGAGTAACAAGCTGAGCTTTTCTCCAAATCTGGGTAAAAACAAGGCTGTGAAATTTTGACCTTTTCCCAGTGTAAAGTGTCTCCAGTTCAGAGGATTGCTGGGAGGTCCTGATGCATTCACTGCAGTGATGGGCTGCAACAAGGTTCTTGCTGGGTTGGGAATGAAAAAGGGAACGACCTTGTGAAGCTTTGTGAAACGTGCTGCTGATTTCTGGCCTGGAATGAATACTGCTCACTCCTGGGGCAGCCCCGAGGGTGTCTGTGAAGACAATGGGACTAATACTGTGTGTCTGTGTGTTTATTTAAAATAGCTTCTGTCGAAGATGGTAAATGGGCATTGGAACAACGTGATAATTACAGTGGGCTGCTTGATTGTCTCTTTTTCAGAGTGCCCTTGCCCTGTTTGGGAGGTTATGGTTGGTGCATGTTTGGGACCTCCCTGAACCTTCCTACTTCGAGTAATGATTTTAAAACCGTGAAAGCGTCTGGTTTGCTTTGCAAGTTGTACAGGTGAGAGCGTCCCACCCTGGCTGGGAGCTGTGCTGGCAAGAGCCACCTGTTCACAGCGTCTGCCAGACAAAGTTGGATGCTGCCTTACAAAAAAGGGGTTTACTGTGCCTGTTCTCCCCCAGGAGTTGTGCTCTCTGGACACCTCAGTGCTCCTTTGCTGTTCCCACAATCAAGTAAGAGCAGTGTGGAAAAATAACACCTTGGGAGTCAGCTGCCAGTGGAGCTGCCTGGTGGCTCTGTCAGCGTGTGTCACCTGGGCAGGGGCAGGGACCATTCACCCCCAGGCTGTGCTTGGTGCTGCAGAAATGAGGTGTGGAAACGAAGCCGTGTCACCCCTGTGCTTATCCAAGCTCTGGCCGTGCCCAGCGAAGTGCTCGGGTGATCCCCGCCAGCCTTCCGTCTGTGTCCCGAACCAGTGTCTCTTCAGAGAAAGCTGTGGAGGGATAACAAATAAAATAAGGGGATTGGCCATTAAATGAATGCTGTGCTTGGAGCAGGTGCTGCTGGAGGTGGCTGAGCAGCTCTCGGAGGAGGAGCTCACCCCGCACTGTGCCCGCAGAGGGTCTCTGAGCCATCCCTGTGCCCCGGGCGCTGGGCTCTCCAGCAAAGCCCCACCTGCCCGTGCTTCCCGGGGATGGGGAGCAGCATCTGCCTCGCCTCGGCCACGGGGACGGCAGAGGGAGCCGGAAAGCTTCCCGAGGCTGGGCCGGCCGGGCCGCAGCTGCTGCTCGGGTTAAATGGTCCGTCCTCGTGTGGGAACCGCTTTTCGTGTTTATCCGGAATCGGTTTCAATTTGAAAAGCCTGTGTATCGTGACTGTCCCACTGTACAGGCATTAACTTGCTGAGGGAACACCAGCACCGCAGTGAGACCTTAATTGTTAATAAAGACTAATGGTTGTTTGCTTCTTGGTGTGTTGGAATTAAGCTCTGTGTGTGTACGTAGGGAGTATGTGCTTAAATGTGCCCTTTCTGCTCTCTTACAACCCCATGCAGTGCTTTGTACTTAAAATTTAAGGTTCTCCCACTATCAGAGTAACAATTCTGAAGGCAGAGCGTGTCATCAGCCACTCTGTGAGACACGGTGTTGTCTGTGGCTCATCCCGGCGTGGGACAGGGAGATGGAGCAGGAGGAGCAGCCGTGCCCCTCGGCCCTGGGCAGACCCTGACCGAGGGCTGCTCGGGGGCTCTGTCCCAGAGCCCTGGCCCCCGTATCGCTGCGGGGTGGGCGCGAGCAGAGGAACAACGCTGAGCTGTGGAACCAAACCCCGCAGGGATGTGCAGGGGATGTGCTCCTGCTCCTTTGCCGGGTGCTTTGCAGAGCAGCGCCCGGGCTGTGGGAGCTGTTTGGGGCTTACCTTGGTGTTTGTGGGAATTGGCCATTCAGCATCTGAGGTCGGTGCTTTGCCTACAGGACAGTCTTTGCTACACCAAGGAACAGCATGGGGGGCTCAATGTGGTTTTTCAAGCTGGCACTGACATGCCCTGCAACAGTTCCAGTTCTGCAGGTACCTGTAAATATGTGTGCATCAAGCTCTACCTACCCTGAGCTGAAAGAAGCTGAAGAGAAATTGATACTGATAATCTTAATATCTAAACTTCTTCTGATGGCTAAGGGTTTTCCAGTCAGTGGAATTGCCATGTTGCATTAATCTTGCCTAACGTGCTCTCCCAGTGCTCGCTAACCTGGCTGCTGACTGAGATTCAGGTCCCTTAATAGCTCCTCGTTTTCCCTGGCCATGCTGTAGCAGATTGCTGGAGAATGTGCTGAAGCCTGTGAAGAGCCCCAGTAAAGGCAAATTTAATTTAGGCACATGCTTAAGTGCTTTGTTGGACCGGAGCCAGCGTGCTCAGCCTCTGCTAGGAAAGGAGGCTTTTTTAGCCCTTGTTGAGCATCTTCTTCCTTGTCCTCCCTTCTTGGTGCTATGTCCCTGGTGCTTGTGCCTTTACATTTTCCCTGATGTCTCTCACATTTGTTGTCACAAAAAAGTAAAGAGCAGAAGACGATGTGGAGGATGGGGAGATAAGCTGGATGCTCATCATTTTGTATCTGTCAAGCATCTTGTCACCTTTTTTCATCCTTATCTCCTTTTAAATAAAGCCTACAAAGGGTTTTCAGAAATGTGGGTCCTGTCCTAATTTTCTGCCTCTTGAGCCAGGTTGTTGGTGGCTTTGCCCTGACATGTCTAGAAAGCCCTGCAGAACCTTGATGGGTGATAGGAGGGGAGAGTAAATGTCAAATGGCCTGAAAGTCTCTTCCCCCTCTCTACTGCTCAGCATCTATTCTTTTTCATTGTCTTACTGTTTCTATTTCCACTTGCCAAAGGATGTTTCAGGATAGCCAAAGCTGAAGATTCTTTGGGAGGAAAAAACCAACCAAGCCGGAGTTTTGGAAAGAAAAGTGATGCAAACTTTTGAGCCATCTTCATCAGAAACAATGGGGCCGTTTTCCCTCCTACTCGCTCTGCTTTAAAACCACGTGTTCCTAATTGCCTTGATCATGGTCTGCAGAGCTGTAGAGAAGAGGATTTTTGTTTGCCTTGTGCTGGAGACTTTCTGGGACTGATTTGCTGTAAGTGAGGCAGAGGGAAGAGAAGCCAAGGGGAGGCTGGAGGCTGCCCCAGTCCGGTGCACATGGGCTGGGGCAGAGAGGGAGAAGTGCCTGGTTTTGCCGAGCTGGCAACGAGCTGCTGTGTGTCCCCTTGAGACAGGGGGAGCACACACAGTCCCACACCTTCAGGAGTGTTCCTGCAAATTAGTGGTAGTGCCTAATTGCAGCTCTGTGCAGTCATTCTGGATGCTGTAGGGGGGGTCTGTACGTGTCAGCCCGGAGCAGGGAGCGGGAGTGAGGAACAGCCGCAGCAGGACAGAGATCTCAGCAAGGATCTGCCAAACTTCTGTCCCTCTGAAGAGACCTCTTAAATCCCTGGGCTACCAGATTAGATGCTGTCCAAGGTTAGCGGCCAGATGTTTCTCAGCTGTTTGGACTGGTTTCCAGCTGAGACCAAATGAGTGGCTATCCAATGTGTACGTATTAATATAAACATTTTAGAGGCCTTGCCTTGAGTGAGCCATTAAAAACTTCCCACGATCCTGTGAGCGATGCTGCTTCCTTGGAGAGCATCAGAATTCTGTATCTCGCACTTGAGTATCCCGAGCGGGTCAGGCTCGGCTGCCACCTGCTCGCGCAGCGCTGGGGCCGGGCCTCCCCCTTGTTTTAGTGGCGCCAGAGCAGTGTGGTCCCTGGAATTTGATTATTTGTGTTAGCAGATAATTTAGCCCAGAAGGCTGAGAGTGTTCCCTTCCTTCCCTGGATGTCGTCATGCTTCCCAGCAAAACACAGTCCCGGGTCCTGTGTCCCTTCCCCTCCCCTTGCCCCAAAAGTAGCACAAAAATCCTTTCAATGTCTCTTCTTGTGCAGGGTCACTGTCCACTCATTTTAGGCTTGATTTTGGTCTGTGCAGGCCTAGCAGAAGGAGATGATTTCATTAACTCCTACATGCAGAGCCATGTTTTAAATTATTACACACATTAAAAAAAAAAGTGAGTTGGTTTTTGATGTGTGGTTCTTCTAAAATATTCCTAATGCCACCCATGAGCTTTGGTGTTCAAACAAGAGTGACAAGAAATGACCCCCCGTGGTCTCCCACTGCCATGAAACAAGACCCTTCTAACACTTTCCATCATTTTCATCAGATTTTAGTGCCTTGGTTCCCCCAGACCTGGCTGTGGGAACTGCCCGGGGTGTGGAGTGGGAAATCTCCGAGTGATGTTTTTAATGAGATTATGGGATCAGCTGGGACAGCAGCCGTGCTGACATGTGCCTTGGCTCGTGCCATTTCTTGCCTGAGAGTCTCAGCTGTCCCACCATCAGCAAGGCCCTGGACTGGCACTTGACTGGTGTCTTCCCACGGCAGAGCCCAGAGGTCTGACTTTGGGGAACAGTTGTAATTCCACAAGGACAGCTTTTAGTGTTGTGTACAGTAACACCTATGTTCTTGATGTGTCCTCGTGAGAACGAGGGCAGGATGCAGCTTCTCCGATGATTGCTTTTCAATGATTTTTAAGAATGTCAAGTAGGTGAGGCTCTGAAGGGAGTGGTGGGATGAAGTGGCTTTTCCCAACCGTTCAGCCCCCGGGTGTGCCCCTGGCTGGGCCTTGTCCGTGTTTGCAGCTCCCACAGTTCAGTCATAACCAAGAACTCGCATCCCTTGGTGGGAGTGAATATGTGCCAGCACAGATCCCAGCCAGGATCCAGGAGCCATCAAATTCAGGGCTGGGTGTTGGATCTGTTCCTCTTTCCATTCCCCACAGCTTGGCATCCCCAGCTGAGAAAGGGATGCAGTTTTTTGAAAAGAAAAATGAGAAGTTATTTTCCCCTCTCTCTAGCACAGAGGCATTCCTGCGAGTGGGAATTGTCAGCCCTGGATGATGGGTGTTTTCAATCATTCCATTTCCTTGTATTTCTAGCTCATTTTTTACCCATTTCAATTTATTTTTAATGGCCCTGACACCCTTGTTTATAATAATAAACAGCAAACGTGTGGACACAATGAGTCTGTTTCAGGTTCAAGTGTTTTTAATAACCTTGCAGCGAGAAACAGACCCGAGCCCAGCTCTGGAGAAACCCGATGAAGACTCTCTGCTGCTGCAGTGAAATCCGATTTCGGAGTGGCTGCTGTGCAAACAGCCCGGACAGCGACCGCCGCGCCGCTCTGACTCCCGGCCAGGCCTTCCAGACAACACTCCCCTTTGTATCGCTCCAAACCCTGACTCCCAAGCACTGTTTTTGTCTTCCAGACATGACCTGATTTAAGCAAAGGAAAGACAAGGGGGTAGGTATAGATTTTTTTTATTATTATTATTTATCAGTGCCTCTGCAGCCCCCCTCGGCACACAGCCCATCCGGAGCAGGGCCGGGTAATTCCCATCTGGGATGTGGCAGCAGCGCGAGGCAAAGGGAAAAAGTGACGATCAGCATTGTGAGGCCTCGTGCTGTTTAATTAAGTAAAACCTTATTAGCTATTTTCAGTGGTGTAACAACTTTGAGGGAGTTGTTGTTTGCCAAGAAAAATACCCGGGCGGGTCTGCCAGCGGCCGAGGGGGCTGCGCGTGCCTCCGGTGCCCGGCTGAAGCCAGGGATGGCTGCTGGAAAAACGCTGCCCGGGCTGGCAGGCGGGGATCAGCCTTTTGGGAAAACAAGGGTTTGATTCTGGAGAACACGGGATGGTAACGCTGCCCTGGGGACCCCCGGCAGGGCTCTGAGGGGCAGCGCAGGGCCCGGGGCTGAGGGTCGGGCTGGGAGCCCTGGGGAGCTGGGACAGGCCCCCCGTGTGACCCCCAGCCCCAGCAGCCTGTCCCGTCTCCCTCCCATGTCCGCAGGGCTCATGCTGCGCTTCCCTGCCTGAGCAGGGGACAGCCAGGGCTCTCCTGCTCGCTCGGGGCTGCCGCCTTTCCCCGGCAAAGAGGTGCCAGGTCCCAGCAGGGAGGGAAGCGTGGGGCGTCTGCGGCTCCCTCCGTGTGTGTCTGGTGTGCCACGGGGTGGGAAGGAAAGGGGTGCCCATGGAACCGGGGCCCTGCTGTGCTGGGGATTGCCTATAAATGATGGCAGTCCTCGTTAGCAGAGATGGAGCCCGTCCAAGAGCCCCTGTGCTGGAGCAGGCCCCGCCTGAGCAGCACCAGAGCGGCCGAGGCTGGGAGCAGCCCGGGGGTGTGCACCGAGCTGTGCCCGTCCTCAGCCCGAGCTGGGAAATGCTCTCCCTGCCCCTCTGCAGCCCTGTCCGAGCGGGCCCTGCTCAACCCTTTGTCTTTACGGGGTCTTCTGCCCTATTTATCTTCCCCAAATGTCATCTCCCCTCCCCACTCCATGCAACACCCCCCGAAAAATAATAAACGGCGGCGGGCTCTGTAAACAGAGCCTATCTCCAGAGCTGTTTGAAATGTAGACAGGCTCAAGTGAATTAGTTCAGCGAGGACTTAATTGCTGTCCTGTCTGTCAGCGTGCGGCGCTGAGGGTTAGCAGGGGAGGCCGTGGCAGGGAGATGGATGGGGTCCTGCGCCGGGGTGGCAGCCGGGGTCACTGCTCCAGGAACCACGTCCCGGCGTGACCCCGCACAGATAAGCGGGCTCTGCGCCGTCCCCATCGCTGGGTCCTGCTGCTCTGACCCTTCCCTGGCCTTCCCCAAAATCCAGCCTGGAACGAAAACTGGGAGAAGGCCCTGGGCTGGCAAAAATGATCTGTTGTCCGGGCTTTGTGCCAGCCTTTTTGGGGCTCAGGGCTGCTGGTCTCCATGGATTGAGAGGAGAACAGGAGACTGGTGGCTGATGGTGGCAGTGTCATGTGTCCCCAAAGCATGAGGCCCTGCAGGGCTATCTCCATCCCAGGCAGGAGAAATTCCTTCAGTCACATATGAGAGGAGCAAGAGATTCACTCCCTGTCCCCTCCTGAGCAGCAGCAGAGCTGTGTCCCTGTGCCTTGCTGTGCCCCTGTGCTGTGTCCCTGTGCTGTGCCCCTGTGCTGTGTCCCTGTGCCTTGCTGAGTCCCTGTGCTGTGTCCCTGTGCTGTGCCCCTCTGCCTTGCTGTGCCCCTCTGCCTTGCTGTGCCCCTCTGCCTTGCTGTGTCCCT
>VZTE01004354.1:817168-834424 GCA_013397775.1 Eulacestoma nigropectus | reverse complement strand
TGCTGTGTCCCTCTGCCTTGCTGTGTCCCTGTGCTGTGTCCCTCTGCCTTGCTGTGTCCCTCTGCCTTGCCGAACAGTCCCGACTCCCCAGGCAAACCCCAGCCCTGCCCGAGCCAGCTCCAGCCCTTTCACACGCTGCTGGAGGCAGCCCGAGCACAGCTGGTGGGCAAAGACACTGCAGAAAGCATCCCGGATAACCATCGCGGTCGCAGCACGGGGGGCTCGGGGCGGGAGGCAGGAGATGCCCGCGGAGGGTGGAAGGGCCCCGCAGCGAGGGCCGCAGCACCCTCGGGTGCGGTGCGAACGGGCTGCGGGTGCCGGAGCGGGCCGGGGGCAGCCGTCAGAGGCGCGTCTGGCCGGGCTCTTCCCCACCTCCCCGGTAATTAAACGGCAGCCTCTGATGCATGTGGAAAAGGAAGGAGAGAAAGAAAAAAGGATCAGCAAACCCAAGCCCTTAGATTACTGTTTACCCCCTCGAGGAGCACAGAAGTATATTGTCCATTTAATAGAAGCCTATAAATCACTGAAAAACATTTATAAAATAATTGAAGGTAATGGGAACCATTTGTTTAAATAACATCACGTTCATGCCCCAGAGGTGCAATAAAAGTTAGATTAATTGATAGGATTTTATATCTCACTGTGAAAAACTGAGTCACATTCTAGACACCAACAGTTTGGGAAAGTTGCAAATTCATCAGGCACCCAGCTACTATCAAAATAGTCTTTTCCATGTGAAGAGGCACATTTATATGACCCTGAAGGGTTTTGGGATGAGAACTATTTACTTAAACTGTGAAGTGAACTAGCCAGTGTGAGATCCTGACCCAGATTGGGTTTTTTTCCTTCCTCTTCTATCTGCTGTTGCATTTTTTTCCCATTATGATAAAAAGCAAATAAATATCTCTAAACCAGAGGCTCATTCCTAATCCAGGGCTATAGTGTCCTGCATCCATCTGTGCCCATGGGAATGGCACCTCAGAGGCACCAAGTGAGGAGGCTGGAGCAGGGATGCAGGGCTGGGGCCAACTCCCTGTTCTGGGCTGCTCCCCCAAAGCTCTCCCAGTGCCTGCCAGCCCCGACCCAGGCCAGGGCTTGCTCTCCTCAGGCTCCTCTCTGCCTCCAGCCCGGGCCAGCAGCAAGCTGTTCTCAGGTTGTGAACCCTCTGACCCTCCCCTTTTCCCTGTAACTGTTCTTTGTGGTTTATCTGGTGAGAGGGCAGAAAAGTGGAACAGAGCAGGGGTTTCAGCAGAAGGGCACTTGGTGGGGTGCTGGGAGCTGTGGGCAGGGACTCCCCAGCCCTGCCACTGCTCTGCCTTCCTAGGGCTCCCTCACTGCCCACACTCTGCTCTGGTTTTGGCTGGTTTTTCCCAAGCTCCATTTTCACTTCTTTTCTCTCCTTCCATCAACTCTGGTTTGCCTGAGAGTGAGGCCAAAGTGAGCCTGGGTTCTGCCAGGAGAGACTGTGGCAGTGTCACCCCGGGTCACCCCATGGTCCTGCGGCCCCGGGGCTCCTGGTGCCGGCACAGGGACATTGCACTGCTCAAAACTCTTCAGGGCTCGTCTGTTCCATGGCTCAATCCACCCCGGGGGTGGAGGTGCACCCACAGCACAGGTGTCCCCAGGTGCAGCCCCTCAGGGTGAGTGGCACGGTGGGGACCCACCTTGCCGGGATCCCAAGCAGAAGCCCATCCCTGGGGAAGGAGCGGCTCCCAGCCACCCTCGGCAGCGCCGCCGAGCCCGGGCTCGCATCGGCTTTTGATAAAGGCGCCCTGTCAAACAAGGGCTGAATAAATCATGATGTGTTACCAAGACGCATTACAGCTTTTAAAACAACCACCATGGCATTCTACCCCACGGACTGATGAGTCTGGGGATGCCAGATCCCTGGCGCTCCGCAGCCTTGCTGGAGCCAGCTCACATCTGGAGTGCAGTAAACGTACCCAGAAGCAAGAAAGCAGCTCTGTAAGGGTCAGGAGTACAGAGAGCGGCTGCTGACTCCAGGCGCCACCCCAAAACCCGCATGCATTTCCTTGTGTAAACACATGTGGCCAAAAGGCAGCCATGGTCACCTTTCTCCAACGTGAGCCCTATAAAACCGCCAGCAAAGTGAGGAACAATGTCACTATTATTGTTTTAGAGGAATTCCTCCGAAGCAGAAAAGCATAGCCGGGCTGCCGACAAGGGTGTCTTTAAAAGCAGGGCTGACAATTGACTCCAGAGCCGAGGGGAGGAAAAAAATTCCCCCGGGGTTGATCATTTGCAGTTGTTGGGGGCTTCCAGAGCCGCCCGATAACCTGCTGGGTCCTGCTGCCAGAGGCACAGCTGGGCACAGCTGGGCACACAGAGCCCTGACACACTCATCACCCCAGTGGGGCCGGCGCCAAGGCAGCCCCCCCCAGGGATGGGGTGCTTTGGGGCCAGCCCAGGGGAAACCCAGGGTGTTGGATTTGGATACTGGTGGAAGGCATCCATGGAGCCCCTTCTGTCTTAGCAGTGTGCAGTGAATGGACTCGCTGAGAGCCAAGCAACTGCTCCCAGAGTTGTCCTGGGTTTATTGCCCCAGAAGAGGATTTCTCCCCCCACCCAGTATCAGCTGCATCTGCAGCCCTGCTGATGCAATCAGAAGTGGCATCCTTTGGGCTGAGAGTTCCCTGTACTTGGAAAAGAAAACCACGGGTGCCTTCACAAGGGAGCTGACCAGGGCAAACGTTTGGGGTCTGGACCTGCTTTCTCTTGGGGGGTCCATGGATGGAGACTTTGTAGCTGCTTCTCCTTGGGGATTTATTGCCCGTCTGTAAAACCAGACATGGGCTGCCAGAAGCAGCCCGAGCGATAACCTGGAGCCAGATCCTGCTGGTAATGTGGAACCCTGGCCTGGAGCTGCCCTGGCTGCAGCTTGTGGGCACTGAGCACAGACCCCCAGCACTGCCCAGGGGGGCTGGGACCTGGCAGCGGGCACAGGGCTCCTGGCAGCCAGGATGTCACCCTCTGTCCAGAGCCCCAGCTGAACAGGGCTCCAGCACCAGTGGGTCTCTGAGTCCCTGCGGGAGCCCAGGGCAAGAGGGTTTTGGGGACAGGACAGAGAAAGGGCTGTGAATATGTAGGGAGGTGCAGATAGGATGAGTCTGCAGGCTTAACACCTGATTGGGATGACCTTGCTCCTGGATCAGGGCTGTCCTCCAGTGACCATAGATGAACATTTGAATTTCACTGATAAGCCCATCAAATAGTTGAGTGTGTTAGAGGCTGTATGAATGCATTGCAGAAAGTTTCTCCAGTGAGTCAGGGTCCCAAAACCTTTCTTTGGGGAGCTTATCTTATCAGGTAGGGATGCAGCGCTCCCGAGGAAACGGGGCCAGCTCAGCCTGAGTAATGAGGCTCTGAGCAAGAGCATTGCAAAACTAAAGGTGCTTTTTAAAAAGTCTGACACGGCAGAGAGAAGGGTGAGCAGAGAGGAAGAGGAGGCTTAGTCACGTTGGCCATAACCCAACACCGCAGTGCTTCTCCAGGGCAAGGTCTTTAATGTCCTTCCTAGGACAAAACTGTACATCTGCCTTCCCCCTTTCCCTGTGAGAGAACCCGGGGGCTGTTCCCAGCCAAATCCGCTCCTTAATTCCCTCCATCAGGGGCTGGGGCCAGCGACAGGGATTCTGCCGGCACCATCCCGAGGAGCCGGGGAGCCCCGTTCCCCCGTGGGGCCGCGGAACCGGGGCTGTGGCGGGGCCGGGGTCCCTCGGCCGCGGCCACAGCGACCTTGGGCTCCTGGGGACGCCTCCAGCCGAGGCAGCGCCTGTGCCCTCCCGGGGGCGGCCGTGGGAGGATGAGCTGTCGGGAGCGGCCGAGACAAGCAGCGAGTTTGATCCTGAGAGAAAACAAACCATCTGGCCAGCGAGCTCCCTCCCTCCCTCCCGCCGGAGCGGAGCCCGAGCCTGAAAAGCCCCTGCGGTCCTTCGGGTCCCCTCACCACCGGGAGCCAGGCAGGTGGGGAGCCAAAAGCTGGTGTAAATAACATGCAAATACTGGCTAAAGTTTTAAACCAGCTAGTATTCCTGGGAAAGAGTAATATCAGTGTCTGGGGAATAGACACCCAGAACCGTCCCCAAAAGGAGGAATATTAGTGCACAAGGACGGCGCCTTCCCTGCTCCTCCTTTCTCCCTGGGCTGATGGAGACCGTGAATTTCCACCTACTTGGGAAATTCTTCCCAGGGTAAGCGCCAGCATTAAATTAAAACCTCCTTGGAGCCTTCCCCTAAAAGCCAGCGTGTCCCAGGCGATAGCCGAGCGTGGCCATGTACGGAGGGGCGCCGTCGGGAATGCCGGTGTATGGTCCCTTTAAGCACATGTTGGGCACAATTCCTGGGGCTGGCGGCATGGGAAGCCTCCAAACTGCGGGAAGCCTTTGGCTTCTGCCCGCTGTGTGCACAACTCCCTGGGCACCCACGCGCTGGAGATGGTGTGGAACTGAGGGCTCTGCAGCCGCCAGAGCAGCGTGACCGCGCTCTGCTCCCAGCGTGGGTGACCAGGACAGACCAGTAGTGACACGTCCCTGGCGCTGAGCAAGGAGCTGGTGTGGGGACCTCTGTGCTCCCCCCGTGGGGGTGTGCAAGGGTTAAGGCACTTGCACCCCCAGAGGCTTTGCAGGACACGGCTACAGGACACGTGTGATTATTACTGCCATTCTCTTCATTTTTTGTGTTTCAGGAAAGTAGTTGCCCTTAGGATGGGGATCTAGAGGTGGCTGTGGAGGAGCTGGCAGTGTTTGCTACTGGGCTTTGTGAAGGTGGAAGTAAAGGAACTTCTTAATGTGGATTTTTCATAGTTCAGAAAAAAATGAGATGGGTCTCTTTTGCCATGGCAGAAGGAAGTGTCATTAGTGATTAATGGCATTGTGGGCTCCTTGCTGAAATAGGGTCAAAGCCATTGTGTAGGAGACATTTGGGGCCACTTCTGCCACCTGTCCAGTGTTTGCTGGGGACTGGGTCCGGCACGGGGCTGCTGGAGGGTCACAGCCTCATCTACAGGTGTTCTCCAAGATTTCTCCTGCTTCCATCAGCTCAGCACGGGAAGTCTGGCAGTCTCCAGTGATGCCCGTGCAGCTCAAGCCAGCCACGTGCTCCAGGACTGCATCCCAGCTGCTTCCTCACGGAGGGCCCAGTGCTAAGACCCAGGCCATGGTCTGCCCTACAGGGATGCAATTTTGGGAAGGGTGCAAGAGCAGGTCACAGGGAAACGCTGAGGCCACCACCTTGTGCAGCAGCCTTCTTCTTTAGCATCCTGGGCCACCCCAGACCCTCACCACTGTGGAAGACGAGTGCAGAGGACCCGAGGACCAGCTCTGGGGGAGAGACCCCCTCCAGCTCTGTGGGTCCTGTCCCCAGCACTGGCCTGGGGCACGGCCCCACCGTGTCACCCCCTCTGCACACTGCCAGGCTCCCAGCCCGCCTCCCTTTGTAGTGCTATTTTTGAAACACCAAAGGAGAACTCCCACCTCTGTCTGCTGGAAATGTGGTGTGTCCCCCGCAGCCAAGAGCCCTGCTCATTTTCAAACCTGCCGGAGTTAGCCTTAGATATAAAACCAAACAAGCAAACTGAAAGGGGCTTGTTGTGTAAAAAAGTTCCTCCGAATTAGTTATATCTGGCTTGTGATCCCTTTTTGATTGAATACTTAATGGCAGCCAGGTGCAGGCAATACGGGACGCTCGCCCGCTCCTCTGGAAGCAGCCTGGGAACGCCGGGCGGTGGGGCAGCCCACGGGTGGCTCGGTGTGTGGGCTGCTCCTGCCCTTCCTCTGCCTCCCTCTTATCCACAGGGATCCCGGCCGTTGTTTCCTTCCCTCGGCACTGAACCAGCTCAGGAGATGCACACACGTGCATCTATATCTGTGTATGTGTGTGTGTGTGTGTGTGTGCACAAACAGAGCTCGGGCTGTCGAGTGTGCAGCAGCCTGGGCACGGACACGGGCACAGACACGGACACGGGCACGGACACGGGCACAGGCACGGTCATGGACACGGGCATGGACACAGGCAGGGACACGGACACGGGCACGACTGGGCCTGCACTGGGCAGGTTCCGTGTGTGCAGAGCGGGCATGGCCATGTTCTGTGGGCAGCTGACACCCCCTGTGCCCTCCTGGCACAGCCGAGGGGCAGGAGCCCTCCCTGCTCCCGGCGCTCCCGCAGCAGGACCTTCACGTGGCGTCCGAGACATTTTTCCATCCTGGCACTTCCAGACACGTCTGCTGGTGTTTGAGCCCCATCCCCCAGTACGTGTGTGTGCAGTTTTAGTGCATTAATTTTAGAAACAAACTGCCTGCGTAGACGATAATAAAAAGTGGATGCCAGGGATAGAGACTGTCCAGAAACAGCCAAGTTAAAGACTTTGCTTTTCTGGAGCGTGACATGTCCCTGGGAGCACAGGGCCCAGGCGGGAGTGCTCCTGAAGGCAGAAATATTAACGTGATGTACCCAGTTCTGGGCCAGGGCACAGCAGTGCCGTGGTGCTCGCTGGCTCTTGGTCCCTGTCCCCATGGCAGACTGTGGGAGCAGCACTGTGGGCAGCTGAGGACGCCTGAGCTGCTCCTGGCTTCATATGGCCTTGTGGTCCTTTTCTATCCAATGTCCCTATTGCCAATACTGTATTTTTTTTCCCTCCCTATCCCCCCCATTTCTTTTTCCCAAGTGATGCCATTTCCACCTAACACTGTTCTGGAGAAAGATCTACAGCATGTCTCTTCCAACTGGAACTCCTGTAATGCTGGCTGTAGCCTGTCAGGTTACTGAGCTTCCAAATCCTCCAAAGAAACCCAATGATTTTATACAAACAATTTCCTTGTGCCTGAAAATACAGGATTTGCCAGAGCTTTTTCTGGGTGTCAGCATTCAGGAGGATGTCAGTGCCAACAGGAGAAGGAATTGTTGGGGCAAACACGCTGTGCCCTGCAGAGGTGCAGCCCAAAGTGAGCTGGAGCCACACTTCCCTGGGCTCCAGGGCTCCGGGCTGAGGGGTTGTGGGGGGTTTTGCCACCATCTGCAGGCAGTGGAGGCCAGGCAAGAGCTGGGCTGGCACCAGTGGGAGAGGTTTCCACTGGCAAAAAACCATCTGGACAAAATTAACCTGTCAAAATATTTGGAGTACACACAATCGTGCCCAACACCCTGGCACTGGGTCTGCCCTTGGCATTGTGCAGTGACAGTGCTCAGACCAGGCTTCCTCCATCACTGAAGCACAACTCCGGTTTTCCGTCTGCAAACAGGACTGATAACACCTTCAAGCTATAGAGAGGAAGGTAAGATCCAAGAGGAAAAGGTGTCGTGCCAGAGCCAAGTCATTCCTTATTATCTCCAGGTTTCAGGTGTGTTCAAAGGGCTGCAGAGAAAAATCAGCCTAAGGTCTGTTCCTTCTCCTGGAAGGGAAGTGTTTGTAGGATTAGGGCATATTTAGACATGGCAGAAATGGGATTCCTAAACAAAGGGCTGGGGGAGGTGAGTCCCCGCGCTGCTGCCACCGCTCCCACCACGCAGAGGGTTTCCAGAGTCACTGCCTACCTGCCTGCGAGAGTAAAACTGTCCAGACCCACTGCCCAGTGCTCCAAACTTCCATTTTAGGAGCTGGTAGAAGCAGGGTGAGGCCTTTCTAATCCCCGGCTTTCTTACCAGAGGAGGCTGGGAACAGGCTGCTGCCTGCTCCGGGCAGGACTCACCCGGCCCCGCTGGGCACACACCCAGTGCCACAGTAACAAACTCGGCCCTGATTCCTGCAGCAGGATCCCCCCACCTCGAGCACGTCACGATGGCCACGCTGGCCAAGCCTCCAGCACGTGCCCAAGCTGCATCCCCTGCCTGGTTCCATTTCAGCCGGGTCCTTCGCCTGCCAGTGCTTTGTGTTGGTCATGGGACGGAGCCTCTTCTCCCTTAATAGCCATGGAATAAATTGGACTTAAATGCTTGATTGCAGCACAGCAGGCCTTTGATACAGATTTACTTTGGGACTGTGCAATTAGCAGAGGGGGACATGCAATCCTTGGAGTTGGTGTGCGGGAGCAAATTCCTTCCATAGGAAGGAATAAGGGCAGGCTGAAGGAAGGTGTCAGAGCCAGCTGTCACACAGTGACAGGACTGGGCCAGTTAAGGTTTGGCCTGAGTTTAGGAAACAAAGATGCGTGCTGCCAGATTGGTGCTATGGAGTGAGGAAGGGATGCTGCTGAGGATTTCGGATGCTGGAGGTGGTGACAGACCTGCACCACGGGCACAGATGGGATGATGGGCTATGTCCCCTCGGCCGTGTGAAACCTCCCTCTGAGAAGAGCCTTGGAAATCTCCCTCTTCCTCCCCCCAGTCCCGTGTGTGCTCAGCTCGGCCCCATGCACGTGCAGGGCCGCGGCGTGCGTGGGGCGAGGCGCAGATGCAGGGAGGGTCATGTGCTGGGCTTGGCGTGTGGGGCTGCACATGCAACCGTTTTGTTTACGCCCACAACCAGTTTACAACCTCTGGCCAAAGCTCCATCCCCTGTATGGGAAGGTTTGGCCTGCGGAGAGACATTAGCACGAAGGCGAGTGGGAAATGTGAAAGAGCTCTCTATGTGAGAGCAGCTCCCTTCATTGCCAGTGCACAGCCGTGGTTTTTCCATCGTTTGGGCTCGGAGACGTCTCCGTGCCACGAGCTCTGCCTGGGCTGCCCCGAGCGCTGCCTGTGGCTGGGCAGCTGTGCCCCGTGAGCCAGTGCTGCTCCCATTGCCACAGGGTGATGGTGAGGGAGGGACAGGGGGCATTGGACCTGCCAAGGCTGTGCTGCTGTGCAAAGGCAAAGCTGGGATCTGTGCTATTTGGTTTGTCAGCCCTGGAGCACCCACCTGGAAGCGCTGGCACATTCCTCAGCTGGAGGGGATGGAGCTGGCCCTGCTCTGAGCGGTCCTGGTGGATTGGCAGTGTCGGGAAAGCACCAGATCCAGCAGCCTCAGATGGACCCTGGCCACCCACAGAGCACCCTGGGATGCAGGGCTCCCTCTTGGCCCTGGAAGTGAGGGGTGCAGGCAGCATTCTCCCACAACGCCCATTTGGCACTAAATTTCCTTGGGAGTTAATGAAAAAGATAAAAAAATTCATCTTGCTGTAAAACTCAGAAGAAAAAAGATGGGGGAATAAAGACCCTGCTGGTGTGCGACTGATCTGCTGGCTCAGGCAGCCCTCGGGAGGATGGAGGAAAATCCTCCGGCTGCAGAACTGCCGAGCGCTTGGAAGCCCGGCGGTGTCTCTGCCGGCGGTGAGCAGGGATCCAGCCCGGTCCCAGCCCTGTCCTGGCTTCACCAGCCGAGGCAGATGCTGCTCTCACACATGCAGTGAAGGTGTGGGGCCTCAGCTCACAGCCCAGCGCTGCTCCTGCCCCTGCCCCTGCAAAACTTAATTGTTTTCTGCAAAGAAAAAAATCATTTGGGGAATAGATGGAAAAAGGAGATAGCGTCAGGCAGTCATGGCCTGTTCTCCACCTGTTGTTATTTTGGTCTGGCCCAATCAACCTGCTAGCCAGGCTGGAGCCAGAGACCATCTGGAAAAACTGCCGTGTTTATAAAACTGACATGGAGCAGCACCCCAGGGCCCTGACCTCCCACACAAATCTGGAAATGATTAAAATGGCCCTGGCTGCCTTCGCGGCGCAGAGCTGCCTGTGGAGCAGCCCACCGACTGCATTTGGAGTTCTCATCAGCGGGGCTGGGAACGCCGTCCTCCCCCCGGCGCCCTTCCCGGAGCCCCGGCGGCTCGGGGATGCTCGGGGGGAATGTGCCAATCCAGCTCATCCTGCTGCACCTTTCCCCACTCGGAGCTGCCTTGCGCTCACATCAATCCCTCCGTCTGCCGTGCTGCTCTGCTTCCATGGCTGGCTGGAATGACAACGTGCAGGAGCACCCGTGACTGTGATTTCAGCGGGACGAGCCTCAGTGCCAAAGGCAGCGAGTGTGAACCCCAGTGAACTGGCTGCGAGCTTCGAGAGCTCCTTCCGCGGGCTCCAAGCCGCTGCTGCAGGACTGGTGCCACGTCCAGCCCTTCCTCGGGAGCAGAAAGGCTCTGGCAGGACTTTGAGTTGGGCTCCAGATTTGGAAAAACACTCCCAAAAGGCTGCTGCCCTTCCCTCTGCACTGCTCTCAGACCTCCCAGCTCCAGGATCTTGCTTATCAAAGCAGCCCCGTGTCCCCTGTGTAGCAAAGGGTGAGCAACACCACAGCCCAAATTCAAGCCACATTGGACCTTGCTGACCTGCCCTGGCCAGGGGACATGTGGCTGCTCTCAGCCTTGCCTCGCCTGCTGGGCAGCAGCTTAATTAGAGAGGTGTGAATAATGAATTATCTGTGACTCTGAGCCATCCATGGAAAATTCAAATCAACCTGCTTTTCGGCTACGGGACGTCAGCAAACTACCTGCCAAGAGAGAGCAGGGGAGAGCGCAGAGCCAGCCTGTGTCTTGGTGGGGATGAGGGGCGGGTGGAGGTGATGGGCTGTGCAGGAAAGGGATGCTCGGCCCCTTGCAGTGTGAGCCAGGGCTGGAGCTGCCAGGCTGTGTGACGGCTGCTCCCCACTCCCACCTCACTCCCCACCAGCAGGCGAGTGGCTGGGTGGGCACGGTGGCGAGTGCAGCCATGGCCAGCAACTGGAGGGGTAGGCAAGTCCTTCTTCATGGGGAGCCACCCCTGGGCCCCCTGCAGCTCCCAGCGGAGCAGGTGAAGCACTGTCCTGGCACAGGAGTAAAGCCAGGTCCTGCCAGGGTGGGGGACAGCTGGCACCTGGGCACAGATGGGGAGCAAGAGCGGGGAGAGGCCCCATCCACAGCCCCAGGGCACACGTGGGGTGCACACAGCTCCTTCTTGCAAACAGGGCTGCTGGGACTGATAGCGAGGGCTTTGGTAAACACTTGCTTCACCCCAGCACAAGGGGACCTAATCCCTGGAAGGGCCCTGGCCTTGGGCCTGGAGGAGCCCTTTTGGCTGTGTTTGTTTTCATCCCTCCCCTGGTTTACCCGTTCGGCCCCCTCAGCCCTGGCCCCGAGTTTGCTGCCGCCGCTGTTGTTCCCTGTGTGATCAGGGGAGGATGATGGGCACAGGGACAGGAGCAGGAGGGGCTGGTCAGGCCGCAGAGTGTGGCTGGGGACAGCCAGGAGCTTGAACTTAGCACAGCCACTGCCGGGCACAGCTGGGCAGGATGTTCTGGGCAAAGCTCGTCCTTCCCTCCAGGTGCAGCCCTGACCTGGCTGTGAGGGTGGCAGCTCCTCCCCTTCTCTCCAGCCTGCCCACGGAGCTGCTCGTCCTGCTCCTGTGTGCCCGGGCAGGGATGCTGGAAAAGACACAGCATCAGCACCTCCTCCCAAAGCAGGCAGGAGGTTTGATGGAAAAATGTGCAAAAACGTTCAGCCTGAATTTCAGATGCTTTAATTGGCCACTGATAACGAGGGGCAGCCTCATGCTGCTGCCAGGGCTGAAGGCTTTGAAAGAGGCAGGAAACTGACCTATCATGTCTTTGTCCAGGGCCAGCTCTGCCCATTGATCCCTCTATCAGATGAGTAAAGCCATATATATTAACCCACAGCCAAAGTAAACGCTTTCTGCGTTCTGAAGAAGCTCAGCCATGTCCTTTTCTCCACCCAAGGAAGATGGAGCTGAAGCCCTGGCTGGGGGCAGCCGTGTGGCCCCGGAGCAGCTCCTGGCACAGGCTTGCCCGGGAAACTGTGGCTGTATGTGCCTCAGTTTCCCTGCCAGGGGAGGGGATGGGACCCTCCACAGTGGGTTCATCCTGGGCCCCTGCCCCAGAGCCTCTGGCTGCCATTGCTCACCTGCCCCAGGGGACGTGTGCTGTGGGCACCCAGCAGCCCCCTCCCTTGCAGAGACTGTTAAATCCCCCGTTTGCAGAAGGTCGGGCTCCTGGCTGATTGCCTGTGAGAAAGGAGGGTGATAACAGCGGGGAGATAAACCCTCCTGCCAGCCCCAGCAGCAGCCAGGGGTCCCATGACAGCCCCTGCACATGCCCACCTGTGGGGACCACGAGGGACTATCAGCCCCTACTTTGCTGTAACCTCTTATAAAATTACCATTAAAACCTGTGACATGAATGGATTTGGGCAGCAAATTGTGCTCCAGGGAAGTTCAATACTTGGAAACACAAGAAAAACCTGCGGCTGATTCAGTCACTGGCCAGGGATGATAAGTGGGTCTGACCTGGGTTTCTTCTCCCTTGGTAATAAATAAGCATCACCTGGGCTTTGGGGGGAAATTCTGAGGTGCTGGGACCCACCTGCCTGGGCAGTCAGAAGTGAAACACTTCACCAGGACAGGAGCATCTCGGTGCTTTTTCCCTGGGGAAGAGTTAAAATGACTCATGCTAATGGGGGTTTTGGCATGATGAGGTCTGTGCCTGATTTTTAAATAAGCTTCAAAGTTTCATTTCCACATGATTGTTTTGGTTAATTTTGCTTCAATTTTTATACTAAGAACTGTGCTAGATACTTCTGCTTCACATTTTCCTCTAAATGATGTGCTAAATACGTTGTGAATGCAATATATTACATGGACATGGTCATTTGGAAGGTACAAAATTCAATTTTATATAAATGGCAGTCCAGGAACGAGAAGGAGAGAGCATCCCTGTGCTGCTACATGGAGACCTCATCCCTTCCATCATTCCCATCACCTGCCAGCCCCAGCCCTGCTCCCTCCACCGCAGGAGCTGAGGATGAGTGGAAAGGGTGGTTGAGGAGCTTCACTAAGGACAGAGGGGGGAGGCGAAGGGAAGTGACTCCTCTCTGTCACCGCCGGGCTATGTGTCACCGGAGAAGCCGGGAGGCCACCCGCGTCTGGCCCGGCCAGCGGCCGGCACTGCTCGCCCTGTCCAGCTGTGCCTGACCAGCACCCGAATCAGCCACGAGAGAAATCATCAGACACGGCTGCTGGCGTGGGTGGGACGCTCTGGGTGAGGGGCCGGCGAGCAGGACCACCGCTGGTGCCAGCTTTGGACTGCACCTTGCGAAGGCTGGGCAGGGGCCAGAGGAAGCTGCGGCAGCTGAGAGCCCTGCTGGGAGCGGGAGCGGAAACCAGGATAGCCCCAGCGCCGCGACCTTTCCTCCCTCTGGGAATGTGCTGCCTCAGCAGGAAACGCCTGGGGCTCTCCAGCCTCTCCCGGGGGCTGCTGCTCCCCAGGACCGCCGGTGGCTGCTGTGCTCAGAGAAGCCCTGACCAAGAGCATCCTCGGCAGGGGCTTTGGACAACAGGGACTCTGTGTCACACCCACAGCAACCGCACACCCAGCCACCTGATTTCTCACGTGGGTAAGAGGAAAAGGACCTGGAGGGAGCCTGGATGCAGGACAGCCCACCCTGGGTCAGGCTGCTCTCACAGCGCACCATGGGGATTTCTGCCGCCAGAGTCTCATTCAGTCTTTTTTAAGTGGTAAATAAATTACCTGGGAAATTAGGGCAAAGGATGGGAAAAGCTGACATTGAATCCTGATTCCTGTTCTCCATCCACACCATGATGCAATTCTGGGGAAAAGCGGCATCCCGCTGAGGGTGTGGAGCTGCCCGCCCCGCCGCAAGCACCTCAGCATCCCCCAGCTGTGGAGCTGTGGCCATGGGTTACAGGCTGCCAAAAGGACAGAGCCTGGCTGGACTGGCAGGGCCCAGCGTGGGCAGTGGCAGGCGCTGGGTGTGGATGCTCTGGAGCACAGCTCGGCCCCAGCTGTGGGGGCAGAGCGTGGAGCAGGGGTGTAACCCACGCTGTAAAACCCATGTGCTCCCCTCCAACTGAACATCAAAATGTTTGCCCAAGGAGCAGCCTATCTCACTCAAAACTCAACCCAGGTAAGTCCCTACTGGCAGCCAGGTTTCCTCTGAGCGTGGCTGGAGGTTGCCAGAATATCAAGCCAGGCTGGGGTTCAGGTTTGTGATTAAACCCTTCGGGGCTGGGGGCTGCTCACAGCGCCCGAGCACAGGGACTCCAGCACAACCGCTGCCTTCACTTTCCTCAGCCAAGGATAAACTTGGAAAGGGCTTTTGCTGGCGCAGCCCTGGCGCCAGAGGCAGTTCCATGGCAGCAGGGTCAGTGCCTGTAGGTGAAACACCCCGAGGAGCACCGGCATAGGAAACAGGGGCCCGTTCCGGTAAGGAAACGGTGCGAATGCTATTTATTTGCAGAGTTTTGTTTTCATTAACTCCAGCATGAGTCAAACCCTTCCTGCCAGCATCCCCCCCGGCACGGTGCCTCCGGCTGGCACGGCTTTGCAGGGTGGAAGCTGCGATGGCGTGGGCGCAGGAAGGTGACGATGCGGCCCCGGGGCAGGTGCTGGCCGGCCCGGCGGCGCGAGTGGCGCTGGCCACAATGCCGGCCCGCAGATGTGTCCCTGAGCCGCTCCTCGGGGCTTTCCAGGGAGGCTCCAGGAGCTGTGCGCATGAATCATGGGCTGGCTGGGAAAAGAGAAACGCGGCGATGATGGGGGGGGGCTGGGAGGTGGGGGAGGGCTGCAGCAGCCCCCCGGAGGGAGCTGGGGCTGTGCTGGAAACAGCTGCCTGCGGGCTGGTTCGTGCTAATTTTAGGGGTGGGATTGGGCGGACACCCCGGAGCCGAGCCCCTCACGCCTTCGCCGCCGCGGACGGTGCGCAGCGCGGAGCCGGAGCCATCCAGCCCATCCTGTCTCCCGCAGCCAGCCGGGAGGGAGGCGAGGGGCGAGGGTAAGAATAGCACGGCCGTCCTTCCCGGCGCCCGGCTCCGTGGCCAGGGATTTCCGGAGCAGGGCGGTGCCCCGCGGCTGGCGGGGATGCGGCGCCTGCCCGTGCACCGGCGGCTCCGGGTGCCCGCGCCATCCCCCGCAGCTCCGTGCGGGGAATTGCATCTCCTCTGTCCCGTCCGAGCCGAGGGCTGGCGGTGACCAGCTGCAGGTGTCCGTGCCAGCCGTTTCCGCGGTAGCCAGAGCGCACGATGGGCAGGGAAGGGGATCCAGACCGGGCTGTCTTACGACCATTCCAGGTCCAAGCCATTTCAGCTCAGAGAATTTCAAGGAGAAGGAACAGGGACATTTAAAACCAGACTGGTGACAGCCATTAAATACACCCTGTCAGGAACACACGACGGTTTCCCAGTCTGTTCACTTTTCCCCAGAGATGCTCCAGTGTGGGTGAAAACAAACCAAAGACAACGTGGGGGCTTTTACTTCTGCAGCTGAGAGATGCAGCACCCCATGCCCTCGCCCTGCCCTTCCCCTGCAAAGGCAGGGACACCCTGCAGATATCCTATCCGTGGCCCTCCGTCGGAGAGGAACGGCTGCTGCAAACCGCACAGCCCTGCAGAGCAAAGGTCTTTGTGTGAGAAGGAGCCGGTTCCCCACCGCTTCCTCCGCCCTGCTGCCTGTGACCCACCGCGTCCTCCGGGCCCAGAGCTGGCCCAGGCAGGAAACAGGTGGGATAAATATTTGTGCAAACCAGAGCGAAATTTCCCTTGAAGGCCGTGCAATGTGTTTCCCTCGCCGCGGCTGTGAATGGGAAGGTAACGGTCAGCACAGCAGCAGGTGCTGCCAGGCTGGTGTGGGACCGGTGCTGCCGCCTTCCCGGGGAAAGTGAACCCAACGCTCTTACTTCACCCCAAAGACAGGCTCGGGAAGCTGATGGGGGCTGCAGGAAAAGCAATCCTGGAAAAACTTAGGCATTTAATTGCTGTGGCTTAAACCCAAGGCCCGTGGGAGGGAGCCCTGCAAGGTAGGGGCCAGCACATCGCACCCCAGGAGAGCCAGAGGGCTGTGGGGTCAGCACAACAGCTCCCGTGCTGCTGGGATGGAGCAAAATCTGTTACAGGCCCAGCGTGACATTCCCAAAGATCTGTGCCTGCCCTTTGCAAGGCTGGTTGAGAAAACCACTGAGGGCCACACGCCCCTGCAGGGCTGCAGGCACAGCCCCGGCACGGCCGGTGCACACAGTGGGACACGAGCAGAGGGACGTGCTGGCAGCACAGCAGGGTGGGCACTAAGCAGGAGGTGCTGGCAATTTGGGACCAGATGTTACCCAATTCCTGATGGGGGCTGTTCCCCTGGGATGTACCCTGCCTGCTGGGAGGGACTGAAGTGTGAGAGCACAAGGGAGCACATGGGTCTGGTGATTTCTGCAGACCCAGAAGCTCTTGCTCTCCCCTTGGAGAACAGTGGTCAGGATCTGATCTGCTGAGCCCATCAGCACCAGTGTGAAGGGGGGCAAATGCGGTGGGAACCCTCTGTGATGGGAGTCTGCAGCTGTAGCGCCCAGCTGCACTGGGGGATGAGGAGATTCAGAGGACTATCTTTATCTAGAACCCAAATTGAACAAGTCTGTCTCAAACAGCTTCATCTGGTTCACTTCAGAGTCGGTCAGTGAGAAAGGAGTGGGAATTTTCTGTCTAAATAAGAGGGCGAGGTGAGCCCGGGCAGCACAGGATACAGGCGCCTCTGAGCTAACACGCACTCGGTACAGCCCCAACATCTGCTCTCTGACCTCTTGAGCTCCAATTGCCGCCGAACCCGATGCGGCTGCCTTCCCCCTCTTGAGTTTCCTCCTCCTCCTGCCTGCAGAGACCATGAGCTCCCCGGCCAAGGAGCAGGTGGGCACTCGCTTCCCCCCACAGCGCTCCAGTAGCTGAGCCCTGTGATTTGGGGGCCGGAGGGTGGGGACAGGCTCTGCAAATCAACAAGGTTTCACAATAGTTTGCTTAAGGGCTTGTGACTTATGGCTCAGGTGCTCCAGGCAGGCCGGGAGCAGCCCTGTCCTGGCTGCCCACAGGAGCCCAGCCCACCCTGCCCTTGGCGGGGACAGCCCTGCACCCCCTGGGGCACAGCTGCTCCAGGGACACTGCAGGAGGCTGAGCCACCACCATGCCCTGGGCACCAGCTACTCACACCCACTGAACCTGCGAGGTCCAACCAGCGTCCCTCAGGGCAGCTGCCCACATTGCTGAGAGCGTGAGATCCACCCAGCAGAAATCAGCACGGCCGACTCGATCCTTTCCCCTCCTCTAACTCTCCCCCTTTTCTCCTCCCTCTCCTGCTCCCCTTCCCCCAAAAGCTCTTTGTCTCCAGGCTCTGCGGAGGAAGCAGACCTTCTGAAAATAAACTCTTTCTGCTTTGATCTGGTTTATGGGCACGCACTGTTTATAGCTCCGTGTGTACGACTTGACACCTTCCCACCTGCGGCCCCAGCAACTGCTTCTTATCACAGCCACTTTGGATATTAACAGGGCAGCAGGGAGGGTGATCTGGAGGTC
>VZTE01004354.1:796183-817122 GCA_013397775.1 Eulacestoma nigropectus | reverse complement strand
GCCCCTGGCCCCCCACCCCCCACTGCCCCCCCAGCCACTGCCGCTGCCCCTCCCCAGGCAGGAGGGAGACAGGCTGGTGTCTCCCTGCATGTGATAATTGCATCAGCCCATGTTTATTGGGATGTTTATCTCGACCTGCAAAGATGGGAGGGTCCTAATAGGTCGAATCCGTCCCTTCCCCACTGGAATTAGCTCCTTTTGACCTGTCCCTCTGCACAGCCCAGGACAACACTGGGTTCCCATGCCTGTGTTCTGACCTGGTGGATGTACGCATGTGGGAAGGGGGGGCAGGAAAAGCCTGGAAAGCCCCAAATCTGCTCTATTCTGACCTGCTGGAGTGTACATTGAAGCAGGTGTCACCTGGCCGTGGGACTGGGGCCCATGAAGGCACCACAGCCTGGCTGCGGTCAGCACTGGAGCACCCAGGTTCCCAATGGGGCTGTCACCATGGGCAGAGGCCCGGGGGGGTAAGCTCAAGGCACGAGGGGCTTTGCTTCAGCTCCCCACAAACCTGGAGTTGCAGACAGGAGCTGTGCTGTGAATGCCAGTCCTGCTGTGGGGCTGTGGCACAGCAGTGACAGCAGCAGCAGCAGCTGGGCCAGCCCTGACCCTGCTGTGCAGCCCCGGAGCGAGGGCAGGTACCGCAGCCTGCTCCAGAGCCTGCTTCACCCAGCTCTCTGCCACACTGCAACTTCCTGGAAAGAGCCCAAGATGTTGCAATAAAATGTCTGTTAATAAACAATGTCAAGTCTGGGCTACATTTACAATCATCTTTTACCCAGGCTGGCCCTCAAAACATCCGCCAGCAGGGCATCTCTGCTGGTAACACAATGAGCCAACGTCCCCGGCACGGGTCGCAGCAAGTCCCGGGATGCCCACACTGCTTCACCTCCTCATCCACACCAGCGGGGACCAGGGACTGCACCCGCACTGCCTGAGCAGCCCAGTGTCCCGAGGGACCCCAACACCCCCCTGCCTCCCACCCCCACCTCCTCCACTGACCCCAGGCAGCTGCTGCCCCGACCCCAGTGCTGCAGAGGTGGCCCCAGGTGCCGCATTTTGGCCCTGACCCTGACACACCAATCCCTTCACCCCATCTCCGCATCCCACAGGTCTCTGGCTGCGCCCACTCTGCTCGACCTGGTACCTTCAGAGCAGTACAAGCGACACCAAATACCCTCTGTAACACCCAGGTCAGCCGGCTACACAGAAGATCAGTAGAGGTTTTGAAAATTTCCCCTTCAAAAGCTGGGGGAAAATGAAATTTCAAGGCTCATTCCCAAGTCCTGGATTAGATCAGCCTTGGTCAGTTCTTCCACCGTCATTCAGACACTTCTGAAATATTTTGTTTTCACTTTGAACATACAGAATGTTTTTAAGTGCATTTAATAAGCTTATATTTCATGGGAAAAAAAGAAATCATTGTGACTTGGAAAAAATGAGATTTTTTTACAGATCTCCAATGGTGGGGGCATATTTTGAAGTAGAGAAATGAATCAAAATCCACTTTTCCCCACCATATTGATTGCAGCTTTCTTTCTCAAGAAGCACCATTTCCTTGAAACATTCCTGCCCGCTCTGGTAGCAGTGCTCACTCCAAAGCTCCTTCCGCACGGAAGGAGAGTAGCACTCAAAACTCCCATTTAAAGCTGATACGGGGGCGCAATGGGGCACTCCTGGCCACGAGGTGTTTCTGAGGGCAAGCACGGAGCGCAGCCCCAGCGGCACTGCCGGCGGCAGGGGATGCTCCTCCGCCCCCGGGACCCTCGGGGCCACGCTGTGCCCCGGGCAAGGGGCCCGAAGCCGCGGCGCTGGGGGAGCAGGGAGGCCGCGGGGCTGTGCCGGGGCACCTGCTCCGAGGTTACCCAGCCTCCGGCAGGCCAGCGTGTCTTGCACAAGGGCTCTTATCAGCACGGTTCGGGGCTGAGTGGCGGCACGGAGAGCGACGGGCCGGGGGTTGCTCTTGGCTGTGGAGCACCCGGGCTGCAGCCAGGCGCCGAGGCTGGGGAACAGCCTGCGCTGTCACGCTGCGAGCCAACAGCTCCAGCGCACGGAAACGCGTGGAAAACAGCCCAGAAATCCCGAGGCTTGGCCTGGTGTGGGGAATGACTCTCCCTTGGCATCCTCCCCAGCACATCGCCGCCTCCCCAGCAGTCTGCGAGGGCAGGGGATCCCGCCGCCCTGCAAACCACGATCCCCCGGTGTGACGGGACCTGCAACCGGAGCTGCCAGCTGGATGTGGGAATCGCTGTGCGAAACACCGGGAGAAGGTCTGATCCTGCCACACACCATGTCTCACAGGGGCTCTGCACTCTGCATTTCTCACCTTTGCTTTCCACCTCTCCTGGCTGTGATCCAAGCCCCAGGTGAGAGTCTGGGCTGAGCAGGAGTCCCTGCCACCTCCCTGGGAGCACATTAACCACATCCCTGTCCAACCCAGACCCGGCCCTCAGAGGAAAACCCCGTCATCCTTTTGGGCAGACACTTGCCGAGGCAGCATCACCTAGGAAGGGGCTGGTTTTCTTCATGTGTTTGGGGGAACCCCAGGCACGGAGCCAGCCCAGCCGCACTTGTCAAACACAGTCACCATAGTGGGGACCTGGCAGTAACACAGGGGCAGTTCCTGAGCACCACCTGTGAACCTCAAACAACTCCAGCAGCAGAGGAAGGTGAGGCAGTTCTTGTTATTGAGCCTCCTGAGGACACACCCCCACAGGTAATGGAGGAGTACTTTCCAGGTTTCAGGGCAGCTCCTGGGCCCTGGAGCTCATGGAGCAGGACTGAGGAGCGCGGCCACCCACCTCCCGCGGGGTGTGCAGTGCCAAGTCAGCCAGGCGTCCACAACAACCTCTGTTTGATGTGGAGCCTCTGCCTTCTCCTCCCCAGCCCCATGTTTGGGTCGTGAGGGCCCGAGGAGCATTTCAGTGGCCACGTGCCAGCTGTGCCCGTGGGGAGAGCCCTGTGCCCTCCAGAGCCTCCATCCCCCCGTGCTGCAGCCCCCTCCAGCACCCCCATGGCCAGCAGCGGCCGTGCCCAGCCAGCAGCTCGCGGCACACCATCAATCACTGCAGCCACACCGTGCCTCCCACCCCAGAGCTTCTTGAAAGAAACTCCTAATTTTCAACACCTACTTAAGGCACTTGAGGCTGTGTCGCTGCCGGCAGACGTGAGCTCATGCTGGTGCTCGTAGGCATGTGCCACCCTGCTCCAAGGCTGACGCCCTCAGCAAAACATCTCCCCCAGCTTCTGGCTGCACGAGTGGGCGCCAGACGAGCACCAGCTGAGGAACAAAAGGTGGGGTCACAGGTGGACCCCCACTGCCCGCGTGGCTCCCAAGGCCTCATGGTTTTAAATATGAATGTCTCAGAATAATTAACCAGGGGGACACAGGAGAGATTCCATGTTTGCCTCCCCTGGTGACACAGGGACAGTCCTGCAACATTGCTGAGTTTGTGACTCACCAGCACAGGAGTTGGGAGGGGGTTTCATACAGCATCTCCCCACCGAGGTCCTGCTGCCCTGGAGCACCCCTGCCACAGAGATGGAGTGTAGTTCTTGGGATGGTGCCTCTGTCCTGTCCTGTCCTATCCTGCCCTTGTGGCAGCCAAGACCTTCCCTCCCCAGGTGATGCCTGAGTAGGGCAGAGAAAGAGGAAGGTGCTATTTCAGTGGGAAGCTCAAAGGCAAACAGCTTTCAGCTGCTCCTGTGCCAGGGTGTGAGCAATCAACTCCTGGAGCTCTTGCCAAAGGGTCACTGTGCCAAAGGGTCACTGTCGCCCCCCTGGAGGCACTGTCAGCCACAGGCAGTGAGGCGCTCGGGTGCGTGTGCCCCTGAAGAGGCTCTTCCAGGCATGCAGAAATGGAGTGGGTGGCACCCAAGGGAAGGCTCGGCCCTGTCCCTGTCGCTGTCCCTCAGCCCACATGTAGACTGGACTCGGTGTAACGTCCGAGCTGGGCAGTCCCTTCCCCAGGGCGGCAGCCTGGGCTGGAGGAGCACAGCCAGAAGTGGACAGCTCTCTTGGTTTCTCACCAGCCCTGGGCTACCACAAATGTTTTCTTCTGGCTAACCACAGCCTGGCTGCGTGTGAAGGTCCCAGGCCCCAGGGGATGAAAGCCTTTGGTGATTTCCCCTGCTTCATGCAAACCAGGCTCCAGTGAACACCACATGAAAGAGATGGGGGGCAGAGAGGGCACAGGAAAGGTTCCCAAGAAGAGAAAATGTTGTGCCCTGGAAATGGGCCTTGTTGAGAAGCCAAAATAACGCTGAGATACCAAGCTGTCCTAAACCACCTGGGCGAGAGAAGCCCCACTTGCAGGGCCACCAAGCAGCCTTGATACATGGATCTCCAAGGCCTTTTTGGTCTGTGAAACAGAAGAGGTGTCTGACACCAAACACATCTGGGGTGAGGTCCCTCATGGGGCAGCACCCTACAGAGTCACCGTGTGCCCCAGAGAAAAGGCTGAAGCTGGGAGGGGCTGCTCAACATCCCAGGGCAGACTGAGGCTAGGTGGGGATAAAGGGGTTAAAAATCCAGGAAAAAGCTGCAAATGGATTTCACAGATGGCCCTTTAGCCACAATTGCAAACCTCCCCAGGCCGAACTCTGGTTGTGTGGGTCCCTGTGGGTGCTGGGGCGAGGGGGGCAGGACAGCACTTGGAGACCCCTCCCGTCCGGCACCCCCAGGAGACGGCGTGGGGCAGCGGCTGGGGCGCAGAGTGTGGCCTTGGTTTCAGCAGGAGGCATGGAAAATAAGAAGGATGAGGTCACTGCAAAGCGGTCGTGTAGGATGTGATACAGGAGAGGAGTGGGGCGCACGGAGGAACAAGGAGCTATTGTAACCTTGCAGAGCAAGGAAAAACCAGCTGTGGGGATGGCAGGTCACCTCCTGCTCACGCCAGGCATTTGGGATTCAGCTTGTCTGAGGTCACAGCAAACGGGTGTAGAAGAGGAGTGGGTAGAAGGAGGTGGTGGAGGCCGGGGGGGGGATCCTGTGCAGAAGCATGGACATGGCTTTCCCCTGCACTGCACCAGCCCTGCTGGCGGAAAGTACTGCAGGTACTGCTGCAGCCAGCTCAGGCACACAGAAACAGCTGGAAAACACCTGGCACAATGCTGGGAAACGCCCCGTGCACGGGTCTGCCCTGTGTTCAGCTCCTGGTCCCCAGGGCATTCACTGGCACAAGCCATGGTTTGAGGGTGCTCAGAGCGTTTCTCTCATCCCTCCACCCTTTGAGCCTCTCGGTTTTTTAGCTGTGCCGTGCTGTGCCCAGCTGGCAGAGGGTGGCTCCGTGCCCCACGCCATGGAGAACCCCAGCGCTATCCCAGGATGCGCAGGAGGTGCCGCGGCTCGGCCTGGGGCCCCGCGCTGGCCGGAGGGTCCAGCCCTGGCTCAGCCCCCTTCCCTCGGTCTGCCCGGCGGGGCTGCAGCCCCCGAGCCCCCGCCGGCCGTGCCCCAGACTTTCTGTCTGCACCGGGACTTCCCGTCCCCGCTCGGCGCTGCCGCCGCGAAACCAAAGAGCGGCTTGTTCGGCTGCCGGGGCCGCCTCCGCGCTGACTGCCCCGCTCTGTTCCCGCGAGCAGTAATACACCCAGAGCTCTTCGCATAAATTGAGCTTCCCAGAGCCGGGCTGGTGGGGAGACTTTAATGGGAAGGAAAATAAACCGAGTACTCGGCACGCGGGGAGGTGTGGTGCTGGCAGAGGGGCGCCGCGAGAAGGCTCCTCTTGCCTTCTTTTTTCTCCCGGCTTGTTCGCTGAGGGCGCACACGTATGCACGGCTGCCTGCGCCGTGTGCTTGCTGCCCGGGACGCCAAGGAAAAGAGAGGCATTCTACAGGAGCTGGTTGAGAGCTCTGAGCTCTCTGAGCTGCCGAAGCGCTCGGCGGCAGCACCCAGCCTCGGAGGAGGCGTCTGCTTCAGGAGAAGCTGCTGCTTTCCTCCCCACGTCGCTCCCCTCGGGGCTCCGAGGAGGCTGTGGCGGCGCGGGCACCAGCGGGGATGTCGCTGTGCCGGGACGGTGCCAGCGCGTTTGTGATTTCTCAGCACAATGCTGCGATTCAGAGCCTGGGGAAGCTCATGAGTCACGCTGAACTTCCCCGGCCAGTCACCGCTGGGAAACACTCGCATCTGCTCAGCCGCCCGCACAGTGCCTCCTGCTCAGGAATAATTCCATCGCTTCTCCCTTCCCGCCTGCTGCCGGTGCCGGCTGGGGCTGCTCCAGGAATCAGCAGCCCAGGGACGATGGTGCAGGGGAAGCCGTGACAGAATCCAAGAGGGGGGAAACAACAGAATTTGGAAGCAGGAGAAGAAAAGTGCCTGTGTTTAATTGCTTGTCCGTGCACAGTGGACACCAGCCAGGCTTTCAGGGCTGCTGGCACCTGCACCGCCCATGTCCCTCCCGGCAGAGGAGGCTCTATTGACTTAACTCTGGGGCTGCACCTATTCCTGTTTGCGAAGCCTTTGAAGCCCTCGGGGAGAGGAGCAGGGCCTTCGGATGCGCCCGTGACTCAGGAGAATCCGCCCCCTCTATGGCCAATAATTACCCCGAGCGGGAGGAGGGAGGCTGGGGCCGTGGGCATCCCCCACCTGCGGGCAGCCCCGGGCGCAGGGGGGACACGGACGGGCTTCCCCGGGGCCTCGCGGGGGCTGGGAAAAGTCCACAGGTTCGGGAAACAGCGTTTCCCTTTGAACACGCTGTCAGTTTTCAACAAACGTCAGAAATACAAATGGGAAGTGAAATCCCACTTTTATAAAAATATTTGCTTTGAGCTGAACGAGGCTTGTTAAGGGAAAGGGTGGGTTTGAGTTTCTTTTCAGTAAGATGCTCCTCTCATCCTGCTCCCAGGGAAGGCAGTCTCCCCTCGCCCTGCTGCATCCCCAGGGCCACGTGCCAGTGGTCACGTCCCACCCGTGTCCCCTCTCTTCTACAAAGTCCTGCTGAGCCGAGGGGACCCCGGGGAGCAGCCCTGGCACAGGCCATGGCACGCCCTCGCCCGGGGCAGGTGAGTGGTGCTGTTCTGCCCCGAGAGCCCGGCCGGCAGCTCGGGGCCCCGTCCCACTCCAGCTTCCCGTGAGGGGAGCCGTCCCACGGCGCCGGTGCCCCGTCTGTGCCGCATCCTGCTGAGTAACACCGGGCCACATCCATACATGGGGAAGAGCCGGCGAGAGCCGCTCTCCGCTGTCAGACCTCTCCCTCGCTCAGTAAATAACATTCCTGCTAACGCTGGTATGTAGGAAACTTTCCAGCTCTCCGGCTCACGTCAGCATCGGGCTGCACGGTCCGCCCGGCAGCAGGGCTGTGTGGGGCACGGGCTGCACCCCGGGCAGACTCCGGGGCACAGTGGGGTCCCTGCTCGCCCACCTCTCCCAGCTCCACCTGCACGGGCAGCGTTTTGCTTTGGGGGAAATATGAGAACCTCTCGGATACCTTGTGGTTCCCTGTGCCCCCTCGGGGGGTGAAAAGGGGGTGCCTGTGAAACCCTGAGTTCTCTAAGGGATCAGTGCACCAGCAAAAGCCTCAGTTTGTATCAGCCCAAACATCCCAGGCCTCCCACCGAACCCCAGCTCCTCTGCTTCTGCCATGGTGGCTCCCAGGGTCAGCGGCTGGGACCCAGGAGAGCAATTTTTGCTTTTCTTCCTCATCAGCCAGGCCTTCTCCCGAGAGGGCCCAGTGTGCTGGACACCTCCCCACTTCCTGGGCTGCTGTCCCACACCTTCCAGGGAAATCACACCCTCATCCCAAACCGATGCAGTCAGGCTCACAGCTCATTTTATGGCCTCAGAGGGAATTCCACGGCTGGGGGATGAGCCCACATGTGGTTGTGTCACAGCCCTGCAGCCTTGGAAGAGGGGCCTCCCTGGCTGTTCCTGCTGCAGATGGGTGGATTTGGTAAAAAGGGTGCTCGAAGGCCTGGGCAGCTGATGTGTTTTATGCACCACCGTGGGTCAGAGTGGGATCCCTGCTGGAAAATAGGAATAGGAGCCAGAGCTCCAAGAGTCGGCATGGAGATGGCCCCACTATCCACTCGAGCCCTTCCTGGCCACTCGGCAGAGGAAATGTGTACTGAGGGCTGCTGGGGATGGGCCATTTCCTCCCCTGGGCTTTTTCTTCTCTTCTTCTTTCCTTCTATTTAGGTACCTGAGGATCAGTGGAGGAAAGCCTGGCTGGCGTGGGGCAGGGGCTGTGCAGAGCTGTGGGTGCTGCTGGACCCTGTGGGTGCTGCCAGAGCCTGCTGCAGCCCTGTGCCCGTGGGTTGGCCGTGCTGGGAGGTGGGTTTGTGCCGAGCTGTATTGACCATGAGGGGAAATGAAAATAAAAACATGGTGTTTCCAACTGTCTCTTACCGTGCCCCCAAAAGTGGTGGGATGGCTGTCTTAGTGCTGCTGCAGCCCAGCGAGCAGGATGGGGACTGGGGGGAAGATGTGGCTGGGGCCTGGCTGCAATCCCTGCAGGAGCCCGGGATGCCAGAGAGATAATGAGAGGGGATGTTAAACATTACTGCAGTCACAGGGCTATTTATCTGACACGAACAGAGGCAGCCGGGAATCCTCCAGGGTGCACAGCTCAACTTAGACCCCATTAAAGTTCCTTTTATTCCCTGTGTTTTGGCTGATGTTGAAGCAGTGCCTGAATTGCTCCTGCGGGAGGTGAGCTCCCTGCCTGGCGTCAGCTCTGCTCCCGCTCTGGACAGTGGCCGGGCTTGGGCTACCTCTGCTGCTCCATCCCTGCACCCCAGCACCCAGCTCCCAGCCCGGGGACAGGCAATCCCAAAGCACAGGGCAGTGCAGGGTGGGCAGAGTGTGTAGGAGACAAGCTGAGGGTCCCTCTCGAGCTGTCCTGGGGCTCTGTGGGATGGGGACAAGAGGGAGAAGCCAAAGTACGGAAGCCAGGCTTGGGCTGCCTGCCTGCAGCTTCCCAGTGCTGCCAGGACGTTATCTCCCTCTGCTCTGAGATTCCGGGGGGATTTTTTTCTATCCAGAAGTAGGAAAAAACCTGAACAAGCTCAGAGATTTTTCTGTACCAGGGCAGCAGAGCTGCCACTAAAGAGCTTGCACTTCCACGCCAAGCCTGTTGTGAACTAGAAACAAGTTTAGTTTTGGAAGGGAACACAGCAAAATGAGACAATTTGGACACTTGTCAAACATTTTTTGGACCCCTGAGTTCCTGCCCTGCACTTCCCCGCTAGCTGCTCCTGCGTGTGGCTTTGGGGCTACAGAAGCACCGTGGCTGGGGCAGCAGCACCACGGAGCTGCTTTTTTCAGCCGCGCTCGCCATGGCCGGGCCGGGCGCCACAGCAGAGCCGAGGGGACGCCCGGCCGGTGCAGGTGCCAGCACAGCATCACCCACCCTGCCCGCAGCCCGCGCGGGTGAGCAGGAGCTGGGTGCTGCTCCCGAGGCAGGGCAAGGCAGGAGGGCAGCAGGGCAGCCAGAGGCTGGGGAATTCGGATCCAGAAGCGGAACAGACGATTTCCAAGCCGTCGTGACGGTGCGCAGTGATGAGCCGGGGCTGCTTCAAAGGGAACCAGCTTTAACTGGATCAAACCCCGAGCCAAAAGCATAAACACTAGGAGGAAGTTTGGCTAAAGTTAAATCATGTTTTATTTAAAAATCTCCCTCTCCTTGTTGTAAGATGGAAACTCTACATCTGAAAAGTGAAACTAAGATTGGAAACAGTCTGCAGTCATTAAGTTTATGCTACTTTTTTTTCTCCAGCTTCTCAAGTAAAATATCAACTGGCTCCACTGTCAGGGACAGGAAACATTAGTAATAAGTTCATAGATTTACATTTTCCCCAGGGAAATACAGGAATATCAGAGATCAAAAGTTGGAGAAAGGAGTTATTTTTATACAGTGATTTGCAACCAGCATTCATTGAGGGGAGTAAATAAATTACAGGCCTTTCACTTTGGGGTTGTTTAAGTTCTTTTTCTTTAATGCTGTCCCTTTTAACTACTGTAGAGAGTCTGTCAGGCCTTACACTGAGCAGGAAAGCTTCCCTGCCTGCCAAAGGGGCTGTTTTCCAGCAAATACAGCTGGTCACTGCAGTTCATTGTCATACCAGATTGTCACGTATGGGCCTGGGGCAGGTGGGCATTGGGGTGGCTCGGGGTAGGACGTGGGACAGGCCAGCCTGGCACGCAGGGACAACGCGGGGAGAGGACTCTGCTGGCCAAAAAGGTCCATTTGGGGGCTGCCAGAGCCAGCGAGGGGTACCTGTGTGAGGCAACACTGCTGCCAGAGCTGGGGCTGTTGGGGCCTCCCCTCTGCCTCCGCCAGCCCCGGTGACTGCTGCTTCAGCCCAGGCAGGGTGGTGGCCCAAGGCACCCGCTCTCCAGGCGGGCAGGGGTTGCCCCAGCGGTTTTGCTGCCACCCAGCCCAGTCCTCCCCACGACCCAGTGGGTGGCTTGTGGCACCCTGGCCCCTCGGGGTGTCTGCCTGAGCTCACGTCTCAGCCCAGGGACACCCCGTGTCCTGTGCCAGGTCTGCTGCTGCAGCCCCTGCTCACCGTGAGCTGCACCATGGGGCACCAGAGCTCCCTCAGCCATGTCCCCCTTGTCCTCCAGGTCACCCACAGGGGCTGAGATGCTCTGGCAGGGTCGGGGGTGGCAGGGAGCCAGACCCAGTTGTGGTGGAGACACTGGAAACTTTGACCAGGCATTTTGTCTGGTGTCATCAATTAAAGGTGAGGCACTCGCTGGCTGGGCAGGATAATGAATGATGGGTTTAAGTACAACTGGAAAAACAATAAAATACTCTATTAGGGTGACACAGCTGTGAACAATGAACATTAAACAACTTTGCACGAGCAGAGCTGCCGCAGCCACACTCAGCCCTGGCGCTTGATGGATTCCTGTTTGGAGTACGCCTCACAAAGCCACTCTGCATCCACCCTGGGCTGGGAACCGCTCTCTCCTTCTCCTGCTTAGAAATACATCCACATAAAACGTGCTTTAAGAATCCCCAAAGGTTCATTAATGTCACAAGCAGGGGAGGAGAAAAGAGTTGGAAGGTCTTGAAGTACATGTCGGAAACACTCCAGAGAAAACTGTAAATGCTGCTGGGATGAACTGCAGGCTCTGGAGGATCAGTCGTGCTGGAAGACTATTTATTTTCCAGTCTATTTTAAACACAGGACTGTTTCAGATAAGAGTTGCCTGCGGTGGCAGACAGGATCGTGGGACTGGTGTGCAGGAACTCATGCCAGATTCATTTCTGGGGAGTATTTCCTCCCTGCCTTGATAAATCTGCCTTGTCTGCTGCACCAGGTTACTTCCTTTGGAGTTCTCTCTCCTTATTATTACTTATTAAAGTTGCCTGCAAATAGCACTTGGGCTTCATGCAACATCCTGTGCGACAATTCATCCTTCTCGTTATCTCAAAGCTGACAATTCCCACCAGGGCCAGCAAGGGTGGATGGAAAAATGCCTTGAAAAGAAACAGAAATGGCCATCCCTTCTTGCGAGGCTGAAGAAACCGCACTGGGGAGGCTGGAAAGGGCAGGAGATAAGTGGGAACTTCCCCCTCGCCAGGGACAAAACTATGAAGGGGAAGAAAAGAAGAAGAAACAAAGCCGGCAGCACCAATGAGTGTCTTCCCGTCGCCCGCTGGTGCTGGGGTCCTGGGCTGGTGTTCAGAGGGGTCAGCGAGCCCCCCACGACCTGACCTTGCAAACTACCCCCCTTTGCCTAGATCTTATCTGGGACACGGTGCTCAGGTTACACAGCTCCGTGCAGGGCTTTCCCCTGCAGACTGAACCCACCTCTTCGCTCTGCACCGCCCGGCACGGCCGCGCCGAGAGGCCCGGGCAGGGTCACCGGCCCCTGGACTTTGAAACTCTGCTGCACCCCTTGCTGCAGGGAGGAGATGCAGCGTCCCAGCAACCAGGGCTGAGGGCAGGGGCAGCTCTGGTGAGTCGAGCTGCTGGCAGATGCTCATTCCTACGGGTGGGCTGCAAATGGCATTAGCTGGGGATGCTGTGCTGGAGCTGCTCTGGGGAGGGCTCTTCCTGCCTTCCTGGCCTCCAGGGCTTCATCCCTGGCAGCATGAGCCATTGGGTTGCAGCTCCCAGCCCTCATCTCACCCAGATCTCTCAGCTTGATTGAGCTGAAAAGTCTGGCTTGGCTCCCGCAAGCGTGAGGCGCTGCCGTCGGGGAGCTGCACTCGTGTGTGAGCCTGAGCATCACTCGTGGGACACAGCAGCGGCTCCCCTGGCCCATCCTGACAGCCCCCCCAGCCCTGGCCATCTGGTCCCTCCACTGACTCCCAGCCTGAGCCATCCTCCCCTGAAGCAGCCTTTGCTCAGGCACGTGCCCTCAGTCCCTGGTCCGGGCACCACGGCCCTGCTCGGGGGACAGCGCTGCCCTGCCCATGTGGGCTTAATCACGGAGCATCTGCTTCCCATTGCAGCCGCCCAGGGCAGGTTTCCCTGGCAGCCTCCTGCAAGGGTGCTAATTTTATGTACACAGGCTCATTCAGTGTGGAATCGGGAGAGCTGGGCAGCAGCAGGGGAAGGGGGGCCCTGCCCTGGGCAGGGGGAGTGAGGCAGAGGGGGGCCAAGGCGATGCAGAGGGAGAGAGGCTCCTCCTCCCACCGGGGCTATGGGGAAGTTGGAGGCAAGTCTCAGAGACACTTGGCCCGGCACAGCAGCGTGGAGGGGTGCCAGGGACTATTTTCGGAAACCTCGCTCATGGTAACATCCCGAGCCCGGGGTAACACTAACCCGGAGTCGCTGGCACTGCCTGACCCGTCCCAAAGCTGCAGGGTTTGCGAGACGGCTCCTCGTGTGCGGGGATGGGCAGCCCCAGCGCCAGGCAGGAATCTTAACTATCACTTCCCGGCCACAGCTCCTAGAAAGGGCAAATTCTGCTGGTGCCAGACGACGGATGACTCCTCCAGACGTCTTGGAGAAGCCTCTGGAAAACTGTCTCTTCAAGGGAGCTCAATTTTGGCTTTCTAAATTGAGGCTCCCCAAATTGCTTTTGGAAGCATTAGCCATTACTATTTTCCTTCTGTTTAATCGCAGTATTTTCCCTGGTCCTCAGTGATAACAGACATCCAAGATCTTCATGCCCCCTAGGAGAGGCCACGCACTGTCACCCCCCCAGCTCCCACACTGTGCCAGTCCCCACCGCTGTGCCAGTGCTGCCATCACCCCCAGTCCCCAGGCAAGGACGGGTGACACCGAGCGAGAGACTGTCCAGTCTGCCCTTGGCAAGGGGCAGGGAGCACTGCAAGCCCCGGCTCCGCTGCAAACCCGCCAGGGAGCTCAGTGCCAGCCATGCCCAGAGCCCACAGACCCGGCCGAGCGCCTGCCTGCAGCACGAGTGACAAGGAGGTGGCTGTGACAGGGTGGGGACAAGCCCATCCCCGTGGCCAGGGGCTGCTGACAGCAGCACGTCACCCTCTGAGAGCGCTTCAGCTGCTCAAGGAAAACCTCGGAGCGCTTTGATCTGTGCCGGGGCTCCTGGATGCAAAGCAGGCACGGGGTGATGGTGGCTGTGGGATGAGCCCTTCAGCTGCCGACTCTCCCTCCTGGGGAGCAGCAGGGCTGCCCTGGTGGCTCTGAGCAGCGCTGGCCTCGCCAGCACGGCCTGAGGGGGCACCTGAAAGCACGTGCAGGAGCAGGCAGGGCTGCACAGGGATCAAAGGTCATTGGAGTTCTCTGCTTCAGGGTACGCTTTGCATCCACCTCTGCCCTCCCTTGCAGAGCCACCAAAGGCCATGGCAAATCTCTGTGGTGTGGGCTGGGGTCAGATCCTGCTTGGCAGCACATCCCAGACCCAGCACCCAGCGTCCCAGCACCCTGGCTGTGGGCTGACAGACCTTGCAGCATCCAACCCATCTGATGCGGGAAAACGGGGCACAGAAAGCAAAAAGCCAAACACGGAGCAGCTGAGAAAGCTCAGGTCTCTGCCTCAGAACAAGATCATGTTGGCAAGATCCCACACAGCCCAACAGCAGCCAGGCCCTTGTGAAGAGGCCATCATGGTGCAGTTGAAACCCTCCCTGCAGCCTGGCACCACGGCTCTTTGAAGAACCTGCAGGTGGCACCACGGCGGTGAGGAGGGGAAGGCTGGGGGTGCCCCAGGTGTGGCACACGTACCAGGGACCATCTCTGCTCTTCCCTTGCTGGTATTCTCCAGCTCTGAGCCGGAGCATGCCGGGAAAGGCTTCCTGCATCTGCGCTCACAGCCTCCCCCACACTCCCTCCCACCACCCTTTATTTATGGGACAGCTATTTCCTTTCGGAGAGAAGTAGCCAGCAGTATGGAATGGCAAAAAGGCTGGAATGAAAACAAGGTGTTTGCTTAAATTGCGGAAGATTTGAAGTTTCCGACGGGTGATGGTGTGTGACATCCCAGCCTTCCCTCTCTCCCCAGCAGCCGGCGGGGACTGTCCCACAGGCGCGTGCCAGTTGCTGTTTTGGCTCCCGGGATGCTCTGAAGACCATTTGAAGGAAACCATTTGCCATCTACCACAGCGTCTGCATTCAAAAACTCGCCTTCAGGTCCTCATCTGAGTCACAACTACCAATAACTATGAATTTTTCCAGCAAGTGTGGGCCCCACGTTGCTGCCCTCCAGCTCTGTGGAAGCACTGATGGAAGGTTATTGCTGTAAAGTGAGGTTTAGGGAGGAAAATTTAGATGATATTGATCACAGATAGCAGCTGCTGTAACCAGGGCAGTAAACTTTCCTACCCCAGTACTTCTTCTGACATAAAATAACTTGTGTCTTAAGCTAAACCTTTCAGAAGTCTGAGAAAATGTTATTTTTTATGGGATAGGGAAGCCCAGCTCTTCCCATGGCAGCATAGCATGATGCCCTGGGGAAGGTGGATGTGTGTGGATGAGGCACCTGCAGGCTCTGGTAGGTTGAGGCCCCAAGCTACGGGGCCACAGTTGAGGATGCTCTGGCCATCCTGGTGGGGGGACTTGGGGGACCAGGTCCCTGCAGGACCCCACAGGCTTTGAAGCCAACTGGACGGGCAGGACATAGGGAACATTTCCAGCACGGTGGCACTACCCTGGCCGGGCTGGGAGCTCCCTGCACCTCTGCGTTTGCACTGTCCCCACCTCGAATGGCAGCAGATGCCTTTGCAGACAGAGGAAGGGCTCTGTGTGCTTCCTGCCCCTCTCAGCTGCGAGTCTCCAGCGGGCAGGGCAGCTCCCGCGCCAGCTGCTCGTCCCTCGGTCCCTGACATCCTCTCCTGACACACATCGGCTTCCTGCGTGCGGCTCTCGCACCACTTCCTACTGTGCTTCGGTTTCCACCAAGCACTGCATGCCACAGAGTGTGTGGGGGAGGAAATAAAAGAGAAATAAAATGAGCAGCTTTTCCTTCTGGCCCCCCAGGGACCGAAGCGAGGCGCAGGCTGGGCAGGCAGTGCCCGTCCCCACAGCCAGTCCCACAGGAGCTTCCCTGGCGTGGGCTCACATCCGGCTGGGTGGGGAGAGGCCGTGTCCTGCGGTCACCGATGGCTTGACACCAAAACTCACTTGTTCCCTGATTAACAGCCTGATTTCTGAGAAGGGCAGGTGCTCTGCCCTCCCCGCCATCCCTGAGCTGCTGGGGCTGGGTGCTGCCACCCCTGTCATGGTTTTAGGGTGGCAGGAGGCTGCCCTGGCCACGGCAGTGGGATCACTCCCCCCTCTGCCCACTGCAGGGCCACTCTCCAAAACCACTTTCTGCCTCATCAGGAAAGCGGGAAAAGCGATCAATGGCTCTAGCCCTGGCTTTAGAAAGTGGATTAAGGCCAGTGAATAGGAACTGTCTCTCTAATGAAGTGCTATTACCAACAGGCTAATTGAGTAATGACATAATGCAGGCCCTTGAAGCTCTTTATAACGGGCCATGACTCCGTGCCACAACACTCCGCCACTTCCTCGCCCTGCCCCGCTCTGCCTCCAGCACATCACGGCAAAGGAGGCTCAATGTGCAGCACCGTCCTCCCGGAGCGGCCACAGACAAAGTGTCGCCAGCATAACCCTGCGTGGAAAATGCGGAGGTGGAGGGAAACCCGGGCTAATTAGCTCGGGAGCCGCCAATCTCCTCCATGTGAAATGTGAGCCTTTTTATTGGGAAAAGTAAAACAGGCCTCGCATTGCTTCCAGGGAGCCCAGTAAAACAGAAGGTGATCCATACATATGTATGTTATGCTAGATTTAAAATACTTTCTGATGATTTTCTAGGCAGATCTCCAATAAGTTCCAGCACAGCATTGCTATTGTAGAGCGCTCGGCACAGGCTGGTGGTTCCTTCTGGCACCTCTAATTTTGGAGAGGACACTGGTCACTGCTGTGCGTGTGCTGGTGGCCCTTGTGCCAGTGTCCACCCTCAGGTAAAGAAATTAAGCCTACCAGCTTTATGGCAGGTGGCTGAGGCTTTGCTGGGGCCCGGTGCAGCCCTGTGGTGTGGTGGGCATCACCCCGTGCCCTTGTCCGGCTGGGAGAGGTGATGCCCAAAAAGGCGAGCGCAGACAGTGCAAGGCCACAGCGATGCTGCCACCCAGACCACCCACACCCACAGGGAGAGGTCACCTTTATTTCAGCCCTCCTGCATCAGGCCCTCCCCCAGGGCTGCCTGGCTCTCTCCTTCTGCGTTCGCTGTGCTTTATCTGCATGGGAAGACTCGCACCTCCCCAGCCTTGCGCTATCCGTTCATCATCCAATTAAAGATTAATTTGAGATTATTGCACGTGTCAATAGCCCAGAGGCAGAAAAACAATAGCTACACCTGCAGCTTGTTTGTGAGCCCTGCTCCTTATGGCGAGCTGTTAATGGACAGAGGCTTTCACCGGGACTGCCTGTTGACAGGCAGAGCCCTGCACTGGCACCTGCTGCCCTTGTCCACACAGGGAAAACCTCACACACCTCTCGAGGCCTCCTGCATCCATCCCAGCTCTCTCAAGTGGGGAAACCTATGTTGTCACTGCTGATCACCCCACAAGCCATCCCTGCTTCTGCCACAAAGCTCCAATCATTCCCTTCCCCAAATCAGGAACAGCCCCCAGCGATTGGCTTCAATCCGGGCCTTTCCCTGGATTCCGCCTGGTTTCTGTTTGTTTGTTCAGCTTTTTCTAGCTAAGGTAAGAGCCAAAAGAAGAATTAGGCTGCTACACTTTGTAAGGGCTGAGCTTTGGCTGCCTTCTCTGGGGGGCTGCATGCTCAGATGCTGGAAGCGCTCCTGCAGAGGCTGTGGGGGATGCAGGAGATCACAGAATCATGAGGAGAACATTTCTATCAGATAGGTTTGCAATGACAGGAAAAGAAAGTGGAAATTTTTTTGCTTTCTACCACCCTGGAGGTGGGAGAGGGCATTCTGGGGGGCCCCAGAGCTCCTCTTCATCCTCACAGCACAAGGACCAGGTGTGCCTCGCACCTGTCCTTGGGAGACATGGGGACAGAAAGGGGTGAAAAAGGAAATGTTGGGAACTGCAGCCCCCAAATAACTGAGGAGATGAAGCTTAGCCTTTGCAAAGGTGGCTGTAATCCTCCTGCTTCCCTTCTCATCGCCTCTGGGATGCTCCAAATGCTTGCAGAGACAGGACAGGACGAGTTCAAACGGTGGCATAGAAGCTTTAAAGCCCTTTTTAACCGGGTATCTCCACATGGGTCTGTCCCAGGGGGCTCCTACGGCAGGGCGGGTTTCCCAACACCCTTAATTCTACATCGGGTCGGGGAGGGGGGAAAACACTAGTTCTCTCTGGGAAGAAAAGGCACTCTGTGGTTTCCCTGGAGCCTTTGAAAGGGCTCCAGGAGCTGAGGGGACGTACGTGCTAGCTTAAAGGTCCCGTGGAGTTCCGTGGAAATTAAACAGAGCAGTTCAAACGCTCGGCGCCGCGGCCGTGCCACCGCCCGGGGAGCGCGGCAGCCCCGGAGCCGGCAGCGCCCGCACCCCGGACCGGCCCGGCCAGCGGGGCCCCGCTACCTGCCGGGCGCTTGATTGAATCCCGGCTTTTACGAGCGCTGACACCGTAATCTGTTACAGATGGTCACACAAGGTGGCCACCAAATGGTTCCCCCGCTGACGGCCGGCTGCCCCCCGCCCCCGCTGCCCTCCCGAAGCGCAGCCTGCGCTACCTGGCTGAGCCCGCCGGGCTGCGGGCGGCGGCTTCGCGCGAGTTTGGCTCCTGGGGCATTAAAACTGAGAGGGAGGAAGATCGCTGGGCTTTTGCCACGGACCCCAGGCCTCGCTGAGCAGTGCTGGTTGCCCGAGTGAGCACAGGGGACCGAGGGCAGGGCACCACGGCACTGCTGCCAGGGATGCTGCTCTGCGGCTTTCCTTCAGAAAATTAAATGGAAAAGCAATTGCGACTCATTCTCAGGCCCAGCTCCCGGGTGCATTTCTCCATCACAGAGCCCCAAAGGTCTGCAAGGGCAGAGAAAGGCCAGGAGGGATGGCCCTTGTCTGCAGCTGGCTTGAGCTGGACCCAAGGGTGTCCTGGCCATGGTCCTCAGCCCTCTGCTCATCCCAACATCCCTCAGGCAGAAAAAAGAAATACTTTTGCAGTATTAAATTGAGCATCTGGTCAGAAAAGATCTGGACCACATTCATCACCCTGCGACGGGCCAGCAGCTGGCCCAGACCTGGGCGACACCTGGGGAGGTCTGAGGCACTGTCCCAAGGGGCGGGACATCACCTGAGCAGCCGTGCCCCAGGGCACAGGGTGCTGGGCAGGGCAAGAAGCAGATGCAGCAGCAACCCGAGTGCCAGTGGGCTGTGCTTTTGTGATTCAGAACAGGCAGCATTTCTTTTTTCCAGTGTTTTAAGGCCGCATTTGTGTTTGAATGCCAGCGGGATTTGTCAGCCGAGCCTAGGCTGCTCTCCACCCGGTTTATACCTTCCCTCTAAAAGCCTGGCGTCCCAGCCAGGCGCTGGACAAAGCCGCGAACACAACTGAGAGCAGCAAAGCTTGCTAAGGAGGAGGTTTCTCACAGCTCTCACCGCCGGCCTGACCAATATCAGTTGAAGCCCATTGAGAGGGAGCTGGCAGGGGTCCCTGGTGGGTGCCAGTGCGGGGATGCAGCAAGAGCCTGAAGGACACGGGGAAGGGTCAGGGTCCCCATGTGGTGACAGCCCTGGCACACGTGGGCGGGGACAAGGCACAGCCGGTGCAGGGCCCTGCTGCGGCTCTCCGAGCTGCAAAGCCAACCCCGGCTGGGCTGCCAGGGCTGCTGCTCCCAGCGCACCCACTGCTCGACCCTCCTTTCCCGCTCCTGCAGGTGGTCCCTTGTCAAAAGTGGTCTCTTTTTTCCCTTTTCTTTTTTATTTTTTTTAACTATTTAGCTGCTTTTTGCGGCTCCAGGATTTTATGGATGGAAAGCTGAAAGTAATTAGTGCCCCTCCCCCGCTTCCTGTTGGGAAAAGGAAGAAAAGCACACACAAGAGCAAACCCAAAACTTCCTGCCCTGCTTAATAATCGAGTAATGAGTCCAACTCGGCTGGGAAAGTCAGTTTATACCGGCTGAGCTCTTAATTAAAGAAGGGCCGAGCAGCAGCTCTGCTGACTTTTACAGCCACACACATCTTCCTGCCCTGAACAGCCCCTGGGAGAGGCGCAGGGAGCCGGACGCCCGCGGGCTGGAGGGGGATGAGAGTTTGAGGACGCGTGCCTTTTTATTCCCTGATCGAAAGCAATGTCCGGGAGATGGCACTGAGGAAATGCGGCGACAGGAGGACAAAATTCCAGTCCCTGGGGGAGGCGGGCAGTAAGCCTGGCTGCAGTCTCTGAAGCACCCCAGATTCTGGAGAGGCTGGGAAGGTGCAGGGCAGGTGGTTTGGGGCATTGGGAGTTTCACTGTGGAGATCCTCGAGGCAGACACTGGGGTATCCCGCAGCACCTGCCCCTGGTGCCCCCCAGGTGACAACAGGATGTGTCAGCTCTGCTGCCGGGCCACCCGCAGCGGGTCACCCACCCTGGTGCTGGAGGCGTCCCTGGGGAGGCCCAGGGTCCTGCCGAGAGCCAGAGGCAGCTCCGCCACCCCAGAGGGACAGCGAGGACCTGCTCCCCAGGGAGTGGGACACGGGCAAGCCACAGGTGCTGCAGCAGCTCCGGGGGACGCCAGCACCCACCCGGGCGGGCTGGGAGGACAAAGCAAGCCCTTGTGCTTTCCCACACGGAGCCTGGGAGATCCACTGCACCCCCAGCCCTTTGGCAGGAACTGACTCAGCCTGACTTTTCCTCTCCCGAGAGGCAACTGCTCCACACATTCCCTCCTGCAAATGCCCCTTTCTAGTCACCTGCAGCCAGGGGCCAAGAGAACCGGGTGGGAGGAGAGCTGAGCCCAGCACCCTGCTCCGCACAGCACTCTGTGCTGCATATTCACCCCAAGCACCCACAAAACCCTATTATAAATTAACCATTTTATTGAATATCAATAAACTGTATATAATTATATAAAAAGTTTCATCAGTACAAAATTGTGGCACAAAAATATAAATACCAGTGTACCTTTGAAATGTAAACATCCTCTTTGTAATGATTCCATGAAAACAATGTCCAAAGAAAGATGCATTCAGGAGGCACCTGTCAATACCCATAAATAGGGCTTTTGGCACACACCTGTCGATGGACAGCCCTGGGACAGGCCACCATTGTATCAGCTGACAAGTGCCTGCTATTAGTCACAGTTCTCTTGAAAAGCAGTTGTTAAGAGTCATATTAACAGGTGCTTGAGTGCATAGCTGCTCTGTAAACAGGGCTGGGGTTTGAAATGGCCACCCCTGCCTTTCATGGACACTGTTAATCTCGCAGGCATTGCAAATTGTCATTGTGCTGGGGAGAAGCAGCTGCTTCACAACTACGGGGATACTGTATTATTGCATAGTTACACCTTCTACAGGCGGGGTATATACACTCGGGGTATGGGGGGGAGTGTCTTCTCCTTCATAAAAAAAATACTGGTTCTTAGAAGTTACCAAGTGGTTACGGTGTTACCAA
>VZTE01004354.1:728396-783396 GCA_013397775.1 Eulacestoma nigropectus | reverse complement strand
GGGCGGTGTCCCGAGGCTCCTCGACCCGGCTCCGCACCGAGTGTTCCCGGGCACGGGCCGGCCCCGAGCGGCTCCGCCTCGTGCGTGGCTCCGCGGGCTGCCCGCGCTCGGCGCTGCTCCTGTGCCATTGACGGCCCCTGCGTCCGGGAGCCTTTGGGGCCCGCCTGGCGTTTCTGGCCCCCGGGGCGCGGTAGGAGAGGGCTGGGTTTAGCAGAAGGGTGTCCCTTAGGAGCAGCGTGTGTTTGCCCCCTGTTCCTCCCCTGCTGCCGCCAAGGTTTTTGTACAACCGAGTGGTCCGGCGTGGTCAGAGCAGTTGGTTCCCTCGGGTGAGGTTTTGACTCTGGAGATGGATAGAAACATTCTCTTGTCTCGACAGCGGGCACTGGACTCTGATCAGGAGTTATTATTCTCGCATCTCTAGGAAATGTTGAGGTTTGGAGTCAGTGCTTTGCAGCAAAGCGGCCTTGTTCCTTTATGCGTTCTGTCAGTCAGGGTGCTGCTTAAACCTATATTTATCCGTGCCTGCTCGCATCGTGAGGCTCTCCGCAGCCTGTAACCATGGATGTTGCTGCTGGGTGGGCTGCCGGCACGGGGCTGTTGTGCTGCCTGGAGCTCTGCGTGCTGGAGCAGCCCTGGCAGGGCTCGCAGGCCCGGCTCTGTCGCGGTTTGTTGGGCTGTGTGAGCCCTGGCTCGGCTGCAGAGCACGGGGCACAGTCAGGGCTGGCAGCGGCTCTGGGAGCCGCAGTCCGCGAGGCCTCGATGAAGGGCTCTCTTCTCATCTGGGGGCTTCCTGACCCTGACGTGTCTCACGTGTAACCAAGCGCTTTGTTTGCTGGGTGTTGGCAGCGGGGATGGCAGAACTGTGATTCCGAATCCAGCTCCTTGTCAGCACAGGATCACTCCGTGTCCTGGGGGTGTTTTGCTGACGTGCCAGACAAAGATCTCTCTGCAATTCTCGTGTGCAGCTCTTCTTGCCAAGGAACAGACTCTGCTGTCTTTGTCCACAGACTTCATCCTGCACAACTTGCGGAGGAACGCGGAGAGGGAAGGGGCTGCTCCTGGCCTTATGCTCAGATGTTAATTTAGCACTCCACATTTCCCGTGATTCACAGCCTGTCTCTTGACAGGAGCGTGTGTAGCTTGGAGCAGAAGCCGAACTGCTGCTTAACTTTCCCCACACGGGGCTGGCACTGAGCACAGCCTTTCATCAAGGAATGTTAACTGCCAGGCTGTTATTCTTGTTTGTTTGTTTCCCTGGCCTCTTGGTTGTTGGTGTTTTGTGTTTTGGCTCCTTTCATTCAGTTGATCTTGCTCTTAACAGTGATTTTCCTTTAACAGGGGTGTTGATCAGTGTAACCAGCTGCAGTTAATACTGGGGGAAAAGTCTTTTCTGAAGTGCTGTTTGAGACTGACTGCATCTGAAACAGTGCACTGATTTCTCCCACCTCCTCTTCCCTCGGGTCAGGAGCTGTTTTGTCTTTTTATGTAATAAACAAAGCCTGTGGTCTGCTTTTTGATCACAAGTTCCTCAGGCATTCCAGATGGAGTCTGTTGGCCTGTTAATTACCTTGGTTTTTGTAAAGCAGCATTTGGGAGAGTCTTCTGTCACCAGCTATTTCAGCTCAGTTGTGTGAGCTCAGTGCACTGAAAATGGAGATCAGTATATCCGTAAGAACAGCTATCCCTGCAAACAGAAGCATATGTGGTGGTAACACAGAGATGGTTGTACTCAGTTCTCACAAAGCAGCTGAAGGTGGCAGGTGTGGCTGTTTTGCCGTAAAGATCACAGTGGTGTTTGCAGCTGCCAGCTTTCAGCTGGAATTTGGGCTGTGGTTTGGAGCAGTCAGGAGTGGGTCCTCTGGAGGTGGCTGCAGAGCTGCCCCAGCATGGGGCTGCACTGGGGGTACCAGCAGGAGGAATGTCAGTGGCTGTCAAAAGCCTAGAAAATGTTAGAAATCAAAAGGCAAAGCCAAATCCGCTCAGCCCAGGGACAGTCCTGTGCCACAGGGCGGGGGGGGAAGCAGATACCTTCACAAGATGAGCAAAATGAAACTTCTGTGCGATTTTAAAAAAATCTTTATATCATTGTGCAGGGGTAAAAACAAAACCAAAAATCTCTCAGTGACTGTTTAAAATAATGTTTGTGTAGGTTGGGTGAACTGAAAGGGCAAAATAAAGTGCAGAGAAGAGACTCTAAAAAACTCGTCTTTCTCCTTGCAGTTTTTTGCCATGAGTTACTTCTCCCTGGGACCCAAAGCCAGGGAAGTCTCAGTGTGGGCTGGAGCCTGCCCAGCTCTGTTGAACCGAGGTCTCAGAGTCTCATTCAGTGTCAGCTCATGGTGCTGGCTTGGGCAGGGACCTGGAAAACAAGTGGGGAATGACGGTGGAAAGCAGGACAGTGGCATTTCTGTGCTTTTTCAGAGTCCTGGAGAGGCTGTGAGGGAGCTGCTGCTCTGTGTTACAGAGCCCCGAGGGGCAGTGGGGTGCTGGGGACGTCTGGGATGTGTGCACCTGCGATGACGTGTCTTTGTTTTCAGTTTTTATTCCAGGACAGTTGCTGTTGCTGAAGATTCCTAATGCCAGATACCCAACCTACTGCCAAATAACCATGAAAGAGATGAGGTAGCTGCCCCCAGCGTGAGGGAAAAACTGATTTCAATGGATACAAAATATAAAGACGATTTATTTAGGAAGTATGTACAGTTCCACGAATGCAAACTGAATGCCTCTGACAACAAGCAGCGTCCTATTAACGATGAGTACTTGCGAGTGGCGGCGGCAGCCTTACTTTGCCTCCCCAAAATTGATCCCTTTTATAGATTCCGGCTGATAAAATTTTACGAGATGGCTGAAAACTCACTGAGATCTGTGAAATCCTCAAGTTTACATTGTCTCCGTAATGCATTTAACATGCTTGAGACACTTGGAATTAATCTCTTTCTGTACCCCTGGAAAAAGGAGTTCAAAAACATTAAGGTAAGACATTTTTTATAGTGAGAACATGATTTATTTTTCTTTCTGTGAACACATTTCATGCATTTCCTTTTTTTTCCATTTATAGCATGATATATGTATATATTTCTCTGTATACAGTTGGTAAACAGAAGCCATAGGAAAGTTTCTATGTAAAATAAATGAAGTTGGTGCTGGTGAGAGTATCCCAAGAACGGAAGTACAAGCACTATCTGCAATTAGAATGTGTATAAAGTAGGAGAAGAGCTTATTCAAGGTTGTTGTTCAGCCTCCCCTGCTTCACTGTTTTATTTCTACTTGGAGAGGCTTTCACTATGGTGAGTGGTCAAGCTGGATTTAAGTTCACTCAGAGTTTGGTTTGTCTTGCCACAGCTGTTACTGGACACAAATATTAAACCCAGTGCATGTGTTCAAGTGGATGCTTTGCTGAGGTTCCCACGAGTTGTATGATAATGGTGAAGGAACTTCTGCAGAAGAATTGTTTTCAGAATATCTTTGATCTGCTTCTCAATACTCAGTTCTTGAAGTTTTAATTTTAAGGTGCTTTCAAATGTATCTAGCTATGGCAGGTTCCCAGAGGGAAAAGTGGGAACTCACTGCTGTGCTTGGGTGCTTAAGTCCCATGGGGAGCTCTCTGCTGTTGAGTTTTGTGTTTTATCTTTTACCTGTGGTGGGCAGACTGCTCCTGCCTGCACTCAGAACAGGCTGAGCTGGGCTAAGCACGTCCCTCAGGCGTGCCAGATGCTGAGGGTATTTCAGCTTGCAGAAACTCATGTCTTTGATTTGGGGCTCTTTTAGTGGAAGTTTTTGAATTAATACTAAGTTAAATAAAACTGACATTTGAAGCTGTATAGTAACAGTACACAAAGAAGTGTGCACCTCAAGTATATTTAAAGTTGAATTGAAGAGGAGTTTGGCACTCCTGCAGTAATTCTTAGTTCCTGTTAGCTCCAGCTTGTCCCTGGGTGGGGCAGTTCCCAAAATCCTGGCCTTTTTGCCTTTCATAGTAGACTTTCTGTAAATGCAAACATGTCCAGTATGCATAAAAGTTAATGTTAGTGCAGAGCAGAGGGATTTAAATCACCAGGGAGGACATTATGCTAATCAGGATTTTAAATTGAATGAAAACTGTCCTACTTTGAATTTGCCTCGTCGAATTTCCATCTGCTGAGCAGGAGGGATGCAGAAATCGAGCTCATCTTGCCAAGGCAGTTGCGTGTGTTCAGAGTCCTTATTATCGTATTTAATTATGTGGTCTCTGTCACTGAATTATCTGAACATCTAGTCCACCACTGAATTTGTAACCTAGTTTTCCTTTTATCCCCCCCCATCCCCCTTAGACCTACACTGGACCCTTCGTTTATTACGTAAAGTCTGCTCTAAGCGAGGATGATGTAAGGCAGATTCTGAACTACATGGGCTACGTCCAAGAACTGGGAACAACGTTTAAGCTCAAAGAGCAGGTCGACGCCATTCAAGTGAAAATGATTTCATTTGAGCTCTTTTTGGCCAAAGTGGAATGTGAGCAGCTTCTGGAAATTCACCTGCAAGTGAAGGATAAGGGTTATTCTGAGATCGACGTGATCAACGAGCGCAAGAACAGCAGCGAGGACGTCCGAGGCTGCTCCGAGGCCATGAAGCGGCGCCTGGAGTGCAAGGAGAGCCTGAACACGTCCATGGCACGGATGGTGCTCCAGAAATCGGCCAGCGAACGCGCCTCGAAAGATTACTTCAAGCCAAAGGTGAGCAAGCCTTCCAAGTCAGTGGACACGTATGATAGTTATTGGGAGAGTAAGAAACCGCCTTTGATGAGCTCGCTGAGTCTCAGGAAAGAGCCGATTTTGGTCGATGCGGAAGATGACATTAAAGATGAAATTATCCGTCCGTCGCCCTCTCTGCTGACCATGTCCAGCTCCCCACACGGGTGTTCAGATGAATACTTGCCAACTTCCTCTCATCACAATGGCATGCTAAGAACAAATGTCCCTTACAGCTCCTATTTTTCTGCTCAAGAGGACTTAGATTTATATACTGACCCCGATTCTAGAAGTATGTTAAATTTTAAGAGACAAGATGCTATTAAGCCTGATGTATGGCTGTTAAAAAGTGATGTCAACCCTGTTTACCACAAACGCACCCACCTAGCCAAAGACACAGCTTCCTCCAAGTGCCAGAACTGTGGCATACCCTGTGGCACTTCTGTTTGCCAGAAGTGTGACAGTCTGTTCGGCTCGAGGCAGGAGTACCCCGCAGTGAAACAGAGCTCCTACTCAATCAAACCACTCCCAAGCGATGGCTTGTCTCCTGCTCTGAGGGAGAAATCTCAGTACACATCACAGACTCAGAGTCAAGACAGAGCTGCTCAGTTCAGTTCCAAGTCAAAGCCTTCGGGCACCTCACGCTGCGGCTTCTGCAACCGCTCGGGAGCCGCCAACACGTGCACGTTCTGCTCCAAGGTCTCGTGTGACACTTGCCTCAACGCTTACTACTATGACCCCTGCTGTAGGAAGAGCGACCTCCACAGGTTCCTGCCTAACAACCAGTTAAACTATAAATCATCCCAGCTGTCCCACGTGGTTTATAGATAGACTGGATGAGTCTGTTTGGGAAGGGAAGGGGGAGAGGAAAGGGCTATCCTAACTAATGTTCTGACTCCACACTGACCTCTTACCAAAATCGCATGTCCAAATATTTGGAACCATGGTTCAGCGATCAGGTGCCAGTTCTTGATTTTTGTGGCTTCACAGATGCTGCAGATCCATTAGATTTCATGCTGCTATAATTTAGGTAACTACTAAATGATCATTGCTTTTCAACTTAAATGGGGGAGAAGAGCACATTTTTCCTTAAAACTTGGCAGCTGTTGTATTTTTAAAAAATGACATCACACCATCTTATTATATCGCATCTTGCCCAAATAAAACCAGGCAGGGTTTGAAAATGAAGTCAGAGAATTAAGATTCTTGTTTTCTATGAGTGATGAAACCACTGCCAGTTTTTGATAAAGTATGACTTCAAAATGTGCAGGAAATACGTGAATGGCTTGTTTTTCCAACAAGGACTATTTTTTGATGTGTGTCTGCATTTCTTGTCTCCAAAATGCAGACACCACAACATCTCTTCCTTTTGTCTTTGTTTCCTCCTTCTCCCCTTCTCTCCTGGTTGTTTATCTCGAGCTTATATAACCTGAATCTGGACAATATGTGCTTTTATTTTCCGGTGTTGCCAATATCATCCTTCTGGGTTTCACTGTGTGGTATTTTTAAGAGGTGATCCTGTATCTGTGTCACTCAGATGATGCCTGGAGTGTTGTCCTCTCAGATGAGTATCCATTTTCTTTCTGTTGCACATGTTTTAAGTACTGTTCTTTGTACTGTAAATAGGTGATTTGAAAACAGTTTATTTTTAATAAATATTTAATACGTTGAGTTCTTAAAAGTGGTAGAATCATTATAACTATGAAGTCTCTCTGGGTTATTTGTTCAGGTGACTTTTTGTTTTTCCTTGTACTGTATTTCATAGCTTATTATAGCCACTGTGGCAGAATGATCTTGGCTCTGATCAATTCTTGGGTTTTAATCTGACATTTTTTTCCCTCTGATAAGGCTGCCACTCGTCCGAGTCGAGTCTTGTCTAAGAATTGCAGGATTTTGCTCTCAGTGCACGCTTTTTCTTTGTGGTTATGGAAATTGTAAGTATCAATGTTCTGCTTGCTTCCAAATTCACTGCCAAGTCTGTAGTGTAGTCCAGCCAGTAAAGCACTGGCCTGGTTAAAAATCAGAGCTCATTTGTGACTCCTGTTCCAGTGAACCCATCAGTTCTGGATGTGAATCAAATAATAACCCTTGTCTCTTGCTGTAGCACTTGGGAACCCTGCCTGAGAACCAGGACTCCCTTGTGTTGGGCTCTGTACAGTTTGACCCCCAAACACCACCTGGTTATGAACAGACTTTAGTCTTTTATTAAAAGAAAACCCCTAAGAATCCTAACTCCCTTATTCCAACTATAGCTAGTTAGCACAAAGTATCAGGCAACCTAATCTGATGTGCAGAATTAAATGTGTTTAAAATATCTGTAAAGAGCTCTAGCTGAGATGTAAACTATGTAGTCCACTTTGCACTGAAATGATTGACTTCGGGGTTTTTAATCACTGTTAGAGTCTAGGCTTCCCAACTTCAATGTCCATCAGTCCCTGTGTGACAGAAACATGCATGAATGATCGTGTGTCTTACATTTTTTTGGGTGGGGGGAGGGCTTCAGGTAGGTAGAGGGGAAAATTACATAGGCTAATGTTGTAAAATAGCTAAAATAATTTTAGCCATAACTGGGTGTCAGAAGCATTATGGAAATAAGATGAAGCCTGGGTCTTAACAGAGGGCTGAGAACAATGAGTTACTGTCCAGTTTGCACTAAGAAACAAAGTGAACAGCGTGTGTTTAACAATCAGGGAAATTCTGAATCAAGGGGCTGCAACTGAACATAATGTCAAGGGCGAGTACTGCCTTGCTGACCCTGGAGGTTGGGGTGAATATTGTTTAAGTGAATGATTTTAAGGTTTTCAGTCTTGTATGTTTTTTATAAATATATATATATATATAAATATGACACAAATGTAGATACATAATGTATATAGTGAAGAATTTAAAAACAATTTTACTATTAAAATGCAGTCTAAGGGTGGTTTTCATTTTGGTGGTTATTTGGGTTTTGTTCACCTTCTGCAGTGTCATGCCTGTTTGGCTGCTCTACAGTGTATCTTCTAGTTCACCAGTTCAATTTCCATATGGCTCCTCACACTACAGTGAATAACTAAAACTGTGATGCCACGTAATTTTTACGGTGACCAGGGCAGGGGCTATACCTGCTCTGAAAAAGAGAAGTCCTCTGTATATATGTAATGGAATCCTGTAGTACAAACCTGTGTTGAATTGAAGTGATACCATGCTCTATTTTTGTGTATCTTACTGTACGAGGTTGCTGTGATTGATACAGTAAAATATATGCGAATATAAAATGCAGGTGTTTTGCATCTGATTTGTTTAAATTAATTTATGTTTTGAAGGAATTTAAAAATAAAGAGGCCTTTAAGAAAAGGCTCAACTCTTTTCTTAAAGAGGAGTGTGCATGTAGCTGTCTGTTCACACCTGCGTTTGCATGCCGTGAGCTGGCGCTCGGAGGGGTCTCGGGGCACACGGGCAGGAGTGTCCGTCCATCGTGGGCCTCCGCTTCCTGGAGCTGGGGGTGCTGCGAGCAGAGTGCAGAGCTTCTGGAATCCTGCTCGTTTTCCAGCCTGAGCAGCATGACTCAGAGCGTTCATGGAGCATGTGAGCCGGTCTGTCAGCAGGCTGCAGCAGGGCTGGGGTGGGAGCAGGTTCCGGGGGCCACATGGAGCTGCCTCCATGGATCCCAGCCTTGGCTCTCCATGGCGCTTGCCTCGCAAGCTTCCTGAGGGAAGCTGCATCTCCCAGAAGATGTGTGACACTACTGAGGTACATTTTGGCACTTGAATTAGGCCTTCTGGCTCCTTTTGCATCCTGCTGGCTCCGGAGCAGGATAATTCCTCAAGTTCCAAAGTAGATCATTCTTTTTGTTTGTTCCTTGTGTTAAAGCATGGCAGGTGAATGCTGAAATGCCTGAAGTGCCTTTTCCACCAAGTGTTTTATGATCTGTTGTGGTTACTGAAAGTACCAGGGAGGATTATAAAAATCAGGCTCCAGGTAACTAAAACATTCTTGTAGGAAATCTTGCCTAACACTGTGATGCTTCTTGAGCTGACGTATTTCTGGTGCGTATAAAACAAGCCTTCAAGCTGTCTTGCTGTCTGACATCTCTGATTACAGACCTGTAAGCTTGTTTGCTGCTTCTTTGGCTTTCAACAGAAGCTTAAAGGTTCCATACACGGTTAAGAGGTTTAGATTGGATGGTTTGAACCGACAGCGCCTTAAAGTTATTTTCTGGAAGATGACTCTGGGTTACAAGCATTTAGTACATGTTGCTAATTATGCTGTAGGATGTTTTTAGGGGAAGAGATTCACCTTTCCAGTATTTGTTTAGAAACAGGAGCTAATCTGAGCATGGTGATAATTGATACACTGCCAGAGAGACTGGGAGAAAAGCAGGAGGTGACTCTTGATGTACCTGGTTTGGCCCTGAAATCAGAGTGAATTAGGCCTTTTAGCATGGTCATTACTGTGGTATCTCAGCAGCAACTGAGTTGGGCTGCAAATGTCCCTGTTTGTTATTTGTGAAGGGTGTTCGTGATCCCTTCTGAAAATCATGGGATGTGGTTGTGTTTGTCCAAGATTGTAAGTACTTTTATTTTTTACAGTTGATTGTATTCCCCTGGAAAAGGTTATCTGTAACTGGTCTTGCCAGTCAAAATGTAGGGGCAGGGAATCAGTAACTGCTTAGGTTTGTGGTTGTGTACTCCTGCACCTCGCTGTGAAAAACAGACTCGGGGGGCAACGTGAAAATGACAGGGTGAGCACATCTTACACAGTGCCTGCAGGGAGGCAAAGGGTTAAAGCCTGTGATATGGCAACAGCTCCTTTACCTCCCAAATCCTGCAGATGTGCCACAGAGTTGAAGCTCCTCCGTGTGAGGAGAGGGGTCGGAGAGCCAGGGAGCAGCTGCTGTGTTCGGGGGCCCTGCTGCACAGATTTCGCTGTGCTGATGTGTGCCAAGCTGGGCTGGTCCTCGGGCGCTGGGAGCTCTGCGCTGGGGAGATCCCGGCGTGGTTTGTTCTGGGGTGGGTGCTTGGGTCAGCCTGGAGTGCAGATCCCTGTGACAGGGCAGCAGCGGGCAGCGCCGGCAGCCAGCTCTGTGCCAGAGTCAGGAGAGACAACGCTGATCCTGGGCTGGCCGCGTAGAGCTGTGGGCATGGCTGACCTGTGGGCAGGGATTTACAGCACGCAGCAGTGCCCGAAGTGGGGCAACCCGTACCATTCCTGATTGTTCCCCTCCTGCGCTGCTTCTGCTGCGTTCACAGTGGAACAGGCTCTGGGAGCTCGGGCATTGCAATGAGTTGTTGCTTTTTTGGAACCAGCTGCTTTGCTGCCCTGACCTCTGGAGAAGAAAGGATCTGCTCTCCTTAGGAGTTTCTGAAGGAGGGCAGGCACTGCCTTGCTCGGGGGCAGTGGGGTGCTGCCAGCTGCTTCCTGCCATTTGTAGGGCAGAGTTGCTCCAAGCTTTTTCAGGTGCAGGCAGAATGATTCCCCCTCTGGCCGTGCTGCCACAGAGGCCTCCCGAGGGCTGGGTTTGCGTTTCCTTGATGAGGGACAGCAGGGTCGGAGGCTTTGGTCGCTACTGCTCCGTGGTGCGGTCAGTGCCCTGCTCCCCGTCCTGTCCCAGCTGGCAGCAGCAGCTCTGGCTCCCTGCTGCTGTGGCAGAGCAGAGGGGCTGTGAAAGTCATCCTGACACCCAGCAGCTTCCTGCGTCAGGCATGGACTTGGAATGAACATGGAAAGGCTTTGTGCAGAAAAAAGGTGGACAGGTGGAAATGTTCCAGATAAAAATGAAACAACCTGCTCTGATTTTTTTCTTTTTTCCTTGGCACCAAGAAGAAATTTCTCTTTCAGCATTCAGTGTCTGGGAGGCACTGAAGTAATTTTGCAGGGAACTTTGCATGAGGTTAGAGATTGTTTTAATTATTGATATTTCTTATTGATGAGATCTTTTCTGAGTGCTGCAAATCCTGAATGTGAGTGGTGGTGATTCTGGAGCTTCTGCTCAGGCTGGGCTTTATCATAGGCAGCTCCTGCTTTGAGATGAGGATGTGAAATACCTTCTGACTTGGGTAATACCTCCCATTTGTTTTTCCTGTCTTATCTGGGCTTTGAGTTAATTCTGCACTGTGCAGGTCTCTGCACTGAAGACAGTGTCAGAGTTCCAATAGCTGCAAGTGATGCAGGAGCAGCCCTGGCAACTTGTGTGTGGCAGCTGCTTCTGCTGTTGTGGGTGTGGGGCTGTCATGCTTCCTGCTTTAGAAATCATTCTCATGATAGTCATACTGTTCTGAGATTTTTCATCATCAACCTGCTTTAAAAAAAGAAAAAGAAAAATCAACCCACAACTGCTCATCAACTCCTTAGAGAAAAATGCTGCTTTCTCCCAAAGTAAGTAAAATCTGCTCGGTAGCTTTGTGTCAAGGTGCTCCAATTTAGCTGCCTTACCTGGGATTTTCACAGGCACCTTTCTAAGGCATGGCCAGTTCTGGTGAGCTGCCTTTGCTGAGACAGCAGTCTCTGAGTGACTCCATGTGTAAACCCCACACACATAAATGAACTGTTAATGAAGAGATGCTGCCATCCAGCAAGTCTAAGAAGGAACAGCCTGTTTACATCTCAGTGCACTTACGCTGGCTGGTACATCCCTGGTGAAGCTTCCCACAGGGCAGTCTGGGATGGAGAGGAGGCCTCCTCCTCCTCTCCTGTGTGCCACCGGGAGCCTGGGTGTGCCCACGGAGGAGGGGCTGTATGGATTTGCTGGCCACAGCTTGCATGGGCTGACTCAGTGGCAGAAGCAGAAGGGGACAAGGACAGCACCTGTCCCATCTCCTGTTCCAAGTCTGTTTCCTCAGCTCAGGGCCAGGGTTAGCCATAAGCCTTTGTGTCTTGAGGGGTCAGTTTAGCACTGCTGTGAAACGCCTCCCCAGGAACTCAGTTATCCTTGGGCAGTGCTGGTGAAGGCTCATTTATGAGTCCTGGGACGTGCACTGAGGGGAGAATGCCATTTCCAGCTCTTTTTGCTTTATACTTTGTTCCTGGCCCTAAAAATGCAAACGTCTGTAGCATTGTTTCCCACGGTGTTAATTGAGATGTGCTCTCAGAGCTGTTCCCAGCCTGCTTTGTATGCTGGCTTTGGGCCACCTCGGCAGAAACCAGTGGGCTGTGTGCATATGTTCTGCTTCTCCTTTTCTGGGGAGAGTGGGGGAGAGGGGCTTAGTTCCCCACGCTCTGCCTCTCACTCCTAGAGAAGTAAAACCCCTCTTAGAGCAGCTACTGTTGCATCTTCTGCTGTGACTAAATTCTCTCCTTCTTCAGACCCCAACGACAGAAGTTGCTCTGGGGGTTGATGCTGATGGCAGGAAGGGGAAGGAGCGTGTCCGTGTTTCTGCTCTGAAGTCCTGCGCGGTGGCCGTAGGTGGCACTCGGGCTGGTCACTGCCCTGCCCCGTTTGTGCCGGAGGACAGAGTTCGGTGGCACTGGCTTGGGACAGTGAGGTCAGCCCGGCCGGCTGGGAGGAGATTTGTGCACAGCTGCTGCAGCAAACCCAGGGGGTGAGAAAGGCCACAGTTAAAGGTAGGAAGGGTAAGAAACTCAGCGTAAGGAATAAGATGAGGCCCGGTGGCAGAGCAGTATCCTAACACAGGAATGGTGTTTCCTGCTGTGCAGATTGTTACAGACAGTGCTTCCATGTAGGTGATCTGGAACTTTGGGTCTTGTGTTGAGAAGGATCTAAGGAAACTTTGTACCTTGTTTAGAGGATGTTTCATTCAGTGTCTGCCCATGCCCTAAGAAGTGGTGATGGAGGCTGTGCCGCCCCACAGCAGCAAAGGGACAGGCTGCAGGTGCTGCTCCAGGACAGAACTGGGGGGAGGTCAGCTGAGCAGAGGATGCTGATAGACTCTGTCACCCACTCCTAGGTCTCCAGTGGAGAATTTCAGCCCGAGAACACAAAACCTCTTCATGTAAACCAGTAACAGAAATAAGATTTAGAATGGGTGACTACTGGAGGGCTGGAGGGCATGTTTGGTCTGTGTGTGGTCCTCCAGGGAGAGCTTTGCATCTTCAGAGATCAAACTTGAAAGGTCAGTCTCAGAAATCCCTTTTTCCCCCCTTATTTCTGCATTTCAATATTCAGGTAGAGAAGCACTGAGTCATCTGAAATGTGTTCTCTCTTCTGTGGATCACGGCTGGGCTCTGGGAAGAGTCTGTCATGTGGAGTCTTCCGAACCTCCCTTCACTTGGACTCTTCTAGGACTTCTGCCTCCTTCAGGAATCAAAGTCTGATTCACTTTCCATTGTGACTCGTAAAGTCTTGGACTAATTAGAGGCATATCAAAAATTACAATAATCTCTTTTGACAGCATCGAAGCCTGTGGTGTTTGAATCTTTGATATGAAGATTTCTCCTGCTTGGAGAATGGCTCATTTTTAATGCTGTGAAATAGAGCATGATAACTGTGCTGCTGTCTATACTGCAGTGAGCATCATGTGCTGTTTAATAAAGCAATGCTCCTGTCCAAGAGCTTCCTTTCATAATGAAAGAAGGTGCAGTATTCAGATACTGGTAACTCACTCCAAAAACTTTTGGCACAAATCTGTCTTTAGTGTAGATTTTCTGCCTGCTGCTGGAGTTAAAATTCTCTCTCCCTGGTTCAGTGCTCACAGCTTAAAATACAACCTGTTAAATGTTGCAATGGTCCAGACACCTCTGGGACCTATTTTCTGTCTGGTCTTGCTCTGCAGGGGGTTTGCAGTACAGTGAGAATCTGAGGAAGAATTTTTGAGATGTGCTAAAACACTGAGAGGTCTATAAACATGATTTGAGGGAAAGAAAGATGGGACACCCTAGGAAGCAACACACAGCTGCAGAAGTGCAAAACCTACAGGATTTTGCCACCAAGAGCTCTGTCTGCTAGGCCAGGTCAAACAGAAATATTCCTGCTGCAGTACAAGCCCAGGTAAGGTTCCTGCATTTGCCTCCTGGATGCTCCTGAATCTGTAACTCAGGGCAGGTTGTAGGCATCTTCTGGTAGGTTTCAGTGCATGATGTAAAAATCCTTTTTTTCCTTTCATTGTACTTCCTGCTTTTCAACAGGCTCAAAGCCTGTTGGCAAAATGACTTTTGCTGAGCACAAGTAGGATGCTCACATGTCTTTGGAGTGAATGTGGATTTGACACTGATTTGATTCTGCTTTTTCTGCCTGCAGCTTATCACTCAGGCTCTCCAGTGAAGGACGTTATTTCCTCGGTGGAATATTTTCCATTTGACTAAATAATGGCCAGGGGCTGTGATTTTTGTGTCAACACTCAGCACTGTGGGTTTCTGCTCAGAAATCGGATGGACATGTGAGGAGTAGTCCTAAAAACAAGCACTGCATTGTTCAGAGTGACAGGATAAAATGAAGTGATGGGGTACTTTTATTTCCATGGCACATAGAATTTGTCTTTTTTTCCCCCAACAAAGCTTGAAGTCACAAGGAGATTCATTCCTTGTCAGCAGACACCTTCCCTGTCAAACTGAAAGTCATGTCCCAGTTTCTCCATTTGCACTCCCTGGAACGTGGTGCTTGTGAAAAGCACCAGCTCGGATCTCACCCTCCTCCCGAGGGAGCAGGAGCTGTCCCTGAAGCACTGACAGCAGCTGCCCTGAAGGACCTTTGTGAAGGGGAGCCTGATTTCCAGTTATGTTTGGTCAAGAGCTCCCCTGTTGCCAGCAAGCAAAGGGGTTTCTAAGTGGGGTTGTGATCAGGGAAAATGTTCGGCTACAAACCTGCCTGGGACTCTGAGCTGCCTTAGGGACCCCTCATCGAGGCACTGTCTTGTAACCACAGCTTTATTCCGAGAACAAAGGCTGGCTCCCTAATCTGCGTGGTTTGTGCTGGGGAGGACTGATTGCACCGTGGTTAAACCTGATCTGTGCAACAGGGAGAGGAAGTGAGGGGACAGAATTAATGCTAGATAAAACCACAGGTGTGGAGGCTCATTAAAAACTGTCAAGCCGTGGAGTAAAGAAATGTGGGAAAGCAATTACACCAGTGCCAAGAAGCAGAATGAGTAGAAAGATAAGGGGAGAAAGTTACTGGCCTGACAGTCCTTCAGAGAAGAGGAGGAAAAATTGGCTTTAAAATTGAGCCTGATAATGAAGTGGTGTCTGATTACTACACACAAAAGTGACTTTTCCTTGAAATACTAGTATTATAGTCTAATGCAGAAAAGCTAGGTAGCAGCAAAGAAAGTTGATAGATTTCAAAGGGAATCTTAATTAGGAACAATTTGAAAGTCTAGCTAAAGATCGATTTAAATTGATGCATTTTTAATGGAAATTAATCTTCCAACTGTTTTCCTGAAATAAAATAACTTGATAAGATACTAAGTCTGTGTGTTCAAAGTAGACTTTGAACATTAGAAAAGAATAAACCAAAACTTAAAGGAATTCACTCCAGAGTGTGAGGCATGCAGCCCTTCCCGTCAGCGCTGCTCCCAGGGCTGGGAAGCACGCAGAGCTGGGAGACAGGAGGGCTTGGTGCAGGTTCCTGGGTCTTTCCACAATGTTTTGAGCAAGGTACAGACTTTTTGTAGTGTGTTAAGAGAGAGCACGAGCTGAGCCCAGCTCGGTGCCAGAGGGATTCTGCTCCTGGGTGTGCTGCAGGCTCTGGGCTCACGCTGCCGGGCTGAGCCGGTTCCACTTTGCAGTGCAGGGTGAGCTGTGGTGGATGCTGGTGGATCTGGCTGCACACGTGCAGGGATTTTGCAGAAAATGACACTTACAGGTCTAAGGGGTCCCATGTACCGTGGCAGCCTGGAGGTGTGCCATTCTTTCCAGTTTTGTTGGGAAAAGCAGGCAGGTGTGTGGCGTGAAGGAGACACCACAGCCGAAGGCTGTGTTATATCTGGCTACGAATGGCTGAACTAAAGTGCTCTTTGATCTGGGCACATCTGTTCGTTTGAGATAACCTCCTGAAACACAGGGACCTTTGCACCATCCACAGCAGCCAGCCCTTATCCTGGCTGTGAAAGAGCTGTGAGCTGGAGGAGTTTCCTCTGCAGCGATGTTTAAAGGCAGCTGTCAGGTGTCCTGCTGAGAGCAGGCTAACCACGGTCTCTGTGGGTGGTTCTTTGCTGCTTTGAGTGCTGCCTGCTTATATTTGGGGTTTATGCCCTCTGCTTTCCAGGCTTTTAGCCAGGCCTCCATCACCAAGGCTAACCCTTGATGCCCAGCATCAGAGCCTGCTCCAGGACCTGCAGCTTGTTATTCCTGCTCCCCTCTGCTTCAGTCTCTTCCCTGCAGTTTGCTGTAGGGGGGGAAATGCCCTTCGTGGCAGGGGAAGGTGGAGATCGAGCACCCTGGTTGCTGTGCTGAGGTCGGGTGGGATCCAGCCCCCAGGGTGCTCCCAGGGATGCTTTGCAGTGCCCTGTCAGGCTGTGGAGCTGAGCAGAGCTGACTTAGCCTGGGGAGGAACCTGAAAGTTAAGGGTTAAACTCTGGGCAGCTGGACTTTCAGTAACAGGCAGCATTCAAAGCAGAGCAGACAAGTGGGATGTGAGAAGCCAGAATATGCAGGCACTTGGAATTGTGGGTGGCACTGAAAAGCCAAATACATGAACAGAAATGTATATATTTAATATATATTTCCATTACAGTCACAAGCACAAATTGCGAGGGGGGAAGTGCATCTCAAGAGCAACATATGTGTTACCTCATGCCTCCAGCTAAGTACACAAGCATGGGAATAATGTCTATTTAACATAAAGCTGAAATTTGGTGTACAGATGGTAGGAAGTTGGGCAGCAGCATGTGTAGCTTAGATGTGTCCTACATGAATACCATCACCTAGCATTGTTTCTCGCTAAATGTCACTCTTCAGACCCATCCCTGACCCACTTGCAAAGATGCTGAGCTGCCTCTTCAGCGCAGGATGCTCAGGAAATTATGTGTGTGTGACCTGAGCTGGGCTAGGTGAGAACCTAGTGATGGTAAAATCAGATGAGAATGCAAAGCAGTGGGAGAAATATGGGCCGATAAAAATCAGCCGGCGGGCCTAGATCTTGTCAGACAAAGGTGGGGTTTCTCCCTTCCCTTAAAGGTCAGACAAAGGAAGCGATGGACACGGACACCTGTGAGGCACAACAGACTGCTGGGTCGGATCAGCGGGTACAAAATGTGCCTGGGAGATCCTAAAGGAGGAAATGTGACTGGCATGCTGAAAAACTCATTGCATGCAGATTTCAGAGCCAGGCACAGACAGGTAATGAGCAGAACCTCCTACCACACTGTGTGGAATAAATACTATTAATGCTGTTTGCAGGTGGGGAACAGAGGCCTGGGGAGGTGACGTGATTCATGAAAAGCGAGTGCAATAGAACTGGAAGTAATGCTTTCCAGATTAATTTCATTAGTGTGATGGACTGTCACTGCTTTGGTACATCCCTGCTCCAGCCAGATAACCAGAGGGTGCTGTGAGGGGAGGAGGCTTTACAGACAGCCTCATTCTACATTCAGGCAGCTTTTTTCAGAATCTTCCTCTGCGCCTATTTATGGTGATCATTTTTGCCTTAATAAATCTGACCAAGCCCATCTTTCAATATGCTGTGATTGAGGTCAGATGTTAGGAGCATGCTTTTAGGGAAATATCTTTGCCCTTATTGATTGTGTTGAGCTATGTCTGTTCTAAAGCTTAGGACAATGTCTGCTTTATGAATGCAATTGAAATCGGTGCTTTGTGCCTCTGCCGTCTGTTTGCTCTCTAGAATTAAATGCTCTTGTGGTCTGAGTGGGAGCCAGGAGTGGTACTATGCAACGCTTTAGCTGCAGCTGCCTGGCTCAGAGACCTCTCAAACTGATCTTTACAAATTTTCTGCCAAGTGGGGAGGACAATGATGCTTCGCTAAGATGCCCTGTTCATGCAGGCAGTGGAGCTGGGAAGGGACTTACACAGGATCTGCTGTTTAGTCCCCTTGGGCCTCTCTGTAAGGGGCAAAACCCAGCCAGCTTTGGAGCAGAGTCCAAAGCCCCTCTCCAGTCCCACGCGGTGTTTGGTCAGTACAGGCATTCACTTCGGTTGCACCACAGGAACAGTCTGCGAGCAGGTGAGTGATTGTTTAGGACTGCTTGGTCTCACACGGCCTTTTCTACCCACACAAAGTGCTGACAGAGGAGTGAGTCCTCCTAGGGGTCCCACCTGAAGTCTCTCCGTTAGTTCAGAGAGGTTTGGGGTGCAGCTGTGCTGTTGGCTGTGCACAAAGAATATCAAACAAGGCAGAAGTGAATCCTTACAAAGAGGCTGTGCAGGATTCCCCTTTGGTTCCAACTCTGGACGTGGCTGGCCAAGTGAGTGAGCACATCAGACCTTTCTGCCCCACATGTGGCTGTTCGGTGCTGCCCCTCTTGCTCAAAACAGAGCTGTGTCTCAGGGCTCTCCCCTCCCTGCAGCTGGCCAACGCTGGAGATAGCGTTTGCATGTGGCACTGAGCCTCCTGCTGCCTGCAGATCTCCTCGGTGCTGCACACAGCTGTTTGGACAGTTCTCTGAGTCATTAATCCAGGTGAGTACTGAGATAGCTTCCTCCCAGTTGTCTCTGTGCTCCCTTGTCCCATGAATACATCCATGGACTAATGTTTCATTTGGCTGAAGGATGAGGCTCCTTTCAGCCCCTGGACAATGCTGGACACAGCAGCACCGCTGGATCGGGTTCCTGTGCCCGTTCCTTTCGTGGGGCTGGGCTATTTCTAGTCGCTCTCACTCTAATGACTGTGCCCCCTTTTGCACAGGGGTTTGGATTTCCATCTCCTGCTGACGTGCTGGAGTGCCCTGCCAGGCGCTTCCTCTGGCTCCTGACGCTGCCCCTGAACCTCCTATTCCCAGGTGAGCTCTAATTCCTCCTCTCCATCCCATTACTCTGCTGCTCACCTGCTTGGGAGATGATGGAAAGGACACAGGTCTGAAACACCATGGAGGGCAAGGCTGCCCTCACAGACTCCACCTTTCCTGGCCAGCACAAAGTGATTATTCCTGCCTTTCTCTTTCACAAATTATTTTGATAATGTGTTTTTTTGAGCACAGTATCCTCAGAGCTGTTTTGCCACTTAAGCCCTGGATCCCTGCTCCCTGCCACTTTATTTTTGCCTCTCCTGGCTTGGTTATTGAGAGCAATTTGCAGTACATGGTGCTTATTCACCAGGAACAAATCAGGGATACAAGAGAGAAAGTGTTCCCATCCTCTTTGTAGGAGACTGAGCAATGTGCTTCCAAACCTCTGTACACCTGTGCTGTCATTGATTCATGTCTCAACTCTGTCATTTGCATACAAATTACTCTGGTCCTTCAGGCTGCAGCTGAGCTCCCTGCCCGTGCATGGAACATGTTCTCACTCTGTATCCATCACTGCTCCTTAATTAAAAGCTGAACATCTCTTCTCTTGCAGTGTCTGATAATGGTTCCATTTTCATTTGTGTGTCGCTGGCTGATTTGCTGGTTAGACTATGATAAATAAAAATTAAACATTCAGAACAGATCTCTAGCTAGTGATGTTAACATGTTTTGGAAGTTTAAATTACACCTCATAGCACTGGTGCACTTACAAATTCTTGTGCTCGGTGCCTTTCAGCAGAGGGGCAGAGCCACAGGGCAGGAGGTCCAAACTCAGCCAGACTTCAGTGCTTCTCAAAGTCTCATCTTATCTCTGACACTGCCAGAGTTTGCTGCCAGCATTTTAGTGGGGTGGATCCTGTGGGAAAGGGTCCTGTGTCTGGTGATGAGCTGGTGGTTTCTCAGAGGCAGAGGGATACAAGTTTCAGGTTTCTCCCACCATCTGGAGTTCAGAAATGCTAAGCCAAGGCTGGGCAAGGACACCACAGGGCACCTCTGACAGGAGCAGCTGGGCTGCACTGTCCCTTCCTCACCTGGTGCAGGAGTGATACCACATCCCCACGGAGCAGCTGGGGAGCAGGAGAGGAGGCCTCGGGGCAGAGCAGGAAGATCTGGCATGTGCACACTGTGTGTGCATGTGCATCTTTTCCCCCTGCCAGCTTCCCTTGGCTGAAGAAGAGTCCAGGTACACATTTTGAAGAGCCACAGTAATTTGATTTTGTTTGTTTCCATTTTCAAGTTCTTTGTAAGAAAAAGAGTCCATAAGCTTCATTTCAGAGGTGGAATTTGGAATGCTTGCTCCTAGATCTGGAACCTGGCATTGTTAAAGGAGATGTTCCAGCTGATGATAGAAAGAAGAAGGGAAAGCTCAGAAAACAAAATTAGACGGTTGAGATAACGAAAACTACACCAGCATCTCTAGGATTCACAGCAAAGAATTATGCTTCAGGTCAGTTTTGGTTTCTAGAAGACAATCTGTTGGTTAATTCCCAGGTCAAAAGGACTTCTTTGAAGATCCTCTGTGCCTTGACCACTGCCATAAAAAGCAATGTTGAAAGCATGGTGGGCCTGGGCTTGAGCACAGCTCTCCATGTGCTCAGGCTTAAGAAGAAAAAGCTGTTCCATGGCCAGCCAGGCGTATGGAGTCTGGTTTCCTGCAGGTTTGGTTTCCTGTCCCGTCACCTCCATACCCCTGGCTCCTCTATCTCTTCTGAGAAAATTCTTGTAGACAAGAAGGGAGGCAGCAAACTGGGGTCCATGTCTGCTCCATGGCATCTCCACACCTTCCTCACCTTCTCAGACAGCTCTCCTGTGTCTTTCCCCACTGCACAAAGCAGGAGGGAACGAAATTATCTCAAAGACTGCAGTCACGCTTCCAAACCTGGGTGAGAATGGCTGATGAATGAAGTGCTGCTGGGGAGGAGTGGTGTTGTTGAGGAAAGATAGACTGAGATGGAAGTCAGTTTCCCAAGGAAAACTATGCTAAAGGAACAATGCAATTGTGCAAATGTGCCCACAAAGTTGAGGAACTGCTGGCAGCACAGTGAGGAGCGGAAAGTGCTGCTGCTCCTGTGTGAGCTTGTGACCCTGCTGAGAGCTCCCTGTCCCTTGGGGCGTCACTGAACATCATCCCTCAGGTCCATTCCAGGTGAGAGGGAGAAAATGGGGCACATTCCCTGGCGCATGTTGGGATTTTTGGGTTAACTCTGGCCGTGTGGAGAGGCTGCACAATGGGGCTTCAGACTTGGCTGAGGCCTTTTGTATTTCTGGAACACAAACAACAACTAACTTTCAGTTTGTAACAATCTCAGTATGTATCTATTTACATAGCTGGTGAGTCCATAAATTATTCTCATGAAGCCTCTTTCACACGTGTGGATACATAAGGCTGTTGCTGTGCGTTTCTCCAGCTTTGGATTTCCTTTCTGAAGCAAATTTAAGCAGCTGAATCCAAGCTGACCAGCAGTCCTGGCAGTATTTGGAGCTCTAAAAATTAATATTAGGATTTTTGATATCGTTCCCATTTCTTACTGGCAACCAGAGGAAAGCTCTTGGTGTGGAGGATATTAGAAAAATTAAGTGATGGTTGTGACTTGTGTTTTGCCAAGCAGAGACAGGTCAAATGCTTTGGGTGGAAAACAAACCCAGCTTCGACTGGCAACAGACTCAGTACAACAGTCCCCACCTCCTCGTCTCCACTGTCACTCCAAGCATGTCCTTGGAGCACCCCAGAGCTCCCCATGGGGTCCTGCCCAGTGGCCAGCGGGGTCTGCAGGGACGGGTGAGTGACCAGCCTGTCTTCCTTGGGGCAGAGGGGAGGGGGTGGCCAAGCAGAGGTGAAAACGAGCCCGGGGATGCTGAGGCCACGGAGTGCTGCTTTAAAATACACTCTTGGTGCCTCAGTTTCTCTTGCTGTGAAAATCGCGGCTCCGAGGTCGGTTAGTGGGGTGGGGGAGCAGGGGAAGGTGATACCGGGGCTGGGGGACAGAGCGGAGCTGTCCCGGCGGTGGGGACGGTGTCCCTCAGCCTCCGCAGCGCCGCGGGCAGGGCGGAACAGAGCGCGGTGCGGACAGGACAGAGCGCGGTGCGGACGGGACAGAGCGCGGTGCGGACGGGACACGCGGTGCGGACGGACAGAGCGCGGTGCGGACGGGACACGCGGTGCGGACAGGANCGGGACAGAGCGCGGTGCGGACAGGACACGCGGTGCGGACAGGACACGCGGTGCGGACGGGACGGAGCGCGGTGCGGACAGGACACGCGGTGCGGACAGGACGGAGCGCGGTGTGGACGGGACAGAGCGCGGTGCGGACAGGACACGCGGTGCGGACAGGACACGCGGTGCGGACGGGACGGAGCGCGGTGCGGACAGGACACGCGGTGCGGACAGGACGGAGCGCGGTGTGGACGGGACAGAGCGCGGTGCGGACAGGACACGCGGTGCGGACAGGACGGAGCGCGGTGCGGACAGGACACGCGGTGCGGACGGACAGAGCGCGGTGCGGACGGACAGAGCGCGGTGCGGACGGGACGGAGCGCGGTGCGGACGGGACACGCGGTGCCCGGCGGAGCTGTCCGTCGCCGGCAGTGCTGAGCGAGTGGCGGAACCGCGCCCGCCCCGCGGAGCCCCGGTGAGTTCCTGTCGCGGGGAGAGGAACGGGCAGTGCCGGGGCTCCTCCGGGAAAGGTGAGGCGCTGCCCCGGAGGGACTCGGTGCCCCGAGCACGCCCGGGCGTGGGCAGGACACGGGTCCCCGCGGGTGTCCCCGGGTGCGGCAGGGCAGGGAGCCCCGTGAGCGACCGGGGGCTGGGGGGACCCGGGGACGGCAGTGGCGGTCCGGGCTGTGGGCTCTGCTCCCCGCACCGGCGCGTGTGTGTGAGTGACACGCTTTGGGGTGTGAGTGGTGCTGGACTCCCCTAAAAGGGGCTTGCAGGGGCCCCGGGTGAGTAACCGGGGCACAAAGCAGATTTTACTGTCTGTAGCAGGTGGGGATGGGCAGCCCTGGCACAGGAGAATTTCGGGTAGGGGTCCAAGGGCTACCTGTCCTCACACTGCTGTCTGTCCTTCGGACCCTGAGCACTTCTCAGCCGTGCCCTTTGCTATTCTGTGACTTTCTAGGGCCTGCCCTATTTGCAGGGTAGGCAACAGTGTCTGAGCTTCCTCTGTGCTGGGAATTGCAGAAATTGATTCCTGCCATTGACTGTTGAGAGAGTCTGGAGGTCAGGAGAGTTTCCAGGCTCATCAGGTTTCCTCCTCCTCTCCAAGCCAGACTCTGGCTTTGTGGCACGTTTGCTGAAGAAAAGCAGCTCTTCAAGTCTGGAGAAGAAAAGGGCAAAACTGACAATCACACAAAATTAAATGCATGATTTTTCATGTAGACAGAGTGCATGTGACCAGGCCAGTCCAGCCATGCCAGTGTCCTCCCAGGTGCCAGACATGGACATGGGATGTAGATTTGGGTTTAGGTTTGATTCTTCCTGTGAACACAGGCATCAGGGCTGGGATGCAGAATACAAGGGTTTCCTTGTAATGTACCTGTAGCAGCAGCTGCTTGGAAAACTCCATCTCATTTTGAAGTCTGATTAAATTGAGGGGAAAGGAGCTTTCACTGTGTGTCTCTTCCCAGAACAGTGTCTGAGCAATAGAGCTTAAATCAAATTCAGCAGCTCTGTGTGCCCAGAGAGTACGTGGCCGAGCAGTTTGATGTTGAAGGGCTGCACCGTGCTGGCTGCACCCCCGAGGACAGTCTGGGCTGAATCCTTCCCAGAGGAGTCACAGATTTAATCTTGATTGAGCACAGTCATGTGTTTGGAATATTTCTGATTTGGAAGAAAACTCTTGTAGCTGTTTCTGTCAGAAATGATGGTGGATGTGTTTGGTACCTGCACTGATATTTCTGCAGTTTGTGACTCTGCACTAAAGGTGACAGCGGAGAGGAGGCCCGTGCAGGCTTCCCCCATCACACGCTCACCTGAGGGAGCACCTTGATGGGAGTGTACAGGATCCAATTTATGACTTACTTTTGGACACCAAAGAGATAGCTCTCCATATTTCTATAAAACTGATTTATTGTCTGTGTGTCAGTGACATCAGCACACTGATCAGTGCAAGAGATGCATTTTTATCAGTTCTGTATTAGAATGAGAGATGTGTACTTTACAGGCAGCTCAAGCGCGATCATAAAAATAGGATTTATCCTAAGTAATATGTCAGAAATAGAAATTCCTCTCCTGTGATTATTGTTCCTTTTTGCCATCTTGATCTCACAGGACACTTGCAGCTCCTCTGATGTATTGCAGGATGGAGACCTGCCAGGGATCTGAAGGAAATCAAATCCTACAAGCTTTACCAGTTGTCTCCTTTGCTGCATGTGTGCTGAGGAGCAGGAACAATTCCTTCCAGGCTGTTTATGCTGGGCCTTGCCCTGTCTCATCACCAGTGCAGCTGTGTGACCACAGTCCCTCCTTTTTCCCTGGCTCCATGTTCTTGACACACAGATGCTTTGCTAAAACCTCTTGGAGAGATGATGTGCATGTGCTGTGTTCAGCTTGGCTGCTTCCAGCGGCTCTTGAGGAAGATCAAATACAGCCTAGGGGAGAACTGTGCATTATGAGAATTTCAGAAGTGATTTTCTCAGCTCTAAATGAAGGTTGTTTCCAATTAGGTTAATGAAGAACGTCGTTCTCATGTCCATAGTCACTTGGTCTGTACAGGGAGACATAAATCACCCGTCCCTGTACACAGACACTCTGAAAAGCACAGGAGAACAAAGAAGATAATTTCCTCTGGGCTGTGAAGCATTGAGCATCCAGGGTGTTCTGTGGAGGAGATGAACCCAGAGCCCCCTTCCACCACTGGCACTGTGTCCTGCCACCCATCACACCTGGGAGCTGCCAGCTTAGGGAGTGTCCTGGGCTGCTCCGAGCAGCCCGTCCCTGTGTCCAGACACACAGCACCTGCTGCAGCCACACGCAGCCAGGACCTGCCAAGAGAATCAAGATGTGAAAGCTGTTGCTCATCAGTGGAATCCGTGGTTGAAGGAATGGTAATCAAGTGGGATTACCAGCCTGATCCCATCCCAGGCCAGTCAGTGCCGCAGGCAGCGTTGGCCAGAGGTTCCTGCTGGCCAGGAATGTGTCACTGTGTCCTCCTGGGAACTGAAGGAGCTGGGCACTCCTCATTAGCCAGAATTCACTCTCACTCTCATGTGTATCTTGCTTTGCAGATGGGGAATGTGTCCAACACCTCAGTGTTCACCTCCACCTTATCGGAGAGAGAAGACCTGATTTTTGGCACTGTCTATTTAGTCTTTGGTAAGGAAAGATGACCTGTTGATCCCTGTGTCCCTGCCCAGCTGCCTGCCAGAGACAGTCAGGCCTTTTCAGTCACTGATGCTTCCAGAAGTGCCCAGTCATTAGCAGAATAATTAAACTGACCCTTCCCATGTTACTCAAAAATATGATCTGGTGACTGCATTCCCCTCTCAGGGGAATTGCAAGTGCCTGTTATGGTTTTAAATATCTGAAAAGTTGAACAACTTTGAGAAATGTGCTGTAGCTCCTACCACAGCCACCCGAGGTGAGATGGGCAAGGGCTCTGTTGGCACCACCAGCTTCAGATCTATTGAAAGGTATTTGGAGCTCAAGCTGGCCCTTGATTTCAGCAGGAGTTGGTAAAGCTAATAAAGTGTACTTAGCACAGATGTGAGACTCGCTCTGTGGGAAAAAATGATTTGTGAGGCTGGGAAGAAGGATAAACATCTCAATACTCTGCTCTCCAGTGACTCCAAAGCTCTGGATTTGGCCAGGTCCCACGTGGGAGTCCTGTTCCTGAGGGGAACTTTAGTGTTGGCCATTCAGTGGCTTTGGAAGCTGGTTCTTACTATGGAATTTAATTCGCAGCCTAAGCCATCAGGGAGGAGCTCTTATCCTGCCCAACGTGCCCTGAGAGCAGCAAAGATTCAGTGTCCTTCTGAGGACACTGAAACCTCTTTTCCATGAAATCACAATTATGTAATGAAAAAGAGAAAGCCCTTGTTACAAAACTTTAATCACCACTGTTGATTTAAATACACTAATAGCAAACAAAGAGCCTTCTTTTGTTTAGTCTGGATTTTCCTTGATCTTCGTAATGCCTTTCTTCTTGTTTATTTTATTACCATGATATGGGACAGTGCAGACTCACAGGAGTGACATGGCCAGGAAGAAATTACAAAGGCCAAGGGGCCCAGCTCCCTGGCCTCACATCAGAGCAGCGGTCGCACAAAGCTCCCATTATTTATCTAGCTGGGAGGAAGTGCCCCTTGCTCCTTCCAGCTGGAACAAGTGACTTTGGCCAGATCCTGCACCCAGAGCCCATTGCGGTCTCACCCCATCACTGCCCTCCTAACAAACGCCTCTGTAGGACCTCAGGAAGGGGAAGGGATCCGATCCAATGTAAAGTAGCTCCAGATGTGCTCACAGAGCTCTGTGCATCCCATGGGCTTCCCGGCTCAGCCCACCCCAGAGAGGGAAGCCTGGAGTCCTGTCCACCCTTTGTAGACTTCTGCAGTGTTTCCTTCCAAACATCTCAAGATGCTCCTGGTTCCTCTCCCATCTCTGTTACACACAGCACCATTCTCTGCCTCCTCCACAGGCATCATGTCCCTGTCTGGGAACTCGCTGCTGCTGCTGGTGGCCCATCAGAAGAGGTCCCTGCTGAAACCTGCTGAGTTCTTCATCGTCAACCTGGCCATCAGTGACCTGAGCATGACGGTGACGCTCTTCCCCTTGGCCACCTCCTCCTTCTTTGCACACAGGTACCTCGTGGAAATGGCTCTGCACTGGCCAGTGGCCCAGTCTGCAAACTGCCTGGGAACCAGGAGATCTCTGGCAGGTGCAGAGGGACTCGGGGGTCAGCCTGGCACGGGGGCACACATAAGCTCCCAGACTGCCATCCCACAGCGGGTGCTTTGCTGCTCCCTGTCCGTCCAGTTCCTCACACAGACTCGCTGCAAAAGGGGCTTGGTGATGGGTGTCCGAGCTGGCACTGCAGTGCTGGGAGCTGCTGTGGGTCAGGGCAGCTCCTGCACCCTCGGCTCCGTCTGTGCGCGTCGCTGGGATGCTCAGGGGACAAATCAGGGGCAAGGCCATGCCCATATTTACTTGGTCAGGTGCTGGCACCTGTGCAGCCTGTTGGAACCACCCCACGTGTGCCCAGCTTTGCTGTTGGAGCGGGACCAGCCGCTGGGAAATTGCCAGCCTTCCCTCCTGTCCAGCCGAGTACAGGGCTGTCAGGCCCGCCCCGGGGGGAAGGATGGGCTCATCTGCAGGCTCTCCTTGCAGGTGGCTCTTCGACCAGGCTGTCTGCACCCTCTACGCCTTCTGCGGGGTCCTGTTTGGGCTGTGCAGCCTCACCAGCCTGACGGTGCTCAGCACAGTCTGCTGCCTGAAGGTCTGCTACCCGGCATACGGTAGGTGCTGGGATGGGTTATCTGATCCTCACTTACTCCCCTCTCTGTTAACAGAGCCCTTTTTGTTTTAATGAGCTAGATCCACCTCTTCAGGGAAAGCTCTGCCCTAGAGCAACCTATTCCCAGTCAATATTTAGAGTCACAGAAAAACAGAAATAGCTTTAGGTTGGAAAATATCTTTAAGATCATTGAGTCCAGCTGTTACCACAGCACTTCCAAGTCCAGCACTAAACCATGTCCCCAAGTGCCACATCTGTGTGGCTGTATCACAAAAAGTTGCAGGTTTTTGAATGTCCATACACACACTTGAGCTTAGACTAGAGCAGGCTGCAGCTGGGAAGGCACGAGGTCTGGCAGAGCAAGAGGAGCTGCTTTCCCTGGTCCCTGGTGGGAGAGCCATAGGCTAAATGTATTTAATTCACTGAAATAATTAATACAGAAGGGCTGGGTGTGCAGCATTACAGCTCTGTTTTCACCTAGATGTCCTCCACAGAGCTAAGGTGAATGTTTGCACTGCACAGAGCACCTGAGGAAGTGAGGGAGCCCAGAGATATTCGCTACACAGCTCCTTCTAAAATTTGGAGTTCTTAATTTCCTCAGCTCAGCTGCTAATCCTCCTTCTAGCATTTATCTTCAGAACAGACTTTGCATTAAAGACCAGAAATAGAAATAAAATGGGAAATCACAGATACCTGTTTAATTTGCAGACCAGCACCCCAGGGTCCCTCCTGTACCCCTCTCCTCTGACTAACTGCCTGTGTGCCCTGAGCTGGCGGCTGCTGCCAGCCACCAGTGTGTCCCCAGCAGCTCTCAGTGCCTCAAGGACGACGCTGGAGCACGGTCACCTTGGTTATGTGCCAGCACAACAGCTCAGGAGGTGGCTAAAAAGGTGGGAGGAAAGATAAAGATGCAAGCTGGCTGTGGAAAGGCAGCCCAGGTGACGGTGGCTTTTCCCTGCACAGCCTCTGCTCTTGATCAGCCAGTGCTTGGCAGCCTGGCACTTGGGGCTTATCTACAGCCCAGCTCGTCTTCTGTGAGGAAATGCAGAATCAAATTGTGCTTTTAGTTGCTTGGTTTCAAAGCAAAATGTTACTTGTATGTATGTCTGAAGACTCAGCACTTTATAGTGAGTCTTAGAAGATCAGAGAGTTTGAGATTTGATGGGGCTTGGGACAAAAATGAAGACAAAACGTCTCTCCCAAAGCTTCACTCCGCAGGGAGGGAAATGTCCTTCAAGTGACAGGATCAGGGGTGGCCTTGAGCAGCCCTGCCCCGCGCCCAGGCAGCTGCAGCCGGTGCCGTGTCCCAGCAATTCTCGGGAGGCCGAAGGGGCTGCGCGGCTGCTCCTGCGGCCGGGCCGGACCCCAGCGTTTATCCCGGCTCCTGGTGCCGGGGCTGGGGCTGGGGCTGGCTCAGGGTGCAATCCCCTCTCTCCCCTGCCCCTGGCCCGTGGGGAGCCCTCCTGACCCCGGTGCCCACGCCGCAGGGAACAGGTTCTCGCGGAGCCACGCCGCGGTGCTGCTGCTGGGCGTGTGGGCCTACGCGCTGGCCTTCGCCACTGCGCCCCTGGCCCGGTGGGGCAGCTACGGCCCCGAGCCCTACGGGACGGCCTGCTGCATCACCTGGGAGGCCTCCAGCAGGGAGGCCACGCTCTACATCCTCGCCCTCTTCATCTTCTGCTACCTCCTGCCCTGCCTCCTCATCCTCGTGTCCTACGCGCTGATCCTGTGGACGGTGCGGGTGTCGCGGAGAGCCGTGCGGCAGCACTCGTCCCCTCGGCGCAGAGCCCGCGGCGTGCACGGCCTGCTCGTCAAGGTACCGGGGTCGGGGGCTGGGGGGGGGTCTCGGGGTGCCCTGCCCGGCCCACCCACCGCCCACGGGCGGGCGAAGGCAGCGGGGTCCCTCCTGCCGGGCGTCTGCCGCTCCTGGTGAATTCTCCAGGTGTTTGTGGCGGTGTGGGTAACGACACATTGCTCCTCGTTTAAAGTCATCGGGTGGAGGAGTTTTCATGTTAAATTACATTGGAAAATATCATAAAGGAGCTTGCATGAGTCATTGTTCCCCAGACTACAAGCTAATACTACAATTTATCAAGGATATGTAAAAAACCCTGAATACCCTTTAAAAAACACAGCACGAAAGAAAACAGCTTGCAAGCGTGGCATCGAAGGAAACATCCACACCCAGTCGGGGAGGGGGACTGAGCACAGCCTATTTCCAGGCCTTCCAAGCCACACAGCTTGCTGGAGGGATTTCCAGCGCTGCCAAAAGCTGTTGGGGTCCGATGCTGAGCTGGTCCCAGCCAGGTCACTTGGTCCTTTGTACCCCTCTGCCACAGCAGGCTGAGGCCGTTCCCGAGTTTCCCAGGTGGGACAGGGTGTGAGCGGCCTGAAGCGACAGCAGGTCTGTGCATGAGGTGTACTGAGTTGCTGCCCTGCTCTCTGACATTCCAGTACGGGTCCAGAAGGCTGAGCAGCTTTCCCTGGGGATGTGAGGAGTGCTCAGGGTCCTGCTGCACATGGCTGAGTTTGGGGGGGTGTCAGCGTCCCCCGAGTGCTGCAGGAGGCTCACGGCACGGCCATCTCCATCTCATCTCCTCCTTTTGCAGCTGAGCATTGCCGTGTGCCTGGGGTTCCTGGCTGCCTGGACTCCCTACGCCGTGGTTGCGCTGTGGGCACTGCTCGGGGACGCCAGCCAGGTGCCAGCGCTGGCCTTCGTGCTCTCGGCCGTCTTTGCCAAGTCCTCGACACTCTACAACCCGCTGGTGTACCTGCTCTTCAAGCCCAACTTCTACAAGTTCCTGTCCAAGGACAGGGTGCTCCTGCAGGCCCTGCGCGCCCTCCCCTGCTGCCGGGGCGCTGCGCTCCAGCCCTTCCCGTCCCCGGGCTTCGGTGGCCGCCCCGGCGCCTGCAGAAGCTGCAGTGATGCTTCCGAGTGTTTCAGTAACTACCCCAGGAGCTGCGCATCCCCCCGGGCGCCCGGCAGCTCGGCCCGGCGTGGGCCCCTGGCCGTGCTGGCCGGTGGAGCCGCCGGGCAGCCGGGGCTGAGGAGGACGGTGCAGGTGATGGTGCTGCTCACCCGGGGACGGTCGGGCCTGGGCACTGCCCACGTGGCGGGGGAGGCCCTGCCCTCGGCCATCGCCAAGGACCTGCTGTGAGCCCAGCCCTGCCCGGCTCTGTCCTGCCAGAGCACCGGAACACAAAACCAAACACGGCATTCTCTCACCCCCGTACCCAGCGGGTCCCAGACGTTCCACAGACGAAGTGACATGAAGATGTAAGACCAGCCCCTCTGGTTTGGCCCTTGCAGCTCTGATCCTGGTGTTTCCACTTCCAAAAACAAGAACAAAAATAGACCCCAGTGCCTGAGACGTGCCCAAGGCGCAGCCCAGGGTACAGTCTCTCCTGCAATTTGCTCTCTGGGCCCTTGGCCTTTGTTTTTCCAACCTGGTGCTCTGATGACCAAGTAGGAACTTGGTTGTCTTAAATATTGTGCCTGGCAGGGCAGGCTGGGGGCCAGGAGGCCCCGAGGGGCATCTACCTCCAGTGCCAGCTCCTACAGCCCCCGCAGCCACCTCCTCTCCTGCTGGGGAGTGGGACTGTCCACACAGCTACCTCACCTGGGATTACGAAGCACCTCCCTACAGGTCTCAGGGACTGCTCTCTGTGCCGGCTGTGCTACCCCACTCCCTCCAACTGAGTGAAAGCCACCACTGTCCTACAGACAGGAATGGGAACTTGTCTTTAGAGCAAGGATTTGTTTGAGGTTGCAATAATCCTGGAGTGAGTAATGGCAGTCCCAGGGAACGATCTGCTGGCAGGGAACAGCAAATCTGTGGGTGAGCACCACCCTGGAGCTGGGGCTGTGGCCACAGGATGTCCCTGGTGCTGGGACAATGTGGCAGCTCGTGTCACCTGCACTACTGCACAGCAGCAGCTGCCTGGGCTGCAGCATCCCACAGGATTGCAGTTGGCCTTTGGAGATCAGTGAGGGCAGTGCACCCATGGGTAGGGCCCGGCATAAAAACGAACATGAAGCTGTGCCAGGGCCCGATGCAAAACCATCCACAGGAAAACCCCACCTGGCAAAATCCCTGTGCCCTGTGCCCTGTCCCCGGCCCTCTGGCACACGAGGGGATCACACAGTGTCTCTGCTGACCATTTATAATGTTCCAGAAGTTGTAATTTCTGAAGTAAATTCACTCATGCAAAACCGGCGTCTGACTGGGTTCAGATCCGTGCTGGCGGCCGCACTGCAGGATAACGGGAACACGGGCGGGGATGGCGCAGAGCGTGGCCGGGGCCAGAGCGTGGCCAGGCTGGGTGCCACGGGCGAGCCACGCAGAGAGTGGCACAGCCCGTTGGGCTCCAGCAAACCTCCTCTGCCCCAGCAGCCGGGCCTCCCTCGTGCCGAGCGCCATGGCCACTGTGTGTCTGGCAGCAATGGGACCCTGCCACACCCTGCGTGTCCCCCTGGCCATCCTGGGCCCTCCTGGGCCATCCCGGGCCCTCCTGGACCATCTGGACCGTCCTGCTGCTGCCCATCGAGAGGAGCCTCCAGAATGGGACCAGGGGCAGATTTCCCTTTGGAGGACACAAACACGAAGGGCTGCTGCCATCTCCTGGGGGCTCTCAGGGCATGGCCACCCCGGGATGGACAGGGACCAAGGACTGACCAGCCAGGCTGGGGACTGGGCTGTGCCGGGCTCAGGGACACCGAGGCAGCGTTGGGTCCCTGCTCCGCCTGCCAGACCCCAGCCAACTGCTTTGGCCCCTGCTGGCTGAAAATACGGTGCTCCAGAGATCACCTAAGGAAGACAGGGAGAAGGATATTGATCTGCCAATCCCTCAGGTCCTTTATTACTCCAGGAAACCTCCAGATCAGCATTTTCATCTTCGGGGCAGTGTGAGAATGCCCAGCACTGAGAGCCCTAGTGCTGGGGGTGTTTAATCTCCATTCCCACACACTCCTGCTGCCGACTGCAGAGGAGCTGCAGTCACCCAGCAAACCCCAATCGGTTCCATGAACTCCACGTGCTGTGGCCGGGCCAAACAGCAAGTCCAGGGTCCAGCACCGCCCGGGGACTCCTCCCTGCCAGGCTGGATCCACCCCGTGGGGCACGGCACAGCTGGGGCCAATGTAGCCGTGTGCCCAGCTGGGAATGGTGCCGACAGCTGCCACCAATTACCTGAGGATTAGAGACAACCCCCTCCCTCCGGGGCAGCTCCCGTGGTGCTGCTGATGGGCTGAGCCTGCCAGGAGAGTGGTGGCTACAGACCAGGTAGGGTCTGTGCTGGGTTCAGCAGGGTTTGGAGGGGGTTCCTGACTGTGAGAACCAATTTCTTTGGATTTGGTGATGCTGCAGTGGGTGGGAAGGGAGTTGGGGGCTGCAGTGCTGCTCAGTGAGAGCCTGGTCCTGGTGCAGGAAAGGAGCCAGGGCTGCCTTGGGGTGGGTTTGGTGCCCAGGGCTGCACTACGGGTGGTACATTTCCCACTCTGTGCTGGTTCACTCGGGAGTCTGAGGGCACAGCTACACGCTCCAAGGTGGCAGGGACACAGTCTGTCCTAAGGAAAAATGGGGAATAAGGTGACTGTCACAGAAAGTCAGAAAAATCATAAATGAATGTGAAAACCAAACATAGCAGAAATTTCTTCCAGTGGTTCTGAGCCATGGAGGTTAATGTGTAGTTTGAGGGAAAGTGAAGTCTTAACTCTGAGTTGTGCAAGTGTGGTGATATTTTGGTGCAGTTGTTTTTTAAATAGCTCCCCACCCCCCATTCCTCCAGCTTCATTGCCTCAAATGATTTAATTCCTTCTGCCTGTAGTGGTTAATTGAAGGTGTAAAATGCTTCCAGCTGGGGCTCTCAGCTCTTATCCCGGGGCAGTTCAGGGGCAGGGCTGGGAGCAGGACCAGCCTCCCCAGTGGCTCTGTGCTTCTGCAGGGCCCACAAAGTTCATCCATCTCCTGTTCCAGTCTGAAGTGTGAATCCCTGATGAAGATCCCATCAGCTCAAACCAGAGTTGCCCTCAGTAATGCCCAGTGAGGCTTTGCAACCAGGCCCTTTTGTACCTCCGAAATTGGCCATTGTACAAAGCTGACGGTGCTGGTGCCCGTTCCTGTGCTGTGTCACCTCCTGTGGCCCTGCTGTTCTCGAGAGCTGGGCAGCCTCAGCCTGACCCTTAACTGCAGCCCCACAGGTGGAAACCTCCCCTCAGGTGGGTGAGCTCACCTGGGGGGGCACAGGCACGGGGAAAAGGCGAAAGGTGTTTAATCAGTACAGGTCGGAGCTCTGCTCTGGCTTCCCAAAGGCTGAGCTCCTGAAGGGCAGGGAAGGACTCTTGGTTGTGGCAGCTTTGGAATCAGGCTGTGGAAACAGCCCGAAGGTGCTTTGGTGTTTAAAGTAAAGGACCATCTCCTCAGCCTGGAAAACCAGCCAGAGCTCACCGAGCGGCAGCTCCTGGGGCTCTGCAGGAGCAACCTCTGCTTCAGCTCCTGGGGCTCTTCGTTGAGCGCATTAAGAAATCAAATTCACTCTTGCACAGATTTGCAGATGACACCAAGTTAGGGCAGGGGAGCTAGTGCTTGTGGAAAGAGGGTTAGGGTTTAATATTGGTCTGATAAAATAGGAAACTATCTAAAGTAACTGCCAAGCAAGTCAATAAAGAAGAATTTTTCTTTTCTAAGCGTATTAAGTGAAGAATTCCGAACTGTGAAGTGACTGACAGAAAAGCCATTGTACTGATAAACGAATATGAGAATTGGGCACTATGGTAAAGACTTTTGGTTCCAAAATAAGGGAGTTAGCTTTGCTCTCTCAGAATACACACTTAATTCCAAGTCTTGAAAAACGTAATATTATGTCAAGTTTTAGAACAGTTGCTTTTAAATCCAGCCATCCCGAGCGTCTTCACTGGAGTCGCTCCAGAGCGGTTCCCTCCGCTCCAGCCGCTACTCGCCGCTTTCCCGGGAAGCCGCTGCGTCCCGGCGTGGTGCCGCCGCCAGAGGGCGGGAGCGGGCAGCGCACCTGGCGGCAGGTGCGGCGGGAGGGAGCCCGGGGAATCACCGGGAACGGCCGGGAATCACCGGGAATGGCCGGGAACCGGGGCCTCGCGTATGTCAGCGGCACTGAGGCATTGTGCTACCCCCGGTGGAACAGCAGCTCCATCACTGAACACCTGAGGAGAAGCTCTCAGGGACCTTCTGGCAGCTCCCGGGCTTAAAGGCTCAAGGTGAGAAACGCAGCAGGAGTGATGGGTAACTGAAGTTTAATTCAGCCTGCTGGGGTCTAGAAGGGTGACAAAAAGCCCGATTTTCCCACAGATCTTCTGATGCATCAAGCAAGTACCAGTGGCTCTCGTGGCCCGCTCAGCCCCAACCATGCGTGTCTCAGCTCTGGGACGAGCAGTGAGGCCCTCTCCACAGGCAGGGAAAGGGCAGCAGGGGACCAAGATGTGGTACTTTGAAAAACTGCTCAACAACAGGTTCAGGATTTCTAAATACATTCTTGAACTTTTATTCTCCCAGTAGGTAAGCAGTGGATTAAAAAAGTCAGTAGCAAAACCAGACCAAAACTCAGTCTCACACCTTCAGAAACAAACATGTGCATTTGCATGTCAGATGTAGGTGCTGAACTGTAATTCACATCCTGACAGTGGATATGCAAATGACCAAGGAGGAATTCACCAGTGGGAGCAAACTGCTGCATGTGTCACCATGGCAAATGTGTTTGTTGCACAAGTTCAGGTGTTGGCCATGCTGAGCAAACACTGGGCCATGGAGAACAAATGCAGTGATACCACGGATTCTGAAACAGTGTAAGCAGAAGAGAAAAATGGGACAGCTTAATGGAAGCTGTGTGGCACTTCCCAGCAGAGGCTGCTTCAGCCACGTGCAGTATTAATCTTTCTGTACCTGGACTGGATTTTGTAGGCCCTTTTTCCTCACGTACATGCCGCTTTTGCTTCCACTGAAGCTTAAAAATTCCACTGGTGAATTCTGGAGTGTTAGGGACACTTCATAAATTAGGCAAAACAGAAGCTGCTCTTTTCTAAGATTTGAAGCCAAAGTGCCAGCAAAGAGCAACTGCCAATTACAGAAAGCCAACTGCAACTGGCTTTAGCCAAAGAAAAGAAACTACAATTTCAAATGCAGTTCTGTGCTGTCACAGGCCCCTACTCACCCAAAACCGTACTATAACGAGTACTGTGGATTAGATCCCTTTGTATAAAAACCAAAAAATCCCATGAAACAGAAATCAAGAATTTCTTAAGTGACAAAACTGCATTTTCAGAGGTGATTACTTGTATGTGCAACATCTGCTCTTGTCAAGGTATGCATCTTTCTGGGTTCAAAATGTGCAAATCCCATAAATTATAGGTTTCTTCCAGTCAGATTCCCTTACTGGTCATGAAACAAATTCACAGTATAAACTGTCAAGACTCTTCATGCTGTGAAAGAATATACTTTTATATATATATATATATATATATAAAAAGTAAAGTGCAATTTGTTCTGTTTTGCAGAGCCACACAGGGGCCCTGCACTGCAGTGTGTGGTCGCAGCAGGTTTTGGGATGGGAAGAAGCCCCCCCCACTAACAACGTCATCATTTCATGGCAGATTTTCAACAGGCTGCATGGAATTGGCTATGCAGTGAAGTCTCAACAAAATGTTCTTCCTTCAGGCCATCCAGCGTCTGACCCGTGTGGGTTTCCCTTCCTGAACAGTAACAGCAGAACTGTGGGTTTTACCTAAACAAGGAGCACAAGACACGTCTGAAATGTAAAAATTCACCCTTGGCTTTGCAGCTCCCGTGCAGTCGGGCCCCGGGCCCCTCGGTGAGGCCCCGGCGGGAGCTCAGCGCGCTCCGGCCCCGCTCTGCTGCAGCAGCTCCTGCTCGTCGTCCTCGGAGCCCGAGGGGCCCTGGCGCACCTCCTCGTACCACTTGTTGGTCAGGGTCTTCATCTGGATGCGCCCGTCGTGCAAGTCCTGGGGCAAAGGCAAACCAGAGCACGTCACCTGCTGCAACACCCCTTCAGCGTCAGGGCGAAGCAGGACCGTGGCTGGGCATATTCCTTAGGAAATACCCTTCTCCCCGTCTCTGAGCACACAAAGCCATTCTGTTTCCCACCAGAAAATATTTATCAAGTGCTCAGTCAGTAATTATTGCTACAGATGCCAGTTCTGATTATTTTTACCTGTGTTCTCTGGATAGTCCCACTCTGTTTCAACAACCCAATGCTGTCTGGAGGGCCTGGCTTTGACTCTCCTCCTCATGTTCCCAGGGACACTGGGAAGCTTGTGGCCTGCTGTGGTGATTCACATGCTTATTCTTCCAGCCTTTGGTTGCAAGCTGGATGGCAGCCTGTGCTTTTGGCTACCAACTACGAATCAGATGCTTACTTCGGTTTCTTGATTTCTTTTTGGTTTTGCAATAAGTTACTTTAGTTTTTGTAGGAAAGTGCTGAAAGGGTACTTTTGAAAAGTACAAAACAAGAGGAAAAACAGTACTTTTGAGCAGGCTAGGAAGATGGAATGTGCACTTACACAAAATTATCAACTCCACAGCCAAAATGCTTCCAAGGGAAATTGGAAAAACAGTGAATTCTGTGGCTAAGGAGCCTCATATTTCTGAAGCACGAGAGTGAAAAAGGCACAGTATTTATACCTTGGAGCCACTCATTGTTACATTACACATCCAGTCAGGTGGTGTTTTGCATTTACAGCCTCAGAGCTTTGATACCCAGTGAGCAGCCTGAAAAGTGAAGGGTGCAATGCTGGTGCCTATTTCAAAGATAGAAACTGCACTCTGCAGCAACATCACAGCTCCAGAAGTCACAGGACCACTGACAGTAAGAGGCAGGAACTGTGTGTGACAGCACTTTAAAAACTCTGTCCAAGTGGCAGCAGCTTTTTCTAGCAGCAGCAGCAGCCAGTGACGGCTGATGCCCTTCACGGTTCTCCACATGATTAAAGGCGAGTTCAACAAATCCACACACCAAGTTTAACTGGGGTAGCTCTGAGATGCTCATTTAACCCAATCTGCACTTTTACAGAGCAGCTGTTCATTACAGCTGCTCTCTCTATGCATGAGCAATACACAGATGTCCCACTGTCCCTGCACAAGTTGTGTGGCTGCACGATGAGGGCAACAACCAACTCGACCAGTTTCTCTTCTTCAAGAAAATGAGAAAGACTTACTTCTTGTGTGAGTCTTCTGGTGAAGAAAGGATTCAAATACTCAACATCCAGCCGCATAAACCCTTTGAGGTTCTGGCGTTTTATGTACTGGGCTTCATATTCCTCCTCTGTGAGCTCTGATAAATGCTCAGATTCTATAGTGTTTCCCTAGAAAAATCACAAATATTGGAATAACCCAAGAGAAGTGGCAGTCATCCCACCACCTTGCTTCAGCCCCTGCTCTGGGGTCTCCCTTATCACAACCAGTTGCCATATTGGAACAATATGGGACTGATCCTCATCCCAGCCTTGCAGGGCTTGGGGCTGTATGAGTCTGTTCAGCCCTCAAATCCCAGAGCCTCTTAGCTTCCCTTTCCATGCTGAAAGGGAAAAAACCTCAAATGTTCCATGTTTTGTATTGTCACTATTGCTGACAACGGGTTTCTACTCTGCAGGTTTTCTCTTGTGAGCTGGACAATGCTTTCATCCAGCAAGCACCACTGCTGTCATTGTGCCACTGAAAATGAGCCGTGCTGAACACGCCCTGTCCCTGCACTCTACCTGCACTTCCTAGTGTGGACAGTGCAAGGTAATTCTAAAGACTACAATCAAGCTCATGCAAAGAGAAAATGTTCTTAAGATCCTACAGAACAATACCCTGCATATACTCTTCAATGGTTTAGGGAAAAACAGGCAAAATATGTCCTGTGATACTTTATATTCTCCAGTCTTTTGCACAAGAGGTTCCAGAGTGGCTGTTGGTTTTGCCAGATCTCTTGCTTTGCCAGAAATTGCTTTATTTTAAAGTCCAGGCAGAGGGGGCTGTTGTTAGCACCTTCTCATGGCCTTTGACTTTTTCAAAATAATTTCCATCTGCCTTTTATGATTAACTTCTGTCTCACACAGCACCAACTACTTTCTCTCTGTATATGACTCAATCCTCTATCATCTGCTTTATGCTTTTGCAAGGGTTACTTTAATTTATATAGATCAATTTATAACTAGACTGAATTAAGAGACTATTTCTCTTCCTCTTGTCCAAACACATATTTTGTGTAAACACTGTCTTTGGGATATTTTAAAATTATATTGCTTGGCTTTGTCCTACTACCTTGGTTTTTTCTACTGCCTTCATCTTACTTTTTAGTAAAAAATTACGTACTAGTCCTGAAAAATGTTTAAACGAAAAAAAACTCCCCACTAAACCCCAATGATCCTCTGAATGAAAAACCCAAACAAACCATCTTCTCTGTCTTGCTAAGATTAACGTCCTTCTTGTTCCTCTTGCGTGGTTTGGAGTCCTCGATGTCCACGAGCCTGATGAGAGGCATGGTTCCCCCTCCCAGCAGCAGGATGGTGAACAGCACGATGATGATGGTCGTGGTGCCGATGAGCTGCCGCTTCTCGATGGGCTCCAGGCCCAGGTGGAGGCTGAGGGCATAGGGAATGGCACCACGTAATCCTCAGGGAGAGAACAGGGCATCAAGGGAGAGTCAATCAACAACGACACCGGTCCTGAGCACCCAGAGAAATCTACAGGAATTCTCCACCTTCAAATAGACAATCCTATGGCATGCCCATTATCTGTCACTTGGCTAGCACCCTAAAACAAGTCTGAGCACTTCAGACACTGTTGTTCAAACCGTGAAGCTGCTGGGCCTAGAGGCAAGCAGCCTCTATGCAGAAAAGCTTTCGTGGGGCTAACCAGAGCAAAGTGCTCCAGCACAAAGGGGAAGAGAACATTTCTGTTGCACTTGGGTTTCAGAATAGTGCAAATGTTCAGCTGAGTTTTGCTCAACCAATGAAAAACCAGTTCCTCCTAGAGTGGGCCACACAATGGAAGAGATAAAATATTTTTTTCTGGTTCTCAGTATTTTGAGCTTTAACTTACCACTAAACCACATGATAAACATCATTTTGGGAGTGATTTTATGATCACGGAAAAAGTTGAGTAAGTAGGAAAGCGGAAAAATATTCACTGCTCTACCGAACAGAACCAGGACCTGAAAAACAGAAATAAAAGCAAAAGATGTGTTACATCCATGAGGCCCCAGCTGCAGCTGGTTTTACAGGGGAAGGTGAATATGCTCTTTTTGCTCACAGGCAGGTGTGCTGCCCCATAAACAGAGAGAAACCCCTCAGCACAGGGCATTGTGGAATTTTACTCTTGAAACATTTTGTCTGCTTAACTGAAACTAAATCAGACTTGTCATTGATGGAGATCAGGCTGCTTTACTCATAATAAATAAATGGAACCCAGGAGGCATTCCAGGGAGACCAAGAATTACTTCGGGTGAAAGTGCTCCTCAGTTCAGTCAGCTCAGCTCCTTTAACCATTCTCTTGGCACAGCAGCCAAGGGGCAATAAGGTATTTGTATTGCCTCCCTGTGGCCCAGTTGCTCAGAAAGGCCAGAAGCCGAACAAACGGCACGTCAGCCTGTTTCTCAACACTTCCCTGGGTATGGCAATAAACATACTTCACACTGAAGCAACACTTTGAGAGTGGAAAAGAAAAAAGGGGGACTATTGATTTAATGGCAAACAATTAACAAACACAGTGAAAACTTTAACTCAGAAAAAGGCAAGGTTTTCTCAGAGCATTGTTTTTAAGCTCCACTACAAACAGACCTTGATAAGGTAAATATCCTAGAATTAGTCAGCAGGATCCTTGAAGGGCTGTACTGTTTTCCTTTATGAATCACCCCAAAATTACACAATTTGCATTATGCCTGAGAGGGCAATGCTACACAGAAGGAAGTGTCACACCTTAGATTTATATTAGATAGGGAAGTTGGGTGTAATGCAGGCAGAGCAGTTCCCTGTGCTGATATCCCTATCTGGAAGTTGTAGATAACAATTCTTCCCCTGAACCATGCACTAAATGGGCCAGTGTACATTGCTGTACACAACGGGAAATGGATCCACACTGCCCTCACTGGACTCTGCAAAAGGGAACATACTTTTCAAGCCGATATCAAACCATTATGACGGCAATAAATGGAGGCAACCCCCACACGAAATGCAATTCACAGTGTCACTGCATTAAGCTACGCTGAAAGGGGTTTAAAGACAAAGGATTAGGAAAGGAGTCAGAGAATGAACACACATTGAAGAAGGCCTGAGTAAGGACTTCCTCTGAAGAACTCAGAGGGAAGAAGTCATGCATGGACTACATTGGTTTATGTAAACAAACTCCAACAATATATGAGAAAGAAAGACTCAAAAGCTGCAGTGCTGGGAGATGAAAGGAGCAGAGTTTGATACTGGTTTGCACTGGAGTTGCTATGAACATGACAACTGCCCATTCAAACAGATCGTTTGTGGGAACCCAAAGACAGGTAAAAATTCACGATTGTTTTCTGGTAAAATAACCAGAATGGCTATGGATAATAATCTCAACATCTTTTGAGATTTCTAATAGTGTCAAAACAAGCAAGGTTGTTTTCCTTGTTTTTATTTATCTTATACAAAAGGGCTTCAAAATATCAGCTGATGGGAATTTCTTAAAGAAGAATGATGGATTTGTACACCAAAGTGCTGAGACTAAGAATAATTTCATGCTACTAGGGAGCATTAACTTTGTGCAATATACAAAAATACAGAAGTATTTTTATAAAAACCTATAAATAGTAACAATTATTCTAAAATCTTTTAACTGTAAGGTGTTTCCCCCTTCCCCAATACCAAAAATGCATCTAAAAAGGTATGGAAGAAAGTAAATACCTACTATGCACCAGATGACAAAGGACATTTCAAACTTGTGAGGAAAACTAAAAATTGACAGGCCAAGAAATGCAAAAACACACGTTTCTGAAAAAGAGAAATAACACATCTTAAATAAACACTTCTAGAAAACCTTTTCTACTCCTATTATTAATTACTACATACAGTACATAAAATAGCATTTCCTGACCAAACCCTGCAGAGCTGCTGGTGCTCATGTAAGGAGTGGTTCAGTTTGCAGCAAAACCACTCCCTGATCACGCTGCACCCTCCTGCAAACAATACGGAATTCATCCATGGCAGCCCCCAGAAATCAGGGACACGTTTGTAATACAGGAACATGTAATTTCTTCAAAGACTTGGTTTGCAAAAGGAACTGGAAAGGCTCTAGGACTCTGAGCTGCTTGTACCACTACTTCCAAAAATTTCTCCATATGTGAAGTTCCTGTTTTTGCAAGTAGCTTTTTATATAAAAAAACTTCAAAAAAACCCCCCACCCAACTCCCACCTCCTAGAATTAAAAATACATCAGAGGAATACACGAGTCAGAGATCTCTACTTGGTCATCAATCTTATGGCAAATCTTAGCAGAAGCCTGCAGGATGGGAGAGAGATTTACTGTACGTTTTATCCAGCGTGGCAGGAGAGGTGACTTTTGAGTGCCTTCCAGCCTCCACTCTTGGGAATTCTTCTCTTGAAGACAAGCCCCATTGACACACAAATGCCTGGATGCAAATTCACACCTCTGCTGCTCCCAAAAGAATCACTGTTCCATGCAAATGAAATTTTAAACTATTAATAACAGATTCAATAGCAGGCAGCACCTACCACACATGAAAGCAACAGTTCTGAGTGTCTGCTGCATCAGGATCTGTGTCACCGGGGACAGGTTGTGGTGTGTGTAGTGAGACATCACGATGCCAGAGAACAGGATTGCCATGATACCTGTGGGCAAGAATGTGGCAGTCAGCAAAAGACTCTGCAAGGATTTACTGCTGGCACCCTCCAGAGTCAGCTGCATGTAAGGCAAAACTTGTGATATATACATATATACAGCAATATAAATATTTTAACATATCAAACAGTGTGGTCAGAACTCATTTTTCTACTCACCTGAGAGTGAGATCCCTTCTGCAAGTCCATAAGGAAGGTAAGCAAAGATAATCATCATCCCAAATTCTAGGGAAGGTGTCTTCCTTAAATCAATGTGCTTTAGTACGTACACATGGAAACGTTATGGAAAAAGTAAATTAAAAAATAAATCAAAGAAATATTTTGATGTGTTCATTCCATTACAAAACAATGATTATACTTAATGTATTTCTCCATTGAACAGTCAATAAAATCTACACATTGGCCTTCAACTCAAGTATGGAAAGATTAGTAACTACTTATATGAGGAATGTTTCTTATAGAAGCTATTGCTGGTAGAAGTCTGTCAGAAGACAGAGCTAGAGACAAAAAAAGATCTGTTACTGATATGCCTCTACAATACTGATAACAACAGGTAAATCAAATACTTTTGAGGCACAAATAACTGTAAAGGGCAAATAAGCTGCTTTTCTCTTTGACTTAGTATCATTTAGATACGAGTCAAAGAAGTGTTGAACATCTGTCTCCCTCTTTGGTTGTGACGTACAGAATAATTTAAAAGTTTCTTGAATTTGGCTGATGAACCACGGGGGGAAATATGTCTGTATTTAATCAAACATTCTATTCCTGTTGTTTAGAAACAACGTGTTTGGCAGTGTGTCCCAGCTGACACGAGCAACTGCTGTACAGCCCAGACCTCAGAGCGTGAAGTCAGAGCTAGCATTCAACAAGCCCAAAAATTAACAAAGGTGTCTGGGCTACAGCAAACAGTCTTCCCGATCCCAGCAGAGGAGCTCCTGGGTTGTTTAGCAACCAATTCATGGAAGTAGAAGAGGCAAAATATAACCCAGGGCAAATCCAAACAGAACAGTGTCTGCATTCAGCTGCCTGCACATGATCCATAGGGACAAATGAGCTGGGCTGACTCAAAGGCCCTCGGGAAAAGCAGCTTTTTTTTCTTTTTAATTAACTATTTTATGTATGTAAAAAAGCAGCCATATGCTTGTTAAAATGGATTGGTATTGAAATGGAATTAATATATTTTGAATTTACAAAACAATTACCATATCTTATAACACTCCAATGCACATAAGCTATTATACAACATTTCAGACCTTAATTATGTTCATAAAAATTTGATGCCACTTTTAATACATATCCATGCACACTAACATAAAAACAAAATAATCTCTAATAACAAATATCCTCTAAGAAATGCTGAAGAAGACAGGAAAAAAATATTATTAGAATGTTGCAGTTGTATACCAATGTACACATATATATCACCACAATTAAAAAAGGATATTAATGCAGAAATAAGACCAGTAAGTGTGCCAAGTGCTGCAGAGCCAAAGAACATCTTGAGAAAGTATCCCAGTGCCTGTAGAAAGGTTTGCCATCCACTCACATCTGACATATTTTCCCTTGTCAAACCTTCTGCTGTGCTAGATACAATTAAAAGAGAAATGAAAAGAAATGGTTATACATTCTAAGCCTGGATCCAAAAATATCAAACATCTTTTGAGCATAATATCAAAAAAGACTCCCATTTCTGTGTTGCTACCACTCTTAAAAGGCTTTTACCGTGATATATATAACAAGAGGAATGCCAAAAGATGTTAAATCAAGCCTTAGTGTAATGCCCAAAGGGAAACCTAATTCTGCTAAAAATCCAGCATTGCTCCTCTGAAGAATCCCAGAATAGCATAAAATAGGCTATGGTGATGCCCAGTATTTCAAAACAATGTTCAAACTTTGAAAAGGAAGAGAAAACACATTTTACAGTGGTAAAAACTCATGTGATCCTCTGAGAAGAACAAATGAACAGGAAGAACTCTCATCAAATATTTAGGTGTGGATGAGAGACAAGAAGGCCACTGAAGGAAAACAAAGCAGCTCTTAGGAGGAAAGGGAAGAAACCTCTTTGAATTTCAGGAATGTATTTCATGGAAATTCTGTGCAAAGAACACACAGATACTAACCAGTGTTCCTTTGGGCTGCTTTTAGCCTTCAGGGTCTTCCCTAAAAGCACCACAACTGTAGTAAAAGCAATTAGCTCATTAGAAAATTACGCTGGCTTCACTGTCTGCTTGGTACAGCTGCTCCTTCAGTACATTCACAGTCACATCTATCAGCTTCAGCAATAACATGATGATATATCTATCCATTTTTTACTCTTTCAGCCCCAAAGAATTATCATGGGCAAAAGATAAGGATATTGGATGTCCCTCTTTCCTGTGGTAGCCCCAGCATAAACACAACCCCGCTGCACGGATGCTGGTGTATCCCCCCAGCCACAGTGGGACTCTGGGCATAAGCCAATGGCATGGAGACTGAGCTGCTCTTTGCAAGGTGAATATTTCTGTGCCAAGCCTGACAGGTGACATGTGGGGTTCCTGTTGTCAGGACCCTCAGATGGAAGGAGAGCTGATAATGAATGGAATTAGAAAGCAATCAGTTATCTGGGGCCAATGAGATAAGGCACTGAAGTAGTGGTAATGAGGCAACCATTTACTGTCTTCTGCCTATGCAGTTCATGTTATGGATTGCTTTTTACATAGAAGCACCATGTAATATTCAGCTTTACACCAGAAATATGTGATTTGTTCCAAATGGAGATGGAAGAATTACTGCATATCCAAAAAACTATCAGAAAACAATGTAGTTACTGTTTCCATAAACATGTGTGGCTCCAATGCACTTACTTGGTCAGGACAATTGAGACTGCATCGTTGAGAATACTTTCTCCAAAAACCAACATGTTAAGCACAGGATCCACATTAAGGGCATTGAAAATGGCAATAGTAGCCACAGGGTCAACTGCAGATATTAAAGAGCCGAATGCAAAACTGGGAGAACACAAGAAACCAGATGAAAGAAAAATACCTACCTAGTAATTTACATGAACAACAGCAACAAAGCCCGTTTGTGTTACAGTTACTACACAGTGATAAGTTGTGCTCTCTTTCCAGTCATAAGAACTTGCTAAGTTCTTGAAAAATCTATGTTACTGACACTGAAAAATTTATTCTGTCTTTTAAGAGAAGATTTGGACAGGGAAGTTATACCCTTATCATATACATTAATAATACCAACTAATCAAAGTTTACAAATCCTAAAGTTTGGTTAAAATACCCAGTACCTGTCTAGAGAAATCACTGAGCACAGAACAGAATAGACTAAAATGCAATAGGATGGAACATAACACAATACTATTTGGAAGTAAGGGTGTAATAAATAGGGTATAGAAGTGTTCCATCTATTTCTTAGTTTCATACACCATGTTGAATCTCAGCAATCTAAACACTAACCAAAAGAGGTGGCCAACTGCAGTGCATTTCCCACCTACAGCTATCCTGAAGAAAGCTTCATTTCATATACTGCATCATTTCCCCAAGAGCTTACCTGTCTGTCATGTTGAGTTTATAAATTACATCAGCCTGAAAGAATAGGTAGAACATAATCACAATCAACTGTGGTGTTCCACTGTTCTTAAAAACCAAACTATTCATCAAATCCCGAGCTCATTATTAAGAAAAATTCACAGTAGTGATGTTATCCAGTTTAACACTGCCCTCCAATAGTGATCGACTGCTACAATTCTGGTCACCCAAGATCAGGGAACTAGGGCAGAGTCAGGTGAGTAGAGTAACTAAGACATTCAAAGGAAGAGAAATCTGAGTGGCAAAGAGGAAAGTATAGAATGCTTGGCCTACCAGAATGAAGTCTGAGAGAAAAGATAAGTATCTGTGTCTATATGTAATCAATGGGAAACACCAAACCACAGAAGCAAAAAAAAATGAATTTAATACTGTAGAGTTTAAGATGGCTCTAGAGAACACAGGTTTTGGAACAGCCTTCCAACTTTGTGGAAGTTACAAAAGAGTAAAACTCAAGTCTTAATTGCTTTTCCCATGGAGTACGCTGTGTCACAGAGTCACAGAGTGGCTCAGGTTGGAAGGGACCACTGAGGTCACCTGCTCCACCCTCTCTGCTCTGCAGGGCCCCTGGAACACGTTACCCAGGATCGAGTGAGAGAGCTTTTGAATATTTCCAGGGAAGGAGACCCCACGGCCTCTCCAGCAGTATTCTGTGGAAGAGGTTGTATAACACTGCCTTTGTGAGAGCACAAAACTGGACTTTGTGACCCAGGAATTCACTTTCACTGTATTTGTCTGCTCTTGAAAAAAGGACTTTCAAATAACAAGCCAGATAAACTTAAGTGCTTCAAAGCAGTAAGTCTTACCCGGCCCAGGAAATAGATTCCTCCACCTACAATGAAAGCTGATATTGCAGTGCCAAATACTGAGAACAGAATGATGGAACCAATGTTCTGAAAAAAATTACCCTGGAACACAGTAATAAAATAAGTAAATCAGTAAAAATGACCTGAGGGAAAACTCATGTTAGGGTTTGCATTTAATTAGATTCTAATTCACAGCTGGGTTTCCGATTATAAAGGCTCACTAGTTTGGTTCCAGGTACCCCAGGATACACATCCACACCATCTGCCTGAAGAGACTGCTGCTCTCTTGAAGACAACAGCAATTCCCTCTGATTCCCAGGACTGATTCCCAGTCTGGCACCGTAAGAACAACCCAATACTCAGGCAAACAGCTGGATATTCACCAGCACTTTGACGTATTCCCCCTCGGCAAAAGTGCAAGTTAATCCCTCTGTTGGAGACAGAGCATGTGAAAAAGGCTTGTACACTTCCCAGTTGCTGGTCTATTCCTTGTGATTTTGTATGAAGAGATCTCCACTGTTGGTGCCAGCTCCTGGTATCACCATGGCCCCTGCTCCCCCCCTCTCCTGCAGCATAGCTGGAGCAGAAAGGCTGCACACAGAAGCACCAAACGCCCTCGGCCAGGACAAGCGCTGTGAGAAATGCCCATGGAAACACGGGCCTCCAGGAAAGGGGTCAGAACCCTTGCACACATTTTCCCCTTCTTTAGCTGTGGAGTGACCCCACCTTTCCCACTTCTGATCCTACTCTTTCCCACTTCTCCTCCTTCACACCAGCACTTGTACAGCTCCGGCGAGGCAAGAAACCTCTCCAGCCAAGGAAAACTTCGTCTGTGCTGTACCCAACACCTTGCCAGCTCTGTTATCAGCAACAAGCTACACTCCCTGCACTCTGGGTTGAAGAGGCTTAAATTTTGCACTCTCAATTCCCTAATGATTAATATAATGGAATTTAATGCAATTATCCAAAGCTTCATGAAGATAACTAAAAGCAGAATCCGTTCCAAACAAAATCTCAACATCCAAAACGAGTGTCTGGCAGGGACTGACCTTGTGCAGTGAATATCCAGATTCAAATATAATAGGTGGAAGCAAAAGCAGAAAAAACATATTTGGACGAAACATTTCTTCTTCCTGCAAAAAAAAAAAAAATCATTATAATTTCAGGGATATAATCATTATTGAAATAACACCAAGTCTTCCAAAATAAAAGCTATTTTAAAAAATAGTGTTGGAAAATGAAAAATCTTTCTCCCTTCTTATCATGAAGTAGAAGCCTGAAGAGCAGTAAACTATTCCAGGGCTGCTACTTCTATTGTTCTTTTTCAACACAGTGACAGAAATCTAGGAGTTACTTATTTTAAATTACCATCTCCAAAAAAGCTGCATAGAAAACAGGTTATTTATGGTAAAGGAAAAATCTTCCTGTTTCCACAAAAAGTATTCCCACTTTATCTGAGAGTCTGGAAATCTCTAAGGACTGCCAAGGAACGGTGATCTCTTGGCCACTGTTTGAACAGAACAGGTTAGCTGGGACCAAGCAGTTTCACTGGAAAACTCATCACCTGACAAGAGGAAATCACATCATCAGTCCCTGCAGGTGACCAGGCTCAGGTGACACACCACCTGAGGGGTCTGAGGCTGCATTCTTCTCAGCAAATATAATTTCTGCCTGAACTGAATGGTACTATTCCGATGGTTCCTTTCTGCCATCACAGTGATATAATGGAACCCACCATGAGGTAAGATACTATTTTTTTGTGTCCTCAGTCTTTTGTCACTTATCTCATCCCCTGGCTAACACTGCTCATGCTGTACCCCCAGCCTGGCACCCTGGTTTTTCTGCTGGCAGACTAAGCACAGAAGGCAAATGAATCCCAGCTGAGGGGGGCCAGTCTCTTTACCCACCTGTTTACTCCCTCCTGGTCCCCCCAGCACTGAACACAGTAGAGCTTGTCATCTCTGCAAGCACTGATTAACTTGTTTAAATCCAGGTTAAACAGCTGATGGACTGTTCTGTTCAAACACCAGCTTCCAAAACAGAGGTACTCATCTCTTTATAGTCTCATTCCTGCCTGTACCAGTGATAATCATCTTAAAGGATTTGGGGGGCTTAGAAAACAAAACTCATCTTTTAGACTGAAATGCTCCAGTCCATGATTGTGCATGCACAACCCTGTGAATTGATGGCTGACACTGCCTGCTTCTGTCAGCACAGCAACTGCACCAGAACAAAACCCACAGATCTGAGTCACTACACTTGTTAAAAGCCCCTGAAACCAGAGCTGGACAAGGAAGTGAGAACAAGGGAAAGGAAGGACTGTGTTTGTGCTGCCCGGAAGCAGAGGAAAATAAAACATGAGGACTCTGATTATCAGCTGTGCTAGCCAAGAGCCACCAGCAAGCGCAAGGTCTTAGTGGTGAACTTGAATGAACACTTAATAAGGCGTGATCACTAAAAATTACATTACAAAGTTTTTAGGGCAGGAATATGATCCAAGATTTGCTTTGTACAGGGATATAGCCTGCAGTTAAATCTTTTATCTTATCAGATAAACAAAATTTATTTAGTATATTTAGAACCATTTATAACCATGTAATAAAGTCCATAATTATTATGGATTAGAAAATTTCACATCTAAAATTACAACAGCCTATGTTAAAACCTAAGCTTTATTACTGTGAAAGTAACTCAAATAAGCAAATAATAATGTGATTATCTGTGGCCTTTCACCTTGGCTGACAACACAAGCAAGCACAGCTCCTCAGTGCCTCCCAAGATGTGACCAACACTTCCCAGAAAACTCTGATGTAATTCACCAGCTGTGATCAGTATTTCCCATGTTTAGAGAACGAGTGCTCAAATCAGAGCACGAAGCTTTCTTTTTCCTTCTTACATACGTGATCTTACTCAGATTATTTTATTTATTCAATAAGAAACTATTTTAATGCTGATGTTGTGGTCATTTAACTGACTTTCAATTTTAAGTCAAATCCAGTTGACACAAACCAGGAATGAAAAAGCACTAACTACTGCAGCCCCCACTGTTTGTGATGACTTCATATGTAAAAATGAAATATTACAACATGACTGTTGAGCTATGTAAGTGTTTAAACAAGTGTACACAGAACCAGTGTAGTTAGCTGACAAAAAAAAGGAGTATAAAATGTAGTTCAAAAGCCACATCAGATTGAAAATCTATGCATTTTAATGTATTTCAAACTAAGGATAAAAAGATCTTCCTTTAGGGCAATAACTGCCAAGAAATATAAAGCTGCAAGCTAGGATTAAAATTCACTACTCAGACCAAGATTTTCAGCTGGCTGATATAAATCCTGTTTAGAACTGGCAATTCAAATCATTCTGACTTCAATCAGTTCACTGACCTAATAAACTGCTATGAAACAAAACCACAGTTTAAATGCTGCAAGATTTTAAATTAAAGCAGGAATAGTGAAGAGTTCATTGCTTTGATAATGTGGATAAACGGTAGGAGACAAAATCCTTGCTTCACTGTAGACTTCAGCTCTTGCAGAAACTTCTGCCAGGACTTGCCCTCTAAAATATCGAGTATTACAAGCCTTTTTTACAAGGTTTAGGGATTTTTCTACAATTAAAAATTAATTGCTACAACTATACCTTCCAGTTGGCCAGCTTTTGAGCCTCTATGATTTTTATAAAAGCTCCCATAAGGATACCTAGGAGAGAAGAAGAAAACATTCTGAAATAGCCACAAAACACGTCACTGTTTACCAGCTCTCCAAGTTTGAGACGTGGAAACAAGGCAAAACATAGTGCAGCAAGTCTTTCATTCCTAAACCACGAAAACACTGAGTCGTTTTGGGTTTAATACCCAAATACCCAGTTTCCAACACGTTACATAATTCCAGAGTTTCCCTGCACAACAGATTGTCTCTTTAGATATCCCAACTCCAAACAGACCTACTGAGTGTGATGCTCACTGGTTCAGAAAGATAACAGGCTTAACTACTCAAACTGCTTCTCATCTAAGCTGCGCTCAAATAAAATTCCACCTTTCTTGCTGAAGAATCAGGAAGTCATGAGTGAGGCAACTGTGCTTCATGTCACTTCAATATTATTTGCAGTTAAAGCAGCTTAAATGAAACCAGTCTCCTCCACAGAAGTGAATTTTGTTTGAATGAAATCATAGCACATTCTGGCAATGAAGAAGGCAACAAACTCTGATCAGGGTGGAGACCCAGTCAGAACTATCTTCCAAATGAATTACACATTGTTTAAGTCATGTAGAAATAATCTGAATATAAAAGAATTTTATCAAGGCTACTGCAAACTCAATGGTTAAAGGTTATCGTACTCTTTCCTCCTACACATCTTCAAACATAAAGACATAAAAATGTAACAGGATTTCTTCTGGAAGTCATGAAGATAACTCATCAACTGTCGTTAATTGTTTTCAAGTAGTTAAAGGAACTTGGCTTTAGTCAGATTTCAGATCTGTGTCTCTGCATAGTTGTGTTTTATCATTTACAGAATGGAGACTTCACAGTCAAACACTGGGACATAGAAGTCAAATACTCCAAATGAAAGGTACAACGTGTCTGAGAAGCTTTAAGTACGCTTTCCTGTAACTCATGCTAAGCATGCTTTCCTGTAACTCATGAGACCTCCTCTCACGCTGTAGCTAACAAAAGAGTCTCACAAACAGAATCACATGGATTACTCCTGATGGATGTGTCACACACACAAAGCCATGAAGCCTAAGCCTTCTTTTATACAAAAATCTGTGAAGGCATTGGTCCCAGAGGGTAAAATAATTGTTCCATGAAATAGTTTCTATGGAAAGGAAGGGGAAAACATTAATGAAAGAACATCAAAAGTCTGCTGTTCGTTGAAGGACAGAATGCAGATACAGCCACTCAATGCCACATACACTTACAAACTACTCTTCCTTTATTACTAAATTAATGAATGCAGTTTTTGATCAGCTGGTTCTATTAAATCAGGCAGGTCCATTTTGTCAAGAGGCTAATTAGAAGGGTTAAGTCTGTAAGAGTTAATCTATATCTCATTTTTAAAAAAAATTTATAAGCATTTTCTTATTGCAACCAACCTTTATTTTTCCTGAGAACATGTTAAAACTCAGTAACAAATCAAAGAGAAAAAACATTTCTGGCAACTATTTTTACCAACAAAATTTCAGCAACTTATAAGGATGAAGATCAAAATCCAGCCTCAGAGAATGCACTCCCCCTGTCCACCAGCAGAGACACACTCCCTAGGAACCATAAATCAGAAGCTTCCGAGCAGCTTAGACAATGGGAGGAAAAATATTTGTGAAAAGCATACCTCTCTTCTCTGCTGCCACTTTTATTAGCCTTCAATAACTTCCTGAGAACATTTGCTTAATTTACAAGTCAAAACAGGACACACCTCACTTCTGGCACTGCTGGCAAAACTGGATACTTGAAACTCAAACTGTGCTCTTGCAGCTGTGCAGAGCATTACCAGGACCACAGGGTCGCTGAGCAGCACTGAGCTGGCAACTCCAGTGATTGTACAGGTACCCCGTCACCAGGGCTGAGAGTACTTTAAACATGACTGAGTCTATAAACTAAATAAATAAGGCTGAAATGACACAGGACATCTGTTACCTGGGCTGCTCCTGGGTCTAATACCCTGTTGACTCACAGGAATTGCATCTGCTGGTACCATGTCGCCTCACTGGGGGACAGACTGCTGTGGTTCAACCCCAAAACACAACTGAGCAAGTTCCTGCACGGCCTCTAAACAGAACACAAGAGACACAGCACTGCTCCTTCTGACCCACCCTGAGCAGCAGTGACAGCCCTGGCAAGAAGCTTTCCTGTTTCTTGAACAGGACTTTGTTGGGGCTCACAGGAACACAGCACACACCAATACTAAATCCAACAGCTAAAACCCTTCTCCTGCAGCTCAGATGCCAGTAACAAGAAACAGAAAGAGGAGAATGTCTGTGCCTCTGCTGCTCTGCACAGCTCAGCAGCAGCAGGGACACAAACTGGCCCAACACCTCTGCTCCTCACTGCCCAGGATACACAGAATGATAGCAAAGAAAATCCAAAACTGTGCCAGCAAGAGCAATCACTATACTGCTGCATTTTATATTGGGAATTATGCTTAAATTTAGATTAGCTATTTAACAGCCATGGGAACTAACCTGATTTGAAGCCAAATTGACACCCTGTACTTGTGTTTTTGTGTACAAAGGAGGATACTGAAGGGACAGTAATGTCCTTCTGGCACCTGTCAGGACGCTGGGAGATACGTTCACAGGACATCTCACCTGTCCACAGCAGTAACGTAAGGAGGGAGGGAAAGAGAAGTGTGTCAACAGTGAATCAAGCACCGGGTGGTTTCTGTGAGGATGACAAAGTGAGTCAGGATGAGCTGCAGCAGCTCTGATCCAAGTCATGTACAGAACCATAAAGGCATAAAAGTCTGATGGATGTTGCTGCTATAAAGATGAGGGGTGTGTGCAACAACCAGCACTAGGACACGATCCTTACCCACCTGTTCATTTTTCAGTTGAACAGAAACACTGAAACTCACACAGGGCTTTGCAAGTGAATGCTGCTTGAAGCTCCAAAACCTGTTGTGTGAGAAACATGATGTGGCCTCCACCACATCCAGTTATCTACAAATCCAGGGAGTCACACTGCTGGGAAATATGCTTCTCTTTCTGCCAAGTAACAGCTCTAAGATTTTCTCGATCTAGCAGCCCAGATGCAAGAAGATCCCCTGTCAGCATAAGTTACTGACAAGCACCAGAAAGCTCCCTTTGAGAAACTGTGTAAAAATACAGTTAAGAAATATGAGAGAAGGTGCCAGCCTAGCCCAGGATAGTCAAAAATCCACCTGCTCAACCAGTAATACAGTCCTTTGAGCTGCATCAGGATTATAACTAAGCATCTTTGTCTTCTTGTTGTAATTTTAGAACAACTGTCAGTGGAAGCATCACTAGCAAGAGAAGCAAAAATATCACAGAATCTTGCAGACAAGTCACAGCTGAAAAACTGGTGCTGGGAACACTCAGACCAGGCTCTTTAAACATTAGACAGCATGTAGAGAAAATAATGAATGTATTTGGCCTGATTTGCTCCTCATTTACACATTTATAAATCAGGAGCCACAGCATACAAATAAATTAAATAACCCTGACATAAAACTACAGGCTCAGGAATACTCCAAATTTAATCCAAATTAAGCAAGCACTTGATCTCCATGAAGGTTGACACTCATAGCTCAAGCCATAGGAAGAGCTCTTGTCATGGTACTACTGGGATAGTTGAGGATCTGGCAGTCCAGGAGAGTTTTTGGGATAGCTGCAGTCCCCACACTCAGACACAATTCTACCAACACCAATATAAACACGTGCCACTTCAAAGGGAAGGCCAGAGCCTCATGACCAGGGAGTGCTGCACATCTTGTCCTACCATGAGGATGCAAACTAGAGGAAGATGCCAAAGTACTCAGGCAGTGACACCCCTATAGGTGTCATTTTTCTGGGCCAGTCTCTGCATGTATTCTCATTTCTTTATTCCTTCAATCAATTTAACTCTACAAATTAGTTGTTTTCTTCACTGCATTCGGTTTGCTGCGTCTTTCTAGCGATGGCTAACACACAACAGAGCATTATCTCCAGTGCACACTACTGACAGTCCCTGGATTAACACAAATCCAGCATAAAACTCTCATGGTTACTCACCTAAAGAAACAACAGCCACGCTCTCTGGTAAAAAATGAAGCCGGTATTCTATCAGTAAATGCACCAATATGATGCAAATAGCTGTGAAGGGAAAAAAATGGAGATTCAAAAGTGTCAGAAAATAATAAAATATACTTTTAAGTAGTATTTTTAAAATACATAAGCAAACTTCTCCTAATGATTTAGTAGACGTCGCTTTGGCAATAAACCAGGAAGCACCAGTCTAAGCAGTAGCTCCCACCACCATAAATGTTCTAAATCCCTGTGCCTGTGCAAAATCCCACTTCACAGAGAGAACCAGAGGAGAAACAAACCACTACGATTTTGAGTTGGCCTATGTCCTCAGACACAGAGTACAACTAACACATATTAACAGACTTTCAGTTCATCATTCACCTATAACAAGAAGACTAAAAAAAATCGTCATGCCACTAGACTGTTCCTCTTGCTGTGCCTGGACTCCAGTCTGAACTGGAAGGATGGGTTTGGGAGGTGTAGGGGCCACCAACTTGGTAGTAGCAGCCAGCATAGCGTGGAGGGTGGCATTGATGACTTCATGGGTGACATTTGCAGACCTGTCAGGGTAATATAATATGTGATTATACTGGATGGCAGCAGCACGATAAAGCCTACTACAGATATGCACACACCAACCAACCACCAGATCACACTGAACTCGTACTGGTGACCAGCTCGTTACGGTCGTTTTTCAAAAGCAGTCTCTGATTAGACAGATACTGGAAGTTCATGTCCATGGAGCTGATTATCGCTGAGTTGCCCCACGCACTGCAGACACCCAGCACGGTGCAGTGCAGCCGGGGATGCAGCCAAAGTCTGACGCCGAGGGCGCGACCAGCCCACCCAGCGTGCGCACGGCGACAAACCCGCCGCGCCTCAGCGCCCGGAGCCCTCGGCACCGCGCGGGGCCGCTCGGGGCCGGCCGCACCGCTCACCGCACCGCTCACCGCACCGCTCACCGCACCGCCGCGGGCCGCTGCTGCGGGGAGAGGCACCCCCGGCG
>VZTE01004354.1:709681-727130 GCA_013397775.1 Eulacestoma nigropectus | reverse complement strand
GCCATCGCTCCCTGTCCCCAGAGCCGCCATCTCTCCCTGTCCCCACAGCCGCCATCGCTCCCTGTCACCTCAGAGCTCTTTGTCTCTCAGAGCTGCCATTGAGGTCATGGTGGCACAGGGTTGTTTCCAAGGCTGCTCTGGACACCTGGGTATAAAGCCTGCGAAATTGTGCTGAAGCATCACATCAGGCCTACTCTGTGGTGCCTAAAGCAGGAAGTGGGTCCTGACTTTTCAAATTAGACATGTTCACCTGCAACTCCCGTAACCCTTCCCGCTGGCTGAGCAGACCTGAGCGAGGGCACAGCTGGTCCATGGCTCTCACCGCCCAGCCACAGCCTGGCCTTACAGCAAGAACAAAGCATCAGATGAGTCCCATTGAGCTGAATCAGAAGGTCACTGCCTCAAAACTAGCATAAAAATGCACTTGAATTAAAATATCAGTGAGTAATTAATTAGCAATTTTAATCAGCAAATTAAAATAAAGTTTAGACCAGCTTTATCTGGTCTAAGTTCAAATGCCCTCCTGGCCCAGGCAGCTGCTGAGGTTGGGTCTCTAAACTCTCCTGTGCATCCTGGAAAATGAGGCTAATTAGCACCTTTCAGCTTACAAAGCCAGTTGAGGATATCCATCCATCCATCCATCCATCCATCCATCCATCCATCCATCCATCCATCCAGTCTGTGCAAGTTTGAGATGCTGGGATGGCAGGGACGTGGGACATATAACAGCATCACATGCATTTCTGTTCATTTCTGGTTTCACTAGCTCCAGAAATAAAAGGTGAGTTGTACAAACACGCATATTGATTTGAATACCTCAGATTGTTTTAAAGGCCCTCCGAAATATCAGCTGTGAATTTAATCAAATGAAATTTAACATTTATGACAGAGACACTGGCACTCATTTACATAAAAGTGAAAGCCACTTGAATAGGTATGAACATGCCTGAATTTTAAAACCAGTGACCTGGGCAGCAGCTGTTTTTCTCCGTGTTACTGGCAGAGCAGAGCTGAAGAACGTCTGGTTTCATGTTGACAGACTGAACCTACACCTCCTTTGCTCATCTGATGTGGTTTTGTGGTGACCTACTTAGATAGTCTTACCACAGTTATGACCAAGGTTTTTTTTCCACACTGGCTAATTTCCGACAATCTGCAGTTTGCTAATCCCCATCTGCTTTAACTCATTCTCTGCATCCCAGTAGCATTTGGGACAGAGTGCATGGCTTCAGCCGAGGCACAGCTCATGGGGTGACTCAGAGCTCACAGGTGCCAGTGAGAAATGAGACTGGCACTTTGCAGAGTGGTGCAAGCTCATTTCCAGAGCGGTGTGCACATCTTCCTCCACTTGGAAACGGTGCCAACACATCAGAAACTCAGGCACTTCTGCTTTTTGATCTCAGTCTTCCTGATGTACTGCAGTAGAGATTTTGAACAACACTTCATCCATAAATACTGAAGCTTGGTCCAGAATGAGATGCACTGAAGCTGATGAAACATAGGAAATTTTCTTGTGAATACTGTCTTCCTTTTTTCTGTGAACACTAAAATTCAGAGTTTGCCAAGGATGACTGGAAGTAGCTGGTCACTAAAAGGTGAATCATCAGTGTTTCCCTTGAGAATGCCTCTAAGAAGAAATTATTCTTCAGCAAATTTGCATGTTTTTAGTTCATAATAACTTTTGGAGTTTTTCTTTGCTTTTCTGGGAAGCACAGTGAAAAAGCAAGAAGTTATATTGAAAAGGATTGAGGGAGAGCCGGTGGGATTATGGCAGAGAAGGACAGTGGGGGCCATGTGCCTCTCTCCTCCATGCACGACAGCCCATGCTCTGGGTCACAGGACAAGAAGAAGCTCCCCAGCTGTGCAGCCCAGTCCTCTTTGGCAGGTCCTTATCCTGTCCTCCTAGAAATCAGAGAAAAATATCATTGAAAGCACCTCTGCAGCTCTCCAGTCCATCTTCTGCTCACAGCAGGTCCAGCTTCAAGGTCAGAGGAGGTTGCTCAGGGTCTTGGCCAGAGAAATTTTGAAAATCTCTAAGGATGGAAAGTCCCCACTCCATGGATGGAGCATGGATGGAGCTGCTCTGGGAGACCTGTCCTCGTGCTGCACTGCTCTCAGAGTGAAGAACTCTCTGTTGTGCAGCTGGAAGCCCCCATGTTGCACTTCATAGCTGGTGCCTCTTCTGTTGTGCAGCCATGGCAGGCGTCTGCTCCTCCTCCCTTATAGCTGTGCCCACACTGATCTGAGGTAGGAGTAGCTGTGTCCACTCTTGGTGTTTTAAAATCAGCCGGTGGTGGAAGAGCCATGGCAGCTGTGTTGGTCAGGGAAAAGGGCATGGCTGGAGTCCTGTGTGATCTTCCCCAGTGGTGAAAGGCTCCTGCCATTGTCACCAGAGCAATGTTCAGTTCTGTACCAGGCTGGTGCAGAACAAGGAAAATCTTAGAACTCTCTTTCCTAGTCACTCCAGTTGTGTTTGGCATAATGACTAGGTCATCTGGCCAAAGAAAGAAGGCCAGAAATTGTATTGGTTTGCCTTTTCTTTGCTTTTGTTTTGTTTGGGGTTTTTTTTGGTTTTGGCCTTGGCCTCAGCCTCGTTTTTTGGGTTGTTTTTGTTCCTTAAATCTTTCAACTGGCGTGATCAGAAAGCTCCACACTTGTTTTGTTTTACTGGCTTTTTAGCTGTCATGTGCTTTTAATCATGAGGGACTGGTGCAGAAAAGGGATGAGTACCGATGTAACTCTTCAGGATGTGACTGACCTTCTCCTCACTGTGCGTGCTGGCCCTGGCCAAAAGGAAACCACAGATGGGTTTTGGGAGCCATGGGAAACATTCAGGAAGGGATGTGGAAGGGAGGAAGATTTAGCCAGGAAAGTAGAGGCCTGGCAACATAAACACAAACCCAGGACTGAACTTCACAAATGCCGGGATCTGAAGGGGAAAAAAAACCAGGAAAAGGGAAAAAGGTAGATGGAGAACAAGGGTCCCAGGGAGCTCTGTTGGAGGGGGGAGCATCAGAGCAGCTGGAGGCATCAAGGGCTGCTGGGTCAGGCTACTGTGTGAGAACAGGAAACTGCAGCAACCAGCACGTAGCAGTCGGTCAGCTACTCTGAACTGTCTCCTTCCCACTGAGTTGTAGTGCTGCACGCACATGCTCAGCACAGCACACTCTGGATGAAGTAACCACAGGTGATACCAAATTATAACGTCTCAAATGTTCTGTGCAAAGAGATGGTGATTTTCATGTCTCATCTCTGACTCATCAGCAGGAAATACCACTGCTTGTTTGACCTGTTGTTGCCAGTGAGAAGGGGCCAGTCCATGCTACTGCCACTGAGGTAACCAAGCCAAGCACCGCTCCAGCATCGCAGTGCACTTGGTGTTTCAAGGACTTGGTCACAAGGAAAGTAATAATTTTGGCAGGAGGCTGTTCAGGCTACTTCTCACTTGTGGTTTTCTGATGCACAGCTACTGAGCATCTGTTGATTAATGCATGCACTGAATGTTGCTTTTAATAGGTCACAGGAATTTCACAGTTGTTTAAGCACATCTAAGATGATGTGGCTGTAGGTAATATAGTATTTAGTTTTAATTCTTAAATTATGCAGAGCAGCCTAAATAGATGGCTATGTAGAACATCGAGGGCAGGCACACATGAGTTAGTGACCAGCTGTAACCTTGTGCTGGAAACGTAGGGGAAGGTGCTAATTTACAGCCCAGGACTTTGTTCTCACTTAGGAGTGGAGTCTGTCTGCTCTAAAGACCAAGGGCATGCCGGATTTACTCTAGGGAATTGGTTTAGCTCTTATGACAGTCTTTGGCCTTGAAGACATCTGGGTTTGCCTTTTAGATTATCTACAAACATGGTGATCTCAGGCACATTGAAGTCACCCTTGAGTCAATTCTCTCTGAAACAGAGTGCTGAACTTCCTTCTGCAGTGGGGTGCAGCGACAGTGGGAGGAGACTACCAGTAGGGAAGGTAGAAGTGCTTCAACTAGATTTACTGTAGAACTATCCTACAAGTGTTTAAACACATCAGTTCCCTTCCGAGCTTGGATTCATAGTAAAGATAAAATATTTCCTGAGTTATGGAAAGGGATTCGGCTCTAAACTCACCTGAGCCAGATCCTGATTCTAGCATGGAATATGGTATAGGCCAAAACCTAAAATGAGCCAGGGTTTTCAAAGACAAAATCATCAATATTAAGAACACCACGATCAGCAGTGGCCTTAAAATGGCTGTATCTGTGGGCTGCGTCTGAGGAGGGAATGCCTGTGGCCATGGCGCCACAGTGCCAGCAGGGCAGTTACTGCTTGCAAAAGACTTGCCTTTTGGGGGCTTCAGCATCACCCAGAACTGGCCCCATTACAGCTGCTGAAGATCTTGGCAGGTTGGGATGTGAATGCTGGAGAGCTGCATTGGCCTGAGAACAACCTCTGTGCAAATGGATCTCTTCCCACTCCCCTCTCTCAGTCTGAGACTGAAAAAGAGACAACTGGTGGTACTTTCACAGGACGGGTGAATGATCTTTGTCATTAAACTCAGGACATTTCTTTATTACAAAGGTGAAGGTTCAGCTGCCACTAAGGAGGCAGGGAAAGCATGTAATTTGCTTTATTGCTTTGGGATAGATGGGAAAGAGTCTCTTAGGCTGACTGATGAAATGCTGAAAATTCTTTTAGACCCTTCACTGTACAGAGTTGTTTTTCCATTTCTTAATGTGCCTTAGCAGATATAGCATTTTATTCTCTTGTTCTCTAGCTGTGTGCAGTAGGCATATGCTTGGGTGCATATATTTAGTTATGTATAAACATAAATAAATACATAGGCAGGCAAATTCCAGGCACTAGTTCTCAACAGATAATGTCTCTCCTGTTGCTTTGTTATCTGTTGTTTGAAACTATTGGATGCTTGGTTTGTTTGCTTTTCATTGCATATTTAGTCTAGTTTTGACATGCTCAATCTGGAGGTTATCCAGGAGGAAGCAGTGACAGCGGGAATCACATTGCATGGCTGTAGCCCAGCAAGATGTGCTGCTGTAGCCAGGCACCAAAGGTTGTGATTCACCTGAAATGCAAAGGAGATCAGCCCTTGGAAACAGGGACCCAAAGGGCATTCGAGGGAGCGTCCCCAAGGACAGTCATGTCACCTGCTGGCACTGCTAGCTGAGTGGCTGAATACACAGGCTGGGGAGACTGAACTCCTCCCTTGCCTGGGATGGGGATGGAGTGAAGAGCACCTTGCTGAGAAGCTATGCCAACTTCTCCAGCCCTGTTTGCTTTTCAGGGAAACGCAGCTCTCCTGACCCCAACCTCTTGTCTTCATTTTTGGCAGATGTTTGTTCATGCTGGCTTGTGCACTGCCACACATCAACAACTGCTCTGCCAGGTAAGCCGACAGGTAGACACAGGACTGTCCCCATGCACAGAGCTCGCTGGTTTACCAACAGACAGGCTCTGCTGGGTGCATGGTTCAGACACTGACAGGTACAGCCAGGAGATGCTACCCCAGAGACAGGACGTAGAGGAATTTTCCTCTCTTGTTTTTTGTTTTAAGCACTGAATTTTTTTGACTGTGAACTCGGGCATTTCATGAATTTCAGAGCTGGTGCTGCACCGTGACTCATCGAGTCCCCTCTCCCAGCAATGTGTGATGGGCCTTCTGTCTCACGATGTGACTCTCCCAGCACAAATGGGCTATGTTTAGTGACAGGCTTTGGCAGGAGGCAGTTGCTGTTTTACAAATGCCTAAACTGAGGCACAGAGAGGCTGGAGAAACGGGCCCAGAACAGACAGCAAGTCAGTGGGTGAGCTGGGAAGCAGCTCACAGGGTCCTCTCCACCTGCTTTCTGACCAACGTTTTATCTTGAGACCCACACAGACTGGGGAAACCTCCTCCCACTTTTTTACCCCAAACCCCCAGTAAAGAGGTTTGGGTTTGTTTACAGGCACAGATGGCTCTCACTAACACCACTTACTTATCTGCGCATTCTGCACCCTGCAGGCAACCAGCCAGACGGGCTGGAGCCCAGCACGGTGCAGCTCCACATTCGCGTCTCCTGCCAGTCCCAGGGACACAGCCACACTGCACCAGGCCAGGGGGTCCTGCAGGCCCCACGTCTTCTTCCCAGCAGTGGCCAAGGGCTTCTGCACGCTCATGAAATGAGGCGTGAGAAGGCAGTGGTGACTAAGTAACATCCTTTTCCACTTCTTCCTAAATGGCTTCCTCAAGTCAATCTACTTTCTTTTTTAAAGGGCTGTTCAACGCTTCATTTCAAACCAGCATTGCAAGTTCGAGCCTCCCGCATCTTGCCCCAGGTGTGGCTTCTGGAGTGTATTTATGTATTTGGTGCAAGTGTATCCATCCCAGAATTTGATGGCACATTGCGTGTGTGTGTGTGTTTAGGGGAACGACAGGGAAAGAAGACAACAGCAGTAGAAAGCATCATTTGTAATTTAAGAAAAAAAATTAAATAATGAAGAATGGAAAAATTAATTATGGCCAGGCCAGAATTAGAATTTAAACAACCAACTGTCCCCTTTCCCATACCTAAAGCCAGTAGAGGCTGTAAGGAGGCATCTCGGGAGACAAAGAGCAGGGTTAGCAGATGCAGCCTGGCTCCCAAAAGCCTCTCCAGCTACTCCTCAGTATATAAAAATCATGGAAACTTCTAGTATCTGCAGCTTCCTCTGGCAACCAGTCTCCACTGGACTGTGAGCAGAGCCACCTCCTTTTGTGTTCTGGACCTGGTTGCCACCAGATTCCTTGGACATGGGCCCTTGTGCTGCAGGGAACCGTGAGTGTTGCGTCCACGTTTGCCCTCGGTGGGCAGGTGGCAGCTGCTCCCTGGACAGGAGCCATTTGTCACCCGGGAGGCGAAACCCCAATAACAGCTGCAGAAAGCTTGGCCTTTCCTGATCCCTGCCTTCCTCCCTGCACAGCTCACTTCCTCACTGCCTGCCCTCTGCCTGGGGTTCGTTTGAATGCTGAATACCTGTTTGTTAAGGGCAGGGTTCAGTATTTTCTGGATTACATTCTTGTTGGTCTATAAATTAAAAGTTCTTCCTCTTTCCTTATTACAGACTGTCCTGAAAGCCCTTCTGTCAATGGGAATTAACAAATCTTTGTGACAACTCTGATAAACAGAGTGTTTGGTTAGCTGGATTACATTTACTGGTGCCAGCTGCAAATGAGTCCAAGTATCTGTTGTACTGGTGAGGTGCATCTGCTGTGACATGTCTACAAACAAATGGCAATGGGAAAAGAGAGCAACTGTACAAACAACTGCATTTCTCGCTCACAGCAGTAGCCTGGAGCTGCTGGGCACTCCCAGGACTTGTCACCTCACGCTCACACGAGCATCTTGCTCTCAAGCTGCCTCCAGAATTGCCAGCCCTTGCAGGAGGAAATGCAAGACCCTTCCGAGAAGGATGCCTGTCTTCTCTGCCCTTTGCCAGTAATGGGATGTCTTGGCAAAGGCAGCTGGGACACAGGGAGGCACACGGGGTGGCACTCCAAAGTGTGTGCCAGTGGGCACACGTATTTCCCAGCTGGTCTGCCCGGCTTCCAGCCCGCTCTGCTCAGGAGCCCTGCTGCAGCCAGCCAGACACCTCTGCCCAGTGCCGTTTGGCAGATTGTTGGGAATACAAGCAGGAGTACCTCGATTTTTTGGGAGGCTCCATTACCTTGTCCATGGTGCCTCTGCTGGGAGAGAGAAGTTTCACAGCTGAAATTATGTAAGTATTCTGTTCAGTACCCAGCAAAGTCAGAGCAGAGAGAAAAATAATCACCTGAATTTTCTGCTCTGCCTGGTGCACCATGCTGTCTCATGTCTCTTTCCTGTCAGAGGCTGCTGCTGGTGGTTTTTATGGGCATTCTCTGAAGTGTAAGAAGTAAAAGAATGTTCTCCTGCTTCTGTTATCTGTGCAATCCCTCATCAGAACAGCAATTACTTTGTTGATAAAATACAGCTCCTGTTCACACCTACTTCACAAATCACTTTTGACACACAACATGCAGGACCCATAGGACACAGAGCGACGTCCCTTCCCAGGGCCCTGTGGCCTGTCGCCCTGGATAGAGAACATGGCTCCTGCATCCTGAAGCATAGATAAGGGGACAAATGCAGATTTTAGAGAGGTAAAGTGGAAAAGCAACAATAACAAAGATTTAATGCCACACGAGCGATAACTATCTCATAGGAAAGAGGGGATATGTTATGAAAGAAAGAGAAAAGACAATGGAAGGAAAGCTATCTAGCTGTGGTGGGCCGGTAAACACCCAGCCAGGTGCTCACTCCCTTCCAGTCAGACGAGGGAGAAGATCAGAAGGATAAAAGTGAGAAAAAAGGAGTGGGTTGGGACAAAGGCAGTTTAGTAAGTGAAGCAAAGCTGTACAAGCAAGCAAAGCAAGATAAGGAATTCAGTCACCACTTTGCATCAGCAGGCAAGTGTTGGGCCGCTCCTAGGCAAGCTCATAGAGGTTACTTGGGAAGACAAACACCATAACCTTGAACATCTCTCTTTCCTCAACCTGTCCCTGAACTTTTATTGCTGAGCACGATGTCCTTTGGTGTGGAATACCCTTTTGGTCACTCAGGGTCAGCTGTGTGTCCCTCCCCAGTCTCTCACCTCCCCAGCCTCCTCGCTTTGGCATCCCTCTGTCCCAGCAAAGCAGTGATGGCTCAAAGTGATCCATGCTATTTTGAACGCAGAAATCTGCAGCACCAGGGAAAAACGTTAACAAAAAGCTGTTTGTTTAGTTTAAAATACCCTTACAAACTAAACAGCTTAAATCCAGGTTATGTACAATGAACTGCACGCTATAAAAAAATCTTTTTTTTGGTTTATCTGAGAAAAATATGCTGATGGTAAGGCCAAGCCTGGTTTGTTGTTGTAACTAGGCACCGTTCTTAGCAAACTCGCCTGCAAGCCTCAGTCAGCCATTGTGAATAACTAATGGAGGTTGCATAAGATGAGAAACTCTGCGAACCTGGCTGAAACCAGCTGGTCATGCAGGGAGCACCTCTCACCCTGGTGAATCATGGGGTGGTGATTGTTTGGGGACACAGCAGTTAGGGCCAGCAGACCCATTAGGTGACCTTTGCTGGCCACCTCTGTATCACAGGCTAGTAGTATCATCTGTGAAACCCTGTAATGAGCCCCATAGCTTGTATTTCAGGATGTGTGGCTGACACTTAAATTCATGGAATTACACTGCTTTAATTGGGTGACAGTGAGACATAAAAAAACTATCACTTCCACTTTTGCTCTTACAAAATTCAGCCTGACTTTCAATTGGAATATTTCTGGCTGCAGTTACGTTATGTGGTCAGTCAGGTTGTTTGTAAGAGGCAAGTATGAGCTCTGGTGTCCTGGTCAAATCCCAGTTTAGATGATCATATTCTGCTCTGCCACAGCTTCCACCATTCCTGTACTAGCTGGGGATGCTCTGCCTTTTCTGCCCTGCCCCATATCTCAGGGTTATTCTGCACTGTCAGCTGCAGACCCTGGTGTGGGCTTGGGTGGAGATTCTGAGGTTCCCGGAGGAAATACCAGAGCAAGGTCAGCCTGATTGTGGATTGCAGCCCCTGTTCCTGTTCTGAAGGCACAAACAACCCTGTCACACTGGGTCCGTGGTGTCCCTTGGGAAATGTTCTGCCTCTTTCAGAGCCCACCTTGACACTGTGGGGGAACAGAACTGCTGCTGTCCTGTGGGGGGACCAGGGCTGGTGCCTTTCTTTATGGCTTTCCTGGGCAGATGGTTTGTACAAGCTCAGCAAATCCACCACGCTCAAAAGGTGCTGACCCATCACATGCACACAGCTGCACAGCACCTCCACAATAAACCTGATGCTTCCAGAAGGTGTTGATCTTGCAGCACATGGACTGTGTGGCAGACAGAAAAACACTGTTCTTCCTGATTTTGCTGTGTGGCAACACAGCTGGGGCTGCTGTACAGCACTGCTGGCCAGCCTGCACAACAACACCCTGGCTGCTGTAAATCCCTCTTCTCTTCTCTCCAAGTACAACATCTCGGCTGAAAAAGAGCAGGTATCTGGGGAAAGGCAGGCAGGCAGCAAGCTCATCTTCAGGGATAACTGCAGTTGTGAAATAAGTTGTTTCCAGATGCCTTATGATCTGTTGCAGTGAGGGCATTAAATCAATATCTATTTCACTCCTATAGGCAGGGTCTTGCTTATGTCAACAGCTGATATTTGACAACATTAAGTAATTACAAAAATGAATGGCCCTGCGGAGTGAGATATTCCATGGAGTAAAGATCTGTTTAAACCAGATTGTTGTGACTGAAGCTGGGTAACCTGTGAGGCCGCTCGAGAGACACTTTTCCCTTGAATTCTGGAGAAAAGAGGACAAGAGATTTGTGCATGGCCTTGCATGAAGATCACTGGAGCGATGTTTCTGGTGAGCATTTTCCGGAATCAGTGCTGAAAAGACAGGGTGTGAGCGGTGGTGTGGGTGCAGCGTGGCGCAGGTGTGTGCCCTGCCCTTGGTGGCAGCTCACTGGCCTTGTATTGTTGAAATCACTAATTTGCTTTCTTTTGGTCAGCGAGTCAAGCCAATGGCTGGGAGCAGGCAGTGCCCAGCGCTGTCGGCATCGAGCCCCGAGGGCCAGGGGCAGTCTGTGTGTAGAGTTTGCAGCCTCGGATTCAGAGCCCTGCTGGTTTGGCTGTTACAGATAATCTCACATTCAAACCCGGAGTTTCCCTTTCTGCTCCATACTGGGGAATTTCTGGTTGTTAATTTTGCAGAGGTACCCAGCAAAGCTGAGTAATGCAGGGAAGCAGCCTCAGACTGCCTGAGCATGGAGGAAGTTACACATTTGGCATTTGAGAAAATGTATGCAAATAGCTTTTCCGAGGCGTTCTCATCACCATCCATGTTTAAAGCAATTAAACCTCCCTCAGAGCGACACTTCCATGCAATAAACATTGTACAGCACCTCACCAAACTCCAGCACAGCCAAATAAATAATTGAAGACAACAATTCTGAGCTCTGAACTGTTGTTCTCCAGATGAGGAATAAATCAGCTGCAGCAGCAAGAGCAGCAGCTGTTTTTAGAGCTGGTGAAGGTCTCTTTAGCTTAACTTCACCTTCCCTGTTCACAGTCACACTCGCTTCTGCAAAGATTTGAGAGTCAGATATTTATAGAGGACAGCAGGAGTCCCATAGCAAACAGGATCAGAATGAAGCACAACAGGAAATCATTAGGATTTCCTCCGAATAAAAGAAATATAGTAAAGGTGCAAATGGTCCTTCGGGGAAAAGAGCACATGGCACAAACGGTGCTAGTGCCAAAAGCAGGCAGTAATTAAGCCCAGAGGAGAGGGAATCCGAAAGGGCGGCGGTGCTGCTTCCAGCAGATCTCTCTCATAGGCTGAGCTGCTTCCCAAGCTTTGATTCAGCACATGCCTAACCCCAGCAGAGCTCGGTGACTTAAAGCAGGTGTCTGAGTGCTCTGTCAGATTGCAGGGGAGGGGAGGGGAAAGGGATGCCTGGCCGCAGCCCAGCACGCCGCGTGTCGATGCTACCCCGCTCGTGTCAGCTCCACATCATTGCTCCAACGGGAGGAAAACGTCCAGAGCCGTGCCCAGGAGCCCCTCAGGGGCGGCTCCGCAGCTCCTCACGGCAGCCACTGCCCAGGGACGGCTGCAGGAGCCGGCAGCTCCAAGGCAAGCAGGGACAGCAGGGAGAGCTTTCCAGCCCCCTGCTTTTCGTGGGGACACGTGTGACATGGGGACCTGGAAAACAAATGCCCAAGCTCCTTTTGGCTGCGGGGGCAAGGCAAGCCTCCCCTCCCTCATCTGACCAAGAAGAGCAGGAATCACTCTGTGCCATGTTCACTGCATGGCTTCTGAGTGACAAATCCAGAAACAGGGCCCGACCTTGCTACGATTTTAAGAGAAATGAAAGGCTGCACATGTTTTAAGAAAGTCCTACAAGCCCTTTCCTTGTACATCAAAGGGCAATGACTACAGAGGCAGTGCCTGGGTGGTAGAGGTTCATCTCTGTGCCTTTCTATTTAAATATTTATTCCAGTTAATCAAAATCCAAGTTGGGAAGAAGATTAAGGTGGCTAGAAGGCTTCATACTTTATTCCAGCAACATATCCAAATATATTCACAGGATTAATTATGATTTTGTGTGTGGCTGAAAGTACAAGGAGGGAGCCATTTTGTATGGTTACCTGAGCAGCTTGCCACTGGTCAGAGATTGAGTGGAAATGTTTAAAACCCCCTCTGTAGTAGCTATTGAAGGAAATGGGCTTTTTTTTTTTTTTTTTTGCTTCATGGCAGAAGAATTTATATTCTGCATTTGAACCATCATACTTAATGTGACCGTGGAAGGTTCTTATTCACCATACAACCGTCTTCCCCTCTTGGGAATCCAATTAAGCTATTGGCCTTTGTGAGTTAATTTTGCATTATGTAATTATGAGTTAATAGAAAGCAATTTCCTCTGAAATGTTCTTTTGTTCCTGGTTGTCCTTGTGCCTGGATTTCTGGAAGGCAGTTGCATTTCTACATGGTGTGAAGTTGTGAAGTCAGGTGGCTTCAAGAGAGGTGGAAATTCATCCCACTTTCTTGCCTCCACTGCTAGTTTTGAAATCCAGCTGTGTGCCTGAATAGTGCAGATGTTTTTCCATCCTTGTCAGCTGGCAGGAATTAGGCAGGGTTTCACCTCTGCTTGCATTGCCTTTCCATCTGGTTTTGCCTGATGTCCTTGCAATCCTTCACAGACCAGGGAAGAGCAGCATTCCTCCATCCCATCCACAAACAAGGCTGGCCCCGGTGGAGAGCTTTCTGGCATTCTCCTCTTGACCTCCAGGTGTACTGGAAATAGCCTGTTTATTTTCTGACTCTTAGACAGTTTGGGCTGTTTGGCAGTAGTTTACCTCAGCCATTGTCATCGCTCTTTGAGAGGGACTATGTTAAATGGTATTTTAAAATCTGGATAAAGTACTTGCACTGAATTACACAATAATTGTATCTCGTCAGCTGAATTTTCCTTCCTTGGGAAGTTTTGGAAAGTACAGCCTGCTGTATTCTCTTGACTGAATATTTAGATCTCAAAGGCATTTTATGAATCTTTGCACAAGTCCACTTTGACAGGGTCAGATGATCAGCCTTCAGAGGTGGGCTGATGCAACAAAATCATTTGAATCTCTGCAATGTGCCATGAGAAAATAAACATTTTAGCCTATTTCTCTGATGAGAGCTAGCTTCCAAGTGAACATGGAGCTTTGCAAAATCATTTCTGTGGCTATTGCCTCCTTTTGGAAGCTATGACACATCTGTTGACTGTGGTAGAATGAGTCATCCCTATGGTTAGGCACGTGTACAGGTGCTATTAAGATCAGAGCCCTAATAGCCTTGTTAGAAAGTGTAGTGGGTGGCATAATCTGAGAACTGGTCTACAGCACTCCTGTGTGTGAGGAGCACCTTGCAGCATTCAGTGGAGTTTTTCCATCTTAACAAACAAATACGTGCTTTTGGTTTCCTCTCTGTTACTGCCGACACATCGATGTGAGGTTAAATAGCTGCATCTGTGGGTGGCAGTGGTCTGATACCCAGCTGAAAATGCCAGGGCCACTTAGGTGTGCTCTCATTGCCAAATTAAGCACACACCCTGTTGTGTCTTTCTGGAAACCTGCTGCATCAATAATTATGTCTCTGATCTGGCACATAGCATATGCTGAGTATTTATTGCATACGCTGGGGCTGTGGGTGTACATGTAAAAAATATTTACATTCCTACTGTGCATGCATCCTCTGTGTCCTGCTCCTGCTCAGAGCCCGGGATGACACTGTGTTGTCTTTAAATGGAGCTGGAGCAAGCCCCACGCTGCGAAGAGATATTTAGTAAAACACAGAGGGAGCACATTGCTTCTGCAAGGCCGAGAGCTGGTCAGCATCTAGTCCACCCCAAGTTTCTGTCTGTCTGAGAGACACAGCTCAGATTCCCACTTCCCCCACAAACCATCTGGCAGCAGAAACTCCAGGGAAGAGCTAAAGCAAGCAGCATTGCTGAGCAGCTGGAGGGCTGACACGGTGCGATGCTGACTGTCCTCACCTTTATAAACGGAGGCATTTTCCTAATCCTAGCATAAGTCTACTCTGGAAAGTCTCTGCCATTGGGGCTGAAGGTGCCAGAAGCCCCAGAGTCTCTGAAAAAGACTGCAAAATACTGGCCAGGGCAGTGACATCCTTGCTACGACCTGTCCTTCCCTGAAGTGGCAGAACAAAGATTATCCACCCAGACTAACTAGCCCACATCGAGTATCCATGGAAAGCGACAATAAGAGAAGTGCAGCTGAAGTGGAGCATCCCTTTAATGATGGTTTCAAACTCCAAACCTGAGTGTTACGTGCCCCACAGCAGTCCTTTTACCCACCCTGGGGTCAGCTCCAGTAAGGCTTTGCTGCTGACCCTGTCAGGCAATGCTCCCCAGCTCGGTGTTTCCCTGAGGCCCTTGGCAGCATGCGGCATTGCCCATCTGAGGGTCAAGACCTCGGGCCACCTCCTGGGCAGGTGGATTTGCTCCGTGCAGGGTGCCAAGCAGCCCCCGGCCTCCCTCTCCGGCGGCTGTTCCGTGGCTGGGTGCAGGATTGGACCTGCCAGACCTCTGCCCAGCCTGGCCATGGCCGGCGTTCAGTGGAGCGAGCAGTGACAGTGCCACGCTGGGGTCCCGCACGCAGCGCTGGAGCGGCTGTGCTGGTGCCGCTGTGAGTGTGTATCTCCAGCCTCCCCAGAGCACGGGTGGTGCCACAGTGTCCGTACCCTCCCTCTGAGCACCGCTCGCACTGGGGCACCCCCGAGCCATCCAAACTGTTCTCCCTCCAGTGATACAAAATGTCTCTTATGTGGAGACATGCTCTGAGGGTGCAGCTACATCTTCTCGGGAGTGTAGGTGCACTGGCAGGACCTGTCCCTCCATTCCTGCTCGTGGCCACGCACTAACAGACCTTGCCTTCCCCTTGAGGCTGTCGGCAAAGCTGCTCACACAAACCCTCCTTAAAGTGCCTCAGGCACCATCGGTTTGTTAAACTCTGCAGAAAGTGGGACTTTGCTGCTCCCCCGGCTGGGAAGGCTGGAGCAGCTGGTGCAGGCTGGAGGTGGGGCAGAGCCAAGGCTCCTCGGGAAGGAGCCACCTGCTCACTCCCTGCGACAGCCCCACTTGGCACTGCTCCTGCCCCGAGTCCTAACCTGGCCTGTGGAATGATCCAAGACTTTGAAACCTCTCATCCTGTTTAACGTCGTTTTATTTGATTGGAAAAGGGTAATGAGTGGGAGGATGGCTTTGACTGATGTTACTAATCCCCTAGCCTGGATGCAGTGAAGAGGCAGGGAGGGACAAGAGGGGACGAGATGAAGCAAAATAAAAGGGTCAAAGTGAAGTGGGTTGACTGGAGCCCTGGGGAGAGAGGGAGATGGGAGGTGAGTCAGAGCTGGGCAGGCATGTCCCAGTGTGGCTCCAAGGCTTCCCTGACTTCACTTGTCTGTGACAGTCCCCATTGCGGCAGCCCAGGCCTGGGAGCAAGTTTCTGGGTGGCTCCTCCAGCAATGTCATTGCTAATTAAATATGTTCTAAAGGTTGGATTATTGGTTGCGACTATGTCTCACCTTTGACCATGTCTGCATCAAACAAATCATAAACCAAGCAGGAAATCTTCTTGCATTTCCTTGCCCAAGGCATCCTTTTAGGAGTTGGCTAAACGCTATTTTGTGAACAGCAAATCCGGCCACCACTTGGCCATGCAGTTCTGCTGCAGTACTGTGGACTATCAGAAGTTAATAGGGCTCAGGATTTAATTTATTTCAATGAAGGTGGTGATGGAGTAGCAATCCTGGAAAACAAGAACAAGTACCAGTTTCCTCATTCCTGAAGTTAATGCAGCTCATGCAGCCTCTCCAGGGAAATCCTGTTTTCTTCCTCAGCATCCTTCCATGCCTTGGCACATGAAGAAAATGAATGCCTTACCTTTTCATGAGAGATTTCTACTTTTCTGCTAAACTTCCCTCTTTTTAAACTTTATCTTCATTTTTATCTCCTCACTCCTCTGAGAATCTGTGTATCTAATAGAAGCTTGCTTGTGTGCCATTTGTTGAACGTGGGAACTGTTTTCTTGTCCTTACTGCATCCAGGCCGGAAGGGGAGCTAGTCCTTCCAGGGCTTACTGTGACACACAGCCATACCTGGAGAATCTTTTATCCCAGTGTCTGGTGCCGGGCTGACACAGGGCTGGTGCAGGGCACCCCCCAGCCCCGCAGTCACCGTGTTTGTGGGGTCAGAAGTTTGGGTTGAGCAATGCCTCGCTCCCTGCCCGGAAGAGACTTGTCCCCGGGACACGTGTCTGGAGGGACGTACCGGGCACATCCTGGCAGATGGCCTGTCCTCATCTCCTACCCCATAGCCCATCATTCCTGGGAGTGCTGCTGCCTTTGCTGCCCACTCTGGGCGGTGGCAGCGGGCCATGTCTGGCCCACAGCCTCGCTTCCTGCCTGGAGCCTGGGCTTGGTTTTCTCAGCACTATCTGCTGCTGAAATAAGAATTATCTCTCCTTCCAGCCTCCCCCGAGCAAAGTCTGCAATCATAAACAAGGCAAAAACCAGTCCTCTCTGGGCTGAGCTGGGCCCCATCTGCTCTGCAGCTACTTCTGGCTCCCTCAATAAGGATGGTGTTTCTGGTCTCTCATATTTTCGTTTTCAGGCATCTCCGTATCTCCTTCCAACTCCTCCTACACACATCAGGGGAACTGCCCACAAATGTGTGCAAAACTACTTAATTACTCTGTAACTGACTGGGCTGCTGGTTGCTGGTCATGCCGATTATTGCACTGACCGTGATGACTTTGCCCCCTCTTCCCTTCCACCCATCTGTGTCCATCACCTCCCTTCTGGCTGCATCTTCTCCCGCACAATGTCCGGGGGCACCCAGCGCTCGCTCGAACAGGTCTGTGCTGCTTGGTGGGCCGGGCCAGAGGGGTCAGCCCTTGCTCTCCTGGTGCTATGTGTCCCAGGTGCACGACCGGGTGTCCCCGGACCGTCGCTGGGTGCCCTGAGCCATCGATGAATGTCCCAGGGCCATGGCTGGGTGTCCTGGGGTTAAGGACGGCTTCCCTGGGGCCATGGCCGGCTGCCCTCAGCCACTTCTGAGTGTCTTGGGGCCGTTGTGGGGTATCCCTTGACCGCTGCTGGGTGCCTTGGGCCATTGCAGTCTCTCAGGGCCACCGTCGGGAGCCCAGAGTCATTGCTGAACGTCTTGGGGCAAGTGCTGGGTATCCGAGGAGCATCAGTGGCACACCACGACCACGGCCGGGTGTCCTGAGGTCACTGCCCGGTTCGCCGGGACCACCGGCGGTGCGCGGGGCGGCGTCTGCCCATCAGCCGTCGGTGCGGCGGGGGCTCGCAGCCGGGCCCGCCCCGCT
>VZTE01004354.1:673021-709124 GCA_013397775.1 Eulacestoma nigropectus | reverse complement strand
CGCCCCTCGGGGCGGGCGCTCGGGTCCCCGGGGCGGCGGGAGGTGCCGGACGCGCTCCCCGCGGCTTCCCCGCGCCGGCGGGGCCGAGCGGCGCCTGTGCCAGCGCCGAGCGGGGGGCAGCGAGCCCGCTCCTGCCTGCTGCCCGCCCCGGAGTTTGTTTTGAAGTAGTGGAGTATTGTCCAAGTGCTTCTGATCTGAACGTGCTCCCTGGCGGAAATCCTACTCTGATTGTCAAGTGGGAAGATGAAAAGTGTGTATTTTAGAAGGAGAGTATACTCGTTCCTATGTTCATTGTCATAGCTTCATGGGGAACTGGAGAAGCCGTGTGTCAATATGGCTAGCACCCGGTCCTGGTGGGGCTGTCTGTCCATCTCCCTTGAGATACGGGAAGACTTGTGCCCGGATTCACACGGCGTATCTCCTTTCTGCAAGGAGCCAAGGCTCGTGGTTTGGCCTTCAACCAAACTTTGGCAGCAATTTATTTCTATAGATACAGCCCTTTCCAAAGAAATAGGGAGTTTCTCCTTGAAATGTCATTGGTATTGCTTGTGCCATTCCTATCTTGGACATCCCAAGGAGATCTCTGGGTGCTTTCAAGGTGACTTCTGTGGGTTTTTATTTACAAATGATGTCCCGTGGCTGCCTCTGGGCTTTGGGAGCTTTTCCCAGGGCTGAGTAGGGGTTGGCTGGTGTATGAAGCTCTACTCGCGTTCTGAGCACATCCCAAGTGAGGCTGTGTGTGCTGAGCCTTGCCATGCTGGCCCAGAGCTCTGCTATCCCAATGTGCAGGTCCCCAGGCTCCTGGCCACTGTCCCACAGGCTGGCCGGGGCTGCCGAGCACCGTCTTGCCTCTGTTGGAGGACGGTTTCACACGGGTGGTAACGGGAGGTGCAGCTGCCGCCTGCTCCCTCTGTAAGCACAGCCTGGCTCGTCCCATTCACCTGCTGCTGTGGGGCCAGTGGCTCTTTTATCCAGTGCATCCTGCAGCCCTCTGAGGGGCAGGTGCAGGGAATGGCGTGGCTGTGGATGAGCTTCCTGGGGCCCAGGTGGAAGTGCACTTTAAGAAGGAAATTTCTCTTGTAAGGATGGCTTTGTTCCTTTTTTTAGAGTATTCTGATTAATTTCATGTTATTTCTGCACGGTTACCAGTCTTAGAGATGCTGTAGGGTATAAAGATGTTTAAGGCCAAGAGGCCTTTCCCTCTGTGGACCTCAGATAACATGGTCACGTCCCAGCCAATGTTCTTGCTGTCTGTGATGCCCAAAGAGGAGGCAGGGAAGTGTTAGTGGTCCCTGTCCCCACTCGCCCATGGATGTCAGTGATGTTCTGAGTCATCTTCTCATCAGGTGACAGAAGATCTGCTTCCTTTTTTTTTTTTCCTTCCTCTTTCAGCCAAAAATGTTTCATCATGAAAACCCAGCCCAGTATTCCTGGGACGGCTGGGCTAATCCTCTCGGCACTTGGAGGGAGTTTGTTTTCAGGCTGGAGTGGTGAGTAGAAGCTTGGGAGAAGAGTGAGTGAGATAGGACATGAGCAGAGCTGGGGATTTGAATAGATCGACCATGTGCGGGTAATGGAGAGATGCTGTCAGCAGAGAGTTCTGGGGCATTTGTCCTGCCTGCTACTACCTCAGTGCATGGAGTAGGGCTGAGCTGCTCTTCTGAAGGGCCTGGGGAAACCTCTGCCCTGAGACCATCCCTTGTAGGGTGTGCTGGGGAAGTGGCTGAAGAAGGAGGTGGCGGCAGGGCTGCAGCCAGCCTGCCCTGCCTGGGCAGCATCAGCCCCTCTGGGCTGGGAACGGCCCTGTGGCAGGAGGGCATCCCCATGGCAGGGTGTGCTGTCACCGTGGGTGGGAGCCTGTCCCCAAGCCCCATGTTTGTGGGGGGAAAATTTTATCGGCATTGCTGAGGCGTGTTGTGTTCAAGCAGTTGTGCGCCAGTGCCAGGAGAAAACTGGGACAGTTGCACTTCTGGGTGCTGTCTCAGCGCATTGGTGTGGAGCTGGCATGCTTGTCAGCTGGAAAAGCTGGATAACTGCTCCTGATGCCCTTTGGAGATGGGGAAGGGGAGCTTAACCTGGGTTCTGAGTTGCCTGCCCAGTGCTGGCCTCCCACCTGATTGACCGTGGTGTTTGGCTCCTCACAGCCCAGGTAACCCAGCAGCCTGCTCCAGACGGAAATGCAGGAAGAAATTCGTGTTTACTGTCAGCAAATAGCCATGCTTGGCTCCTGCAGGGAGTCCAGGGCTTTTGGGCCTTATGTTTGTCTTGTGCTTGGGCTTCTGCAATTCCCAAGGTAGCTCCTCATTTCTGTCCTTCACCAAGGTTTCCTCCTAAGGAACTGAAATGTTCTTGTGGCCTCACGTTTGTGCAGAGTGAGCCAATGTAAACAGCCAGTGCCGCCTCCTTCCCAGTGCTCACATCCAACACCTGTCTGTCCTCCCCACACACCACCCCGACAATTACATCCCTGGGCTCCCACAGCCACCTTGGAAGGTGAACTGCCAGGGACCCAGCCGATGGCACAGATACAGCAGGCTCTCCTTGTATTCCACGCTCCTCCCGGTGCTCGCTGGCTCCCGGCGCTGCCGTGGCCGGGTGATTATGTGGGTCTGTCTCATCGTGGCTATTGTGTGTGGGATGAGGCGGCCGATTGTTCTGCGAGCTGGGGCCGAGGCACGGCGGGGCTGCCGGGGACGCAGTGGCTGGAGGCTCCAGGAGCTGCCCTGATGTCCACACGGGCCCCACTGCCAGGGAGGCCCTGCAGGCAGCAGGTACGTGGGGACGCTCATGCGGGTGGGGAGGTTGCTTGTGCTCGCTGCTGTGCTTGGAGGTCGTGGGACCAGCAGGGCACAGGGCTGCGGAGCAGGCTGGGCTTTTACTGCAAGAAGTCACACTGGCCTCAACTTGGAAAAAGCAGAGCTTGGCACCGGGCAAACAATTTCGTCTTGTTACGGAGGTCAGGAGCCACCTTGACAGGTTTTTTTGCCGGGCTTGTTCTTGGCACTGAGGCTCTTGCCCTCCTGGGACAGCTGCCCTTTGTGCCTCTTTCCTTCTCCAGATGGGATGTGCAGAAATGGGCTTGCCAGAGTCACTCTGTCCGTGCCAAGACCCCAGTGTTGGAGCAAGGATGACATGGGCACAAAGAGTGTGCTGGCTTGGAGGCGGAACACCTCGAGAAGCTGTTTCTGTTTCATCCTATCCTCTGCTTGATAGAGGATTCATCTTGATCCATCCATGGGGCTGTGGGGTCATCCCTGCAACTTCTGTTTTCACGTGGTGGCGGCTCATACAGCCTTCCTACAAGTGTCTGGTTTTATTCTCTTTGAACAGGGCCTAGGAAATTAAGGGAATTTCCTCCTGCAGCTGAAAGCAGTAATGCTTTTTCAAGCTGCTTGCACTGCAAGTTGTTTCATATTGATACCTCTAACTGCAAGAGTGGGAATTTCTCAGACCTTGGACTTGGTCCTGGTGTAGAGGGTGACTGCTGCGTGGCTGGGAGGGCTGGCAGGGACCTTTCCTGGTGCTCAGGTAGCAGGTCTTGGCTTTTCCTTTGTCTCGATGGATGTCTCTTAATTTAATTTTATTTTTTTAAATTTAGATTTCCACAGGAGTTGTACTTGGTTGGATCTGATGCAGGAAAATAATGTAGAGAATTCAAATTATTGGGTGAAAGATTGTTACCTTTGAGAGAGAGCTGTAATTCAGTCTGGCTTTACTTCCTCCAAACTTATCAGGAATTGCTCCCAACCGGTCATACAGGGCATGAGGTAGCACCACTAGCCCTGAATTACATTTATGGCGCAAGAACTTGATTTTGATAGGCAGGAGTGCTCTGAAATGCTGTTCTGTCAGGCTGCATGTTGATGACCAGCAGAGCAGTGCAGTGGGGACCAACAGCTGCCTCAGTACAGCTCGTTTGTCGCTTTTGGAACAATATTATATTGCCGAAGGTGGCTGATCCAGTTTGGTCATTTAATGCATCAGCCTGGCAGATCTTAGCACAGAGGAATTCTAGGGGGGGGAAGATGGGAAAAGATTTTGCTACTGCCAGCTTGTCCCAGCTGGAAGGGATTATGGGAAGTGGTTGAGTTGCCCGTGGTGGTGAGGAACAGAGGAAGAGTGGTGGCCATGGCCCGGGGCAGGGGGATGGCACTGCGGGGACATGGAGCTGGGCTGGGCATCTCTTGAGCCCAGCTGAGGGCAGTGGGGCAGTTGTGTGGGGGAGTCGGTTGCTGCTGCTTTGCCTTCCGAGCACTGCTGGGGGAATGTGGGCAGAAGGAGCCTGGGTAGAGTCAGCTGGTGAGAGGAGGGGGTTGGCAGGGCAGAGTCCCGAGCAAGGGGCAGCGCACACTGGCCGTGCTGGGGTGCTGGTGCCCAGCCCGTCCAAGCAGGACACCGGTGAGCCGCAGTGGCCTTGGCTTGGCCAGGCAGGTGCTGGGTGCAGGTGTCCTTTTGGGTTTGCTGGCAGCTTGCTGGGTGCCTGGATGCTGTCTGAGCAGGGACAGAAGGTGAAGGTGCAGCTTGGAATAATGAAATGAGGTTTGTGCTGTCATAGCCCTGGCTTTCATCTCCAGGTCTTCCCCGGGCAGCACGAGGGAGTGCGATATCTTACTGTGGAACACGGCAGCACTTCCCCCCTTCACCCTCCTCTGCCCCAAAGATCTGCCGAGCATTTCACAACCTAAGGAAGGAACAGCTCGGTTCCACAGCGTATCCCACAGAGGATATTGCAGTCATTGGATCTGACAGTAGTTGGGGATAGTAAGAAATCCTCAAGTGCTCCTTGATACAAGAACTTGAGCTCAGGATCTCCTGTGCTACAAGCGGAAGGAGACTGGTGACAGCCGTGGGAAATCGTTCCTGTGGCAGCACCACGTTCTTCCAGCAAAGAGGCTCCTACAAGGCAGGTCCAGGCTGGGGAACAGCCCTGTTCCACCCAGCTGCTCGTGTACCAGTGCATCCAAGATGCTGGTGGAGCAGGGCGTTGGTTGGAGACCACCTCTTGCTTAAGGCTAACAAATTACAAGATTTCTTTGAGGGCAGATGAATTACTGGGTTTTTGTTGCCTGTAAGCACCTGTGCTGTTTGTCAGGCACGTCTGGTTTGGGTTATTTTGCTAGTGGCTCGCTGGATGTTGCAACTGCAGAGAGTACGTGAGGAGTTCATGTTTCATCCCTGTATCTCTGGAAGCCTGGTTTGTGGAAGCTGATTGGCAGACACAAAAGCTTCCAGGCGCTGGTTCATTCCTGCAAATTGATTGCTTCAAAACTTCAGTAATCTGTAGCAGAGCAGACCTTAAAGCACCCACGCTGTCAGCCCAGGAGACATGGTCTTCATGGGTTTGGGAGGCCATGGAAGGCCAGGGCTTCAGCAGGCGCTCGGCCACTTCAGATGGCTGCTGACTGTTGGAGATAAGGGCTCTGACACTGCTGCTGTAGTTCCTGAGCTGATCCTCTGCCTCTCTTCCAGGTGGACTCATTAATTGCATTAACTCAGGCAGCATCTGCTCTGCAGGGTACGATGAACTCCCCTGGGGACCACTGCAGGGAATGGAGATAAGCAGTGTGGGGAGCTGTATGTTTGCACTTGATCCCATTTGAATGCCGTTACAACTGGTGGATTTTAATATCCAAGCACATGGAGTCTTTAAATACTTAATCTTAACTGAAATTTCTGGGGAAGCTCACAAGGGTGGTAGTGGTGATGGCATGGCCGATGTGCTGTTGGCTCTGCGGAGCCCTCTGCTCTCCCTGTGGCAGCACCGAGGGGTGAGGGATCTGGAAGAGAAGCTGATATGCTGCTGTACAGAGCAAGAAAAGCCTTCCCCGAACAGCTTTATTTTTAAAACATCTTTGTCACAATACAATGAGTGTATTTTCTTTGACAAAACCTTTGCTGAGTTATTTTAGTAAAATTTATTTCCATACAGCCTTTTTCTTCTCCGTTGCATTCAGGCTGTTCTGGCTGTGGTTTTGGCTGGCAGCATTTTGAACACGGATGCTTTAGGGTGGTTAATGTGTGTTTGAAGCTTTTCTAGCACTAGTCTAAATACCGTGGGGATTAGTCCTGTTTGGAGAGATGGAGGAGAAAATGTATAGTGGACTGTGCTGTTGAAATGCAAGATAACCCCAAATCAGAAATTCTTGAGAGATGTTGGTGGGTGTGGTTTTTTGGGGAATGTGAAATAGATAACATTAAAACCACCAGGGCTTTCAGCATTACCCTGGAGCTGCTCTTATTTTGAAAGGAAAGGTGGATTGGAAAGCTGAGGGTGATGTCAGTGCCCGGCAGGAGAAGCGCCCTCAGCCATCCTTATCAGCTGCTTGGAAGGGTCCCAGGGGTGACAGCGGACGGACGGCACATGTAGCCCTCATCCCGGTGGGAAGCGTCCTCGTGGGTGCAGCTGTGGTGTGGAGTATGATGGGCAGGGCCATGGGGTCCTTCTTTCATCATAAAAGGAATTTTCTGGGGCTTGCTGGTCTTGCTTAAAGTGAAGGAGAGACCTGCGGGGAGGTGGGTTTGGGGGATCTGCTGTGCTCTATAGTGACTGTGGGTGTTTTTGATGAAGCCACAAGCTTCACTGCACCTTATTTGACACTTTGTTTTCTCAAAGCATGTAAATGTTACTGCAGGGGTGCGAGAGGCAGTTTGAGCTCCTCCCTCCCTCCTGGCTATGCAGGGGAGGTGATGGGTCAGCGCTTGCTTGCTGGGGCTTCAGCTGAAAGCGTGCGGTGACCTGGTGTATGACTTCCTAAAGGTCATTTTCCTAGGTTTTTGTTTGAGGTGCAAAACTGACGGGTTCTGCCCTTTGTAAGCCTGCAGTTGTATGTGGTGTCCCTGGGCTGGCACAAACCTCTCCAGAGCCCTTGCCCTGAGTGGGGCTTTCTTCCTGGGGCTCCTCTGAAGGTGCTGTTGGGGTGCTGGCAAGTCCCCCTTGCAGCACAGGGGACCCCAAGCTGGGGTGTCCATATCTGTTCCCCAGCTCTTGTGGCAGGGAAGAGGCTGCTTCCAGGGGATGTGGGTTCAAATGGGACCGTGCTCTTTTTCCTGTGGATTGTGCCTCAGCCTCCTGCTCGGTGGGAGCTTGTGCTGTTTCCTGCTCCGATGAGCAGGCGCGTGCCCGTGTGATGGTTGGGCTGCACGTGAGACAGCTCCTGTGGAGCTGTTCCCTCCCTGTGCCTTTCTAATCTGAAAGGTAAAGGTTGGGAACGATTTCTCTATGGAGGATGCCACTGCACACGTAATGGAAGAAAGCACAGGCAAAACACCCACTGCACTGCTGTGGGTTGGGCTGTGGTATAAGCAGTTCAACCAGTGTTTGTCTGTGTGTCTAGAGAATTTTATGGCAAAATAATTGATTTGTTTTATTGAATGCTATTGCCATACAAATAATCAAAGGAGCCTCTTGAAACCTGATGCTGCATTAGCCACCTCCCTTGCTTTGGAGAGACTGGGGACCGAGCTGCACTGAGACTTCACCTGTGCTCATGCACTGCCAAGAGGCTCCTGGGTGGGGCTCGGGGGGTTCCCGCACTGACAGGCTGGCGAGGGCCATGGGATGCCTGTGACACAAGAGTGCACACTCTTGATTGATGGTGTCTCCTCACAGCAGCAGGTTGGGAGCAAGGATTTTGGGTGGAAAGTGGAGAAGACGGCTACGTGAATGCTAATGTTTATAAATTGACTCTAAAAAATCCTGTACAAAGCAGTTGGAATAGGAGAGGAAAGCAAACACTGCAGTGCACCAGGTAATCAAGTGCAAACAGATATTTTTTCCCTCGCTACCTAGCAGGAAAAGGAAGGCATTTCAGTGCCTGCCTCCGTGCCCTCTGCGTCAGCGGGGCTGGCAGAGGCTGCGGGCTGTGGCTCGGAGCCGTGGGTGCCTTCTGAGACGGCTGCTCTGGCTGAGCCACCGGGCAGGGCTGGGATGCACAGGGGGGGCTGCAGGGAGTCAGCAGGCGATGCACAGAGGACAGGTAAATAAAAATAAAAATAAACCTGCTGGAACAACTGCGTGCCACGGCAGGAAAGCCCAGAGCTGCTGTAGCTGGAAACGAGTGCGGGCCGAGCCCAGGGCTGGTGGTGGTTTCTGCACAGGGCTGCAGCAGCCTGAGTTGAGGGAGAACACCATGGATATTGTGCTCCTGTCAGCAAATGCAGGGTTCCCTTGGAGCTGGGGACCCTGGAGGGGCACAGGGTGGCCCCCACTGCCACAGAAGTGTGAAATGCTTCCACACATGCAGCTCGCTTTTATTCTGCAGTCATTTTTTTTTTCCCCTCAGTGTTTTTCCAACTCATGTCTTGCTGCCAGAGTCCATATTAATAATGCATGACTTTTTTTTTTATGGTGCTTCCTTCCCAGCGTCCCTTTCAGCTGCTGAGTCAGAGAAGATTGTTATAGCAGCAACCTCTGAAGCGGTGAAATGCCCCTGCAGTGCTCAACTGCTGTCATTTATCATCCCAGCTCCTCTGCGGGCAGCCTGTTCCCTTGCCCGGCTTGGGAGGAGGATCCTCATGCCAAAAACCTGATTCCTGTTACACCAGCTGGTGACTGGTGAGCTGAGCTCTGCTCAGCCTTCCTGGCTAGTGTTTGGTGAAAGCAGATATTGCCTCTGCTGCTTTTTTTTTTTTGTTTGAAATCCTGCGAAGTTTTTTCCTGATCTGCCTGAAACTGTGTTTTGGGATTGTGCCCAAGACTTTTTTTCCCTCTTTTCCCCCTCCTTACTAATTTTTAAATAATTTTTTTTCCTCCTTCCTGAACTCCCCTCGAGATCTTTACCTGGGCTTTTTAGGGCAATTGGGATGACAGAAGCCATATAATGCGTGAACAGGGTTAAATTAACTTAAAATCCTTCCAGTAGCTGTTGAAACGTGCCTGGCTGCTGCAGGAAGTGTTGGAGTTGCTAATGCAGCACGGAACAGAGATCTGCAGGGCTCCTGCCTCTCACCTGGGCCAGGCTCCTGTCTGGCAGGGGAGTAGCTGCCCTTGTGGCATGCTTCCCCCTCAGCACCATCCTGTTCTGCTGAGGCTCTACGGTGCTGGGCTACCGATCCATTCCTCCTGAGGAAGGGAAAACCGCCATGGTGTGAAATTCCTCCAAAGCTGCCGCACATCCTCCTTCCATGCTGCAGCCTGGCTCCCTTGCTCGGGGTCAGTGACTTCTCTTTTCTTGGATTTTTTTTTTTTTAAGGGTTTTGCTGGCTGTTGGGTGCCCAGTGCCCTGGGGGCACCCTCCCTGTACCTGCCAGCTGGGAGGGGGCAAGCGCCTTCTGTGAGTGCTTTTTGCATGCTACAGGGGAAGCTCTGCAGAAGGATCCCATGAACTTCTGCATCTTGAGTCCACAGGGGCTTGCTGGAGTGGCCTTGCTGTGGTCACCAGCTGCCCCAGTGCTGCTGCCTGCCCAGGACATGCCCTGAGGGACACCTTCACACTGCCACAGCCCCGCTTGCCCTGCCGTGACACACAATGCCACCCACAACTGGTGAGATGAGCAAGTTGCTTCTCGGCTAACAAGATTTAGGTGGATTATGCTATGTATTTAATCAGGGGCTAAGCTGATTGCCTTATTTGGAACGGATCAAAGCCCTTGGAAATGCCAGCCTGGAGCCCAGCTATTGGGAATATTCCTCAGCCGTGTGCCTGTGTGGCAAGCCTTGCTTTCGAAGAAGCCAGAGGTTCAGCAGACAGCTTTGACAGTGGCAGTGACCAAATGTAAAACCAGATTGGAGGAGTCTGCGGTGATGGGGAGGTAGGAGTGTGAGAATGTTGTTAGTCATTGACCGTCATGGAGGATTTTGGGGAAGAGGCTTCCTCTTCTAGCTTTCAGCTTGAAACCATGTCTCCAGATAGATAAAGCTTCATGCTGACAGCTAAGTGAGATGCTCTGGCATTTGGCAGTCAGGCTTCCACCTTCTAGAAAAGGAGCTGTGACTCTTGTGAGCTTGTGTGGCTCTGCAGCAGAGACCAGACTCTCTATTGCTCACACAGGGAGCCCCACATCTCCCTGCAGTGCCTGTCAGCAGTGTTGGAGCTCACAAGGGTCTCTTCTGCCCTTGTCCTGGTCCCCACGGCAGTGTTGCCCTGCGGGACTTTGGCAGCAGAGGAGGAGGTGGTGCTGGTTGCAGAGGAGCAAAGCAGAGGGTGCTCCTTGCTGCTGCCAGCCCAGAGGCACTCGCTCCTTGCTGTGGCTGTGCAGAGGGAGCCCACGGTTCCAAACTGTCCCTATAGGCAGGTATTGAGGCAAGTTTAAAGTTACTTTCCAGTTAAGAGCTGTTGTGCTTGTCAGGGTTTGCCTGGAGTGGCAGGGCAAGCGCGTTGTCCAAGGTGTGTGGTGTCTCTCTCTCGTAGGGTTGGGGTTTTCGCCACGAGAGGTGTGTTGGTGCTCATGGGTGCCCTGTCTCCACGTCTGTGAGCTGTGAGCATGCTCTGCACCTCTTCGCCTGCGTGCAGTGAGATGGTCCAGTGAGCAAGCTGTGGAAAATACACTGGTTATTCAAATCACCTTTTCTTTCTCTTAAAAGGAGAAGTTTATTCCAGGAACCGATCTCTGTCTTGCTGCCATTTGATGCAAGGAAAGCAAACATAGGTCCCAGCTCTCCCGCTCTGTGAATGTGACTGTGGGCACTGCCTGTAGAACTGAAAATACCCCAACCAAAAGGCTTGGCTGGAGGAGACAGATACGGGCAGCTTCTGCTTTGAGGTGAATCAGACTGTTCTCAGGCAGCAGCAGGTGCTCCCCACAGCATCGCTGCTCCTTCCCTTTGCATAAAGCAGCCCTGGAACATTGCAAACATCTCTCCCCTCTGCCTCTCAGACCTCCTTGGTTTTGCCTCATTGCCTGCTGCAGCGGGAATAACCCTGAAGCAAATGCAGGGCCATGCTCTGTCACATCCTGCCTGTGCTGTGGGCCCCTTGTCCTGGCTGCCCCATCTCTGCTGGTTGTGGCCTGAACCCGATGTGGGGCTGGCAGAGCATCTTGTGTAACAGCCAGGTGTAAAATGTTCCATGTTTAATTTATTGCTAATCAAACCTGCAAATAAGGTGCTGCTTCAGTTCTCCTCCTGCCCAGACCCATTATGCATCTTCCTGCTCTAACTCGTATGTGGAGTTATAGGCAAGGGTTGGTCAAGCGTCCCTTTGTGTTTTGGAGGCCTGGGCAGGTTTGTTAGTGTGCAATCACCCCATCAGCCTGACTTTCCAGTGTCTTGGGCTGTACCAAATGGTCTGGCAGTTTCTAGGCTGCAGCAGCAGGGTCTCTGCTGGTACGTGGCCCTGTGAGGCAGGGTTGGTTGTTCTGTGCATCGCGTTGGGAAGGGCCGTAGGGCAAGAGCAGATGGAGGGAGCTGTGGCAGGAAGGGGGGCGGGGGCTGCCCAGCTTCCGGGTGCTGTATGCTTTCACCTAATCAAAAAAGAAAAAAACTGTCAACCCGGTAATTGTCTGGTTTGCTGCTGCGCTGCAGAAAGCTGGTGGCAGAGTAGGGCTCATGGTGGGTTCTGACACTGACCCTTTTCCCCACACTGCCCTCCCCCAGCTGTCTCCCCTTTGCACGTTGGGTGTCCCACCCCTGGCTGGGGAGGGGTCACAAATCCCCAAACATCAAGGGGTGCTGCCAAGGAGGGACACGGCGTTTATAGGGCTGCCAAGGGCTTGGCCACATAGGGGAAGGTGGGAGTTGAGGAGGATGGCCTTTAGCTGTAATACCTTGGGGAAGCAAATACAACCTGCACAAATTGGGTAACTTGAGTACATAAATTGGTGTAATCTAAAATCTCCTTATCCAGTGTGGAGGGAATGGCTGGTGCCTTGGCAGGGAGGAGGAGGAGGGTGGGCTGCTGCATTGCTGTGGACTCATGCCATGCCCAGTGAGTTGGAGGTGCTGATGTGGGCAGGGTCTGTGGGACACCAGCCCCAACCAGCTCCTTCCTGAGGCCCCTCGGGACTGCCCTGGCCCAGAGGAGTCCTGCCATCACTGCCTGCTCAGCTCTTCTGGCTGTTCCACCTGGGAGCACGAGCCTCCTAGTCTTGATGAGTTTAGCTTTTCCAAGGTGTGTCTGACTCATGTTTGCAGAGCTCGACGTCTTGCTGCAGACAGGCTGGAATTGCTCAGTTTATTATTTTTCCCCCCTCTGCCCTGTTGCACATATCGATGAGTGAGTGGTCAGATCCCTTGGCAGACACGCAACTCTCTCAAGGAAACTTCAGGTGCTGCTGTGTGTGAGGAGCTTAAAGGTGTTGCAGTGGGGGAGAGGGAAGGAGGAAAAGGCTGTTTGCTGTTCCGTGGTGTGCCCCTGTGTGTGCTCATCCCTCCCCAAGCAATTGCAGAGCCAAATGGGTGCTGGTGGCCCGGGGCAGGAGGAGGCAGCGATGGCTGCTCCTGCTCACAAGAGGGACAGGCAGGATATTTTGTGCCCAGCGCCCCATCTCCACAGCCTGGTCACAGACAGCCTCTGCTGAACTTGCCTCAGGTTCTTCCCTGTTTGTATAAACCCAGCAGAGCCTGGTAGGGTGGGAGTCAGGAGCCGTGAGCTTCCCCTCTCAGGCGGTGATGTCCCGTGAACGCTGGTTGCAGCTTGGGGCTGTGGAAGTGCTGATCCCTTGCTGAGCTCGCTGGCTCAATAGCCTTGTGGCTGCTTATCTGGGATTAATGTGTAACCTAATGGCAGTGCTTAGGCACAGCTCTGAGTGTGGTGCTGTGGTACAGGGCGGTGCGAATCTGCTCTCTGACACCAGGGCATTTTATTCCCCCTTCCCATGATAAGGCTTAGGGTTTTCCTGTGCCTGGCGCCAGTGTGGCCACGCTGTTGGTAAATGTTGGCCGTGTCTGGGAAGGAGGGCCGAGTCAGCAGAGACAGGAGAGAAGGGCAGTGCTGGGGGCAAGCCACGAGCACAGCCCTGTCCCTGCACAGTCTGCATGTACCAAGCCTTGGGGTCTGGTCCTGAAGGGCACAGACGGCACAGGTCTGTGGGGTGATGGAAGGAAGGGTTTTTTCTTTTCTCCTGTTTGTGGCATCCCAAACAGACTCATGCTGTTGCTTTTCTGCTGACACATAGGAAGGTGTCACACAGGCTGGGATTTGATGGACAGATCGGTGTTAAATAAGTTCGTAGATAGAGGGATGATTTTTTTTTCCAGTGGAGTCATTCCCTACACTGATAATGAAATCAGTTAATTTATTTACAGCAGCTGTATTATCAGTTTGCTTGTCAGGCAGAAGAAAATCCTATAAAAATATTGTGTGTTCCAAGGTTGCATAGCTCACAACAAAGTTAATAAATGTCTTAGGACATCAGAGTTCTTACAAAATCCCGTAGGTAATGGTCTGGGTGTTGGAAGTTCAAAGTTGCACCCTCTCTGATAGCTTTTTTGCTTCTAATAGAACACAGCAGCTGGAGAGGCCATTCACAGTGTTGCCTTTAATTATTGCAGACAAGAACAACTCTGTAATCTGACTGTGGAGGCCAAGCTGCTGTGGGTCTTAAATGGCACCACATGGTGAGAGTACCCTTGGCAGGGAGCTCTGAGCTGTTGCCTTTGAAAATCTCGGACAACAATCATCCCACATGATTGAAGAATTCCAGCTTGGAGAATCTTTTAGGAGTTGAAAGGGCTGGCAAGCCAGGCAGATGCACAGTGTGGAGGTGGGGCTGTGGCTGTGCTCCTTCCCTGGCTGCTGGGATGGCCGCTTTCCCAGGACCTGGCAGTGTACAGAAAAGAAACCACAACAGGGATGGTCTTGGGGCATTGCTACAGAGGGTCTGTCCTTGGTCTCCATGGTGCAAATCGTGCTTGCTGCAAAGCAGCCTTTGTACTGTCAGGGCTGAGGTAGCTCAGGATGCTTTATTCCCACTAGCAGGTACTGGCCATGGCATTGCAGAGTGGGGCCTGTCTCTGGGCCTTTTAGCCCCAGTGAGAGTGGAAGCAGCGGGTTTGGGTCGGGCAAGAGGCTGCAGCTCCTGGAGGTGGCCCTGTCCTGCTGAGCAGGGCAGTCCTTGGCAGTGCCTGGGTGTGCCCAGGGTGAGCCCGGGCAGGGCATCGCACTCTGCCCCTGCCGTGCCCCTCCCTGGTGGCTGCTGGGGTGTCCCCACCGCCGATTCCTGCCCTGCTGCGGTCGGAGGCAGGGACAGGCTCGGCAGAGGCCAGCCCTCCACAGGGGTGAGAATCCCTGCCTTGGGTTCCGCCGTTCGTTCCGTGGCAAGGAGCGTGTCCCCCAGGACGTGTGCATCGTGGGCGAGCTAGGCTGGGAGCAGGGCTTTCCCTGCGCTATTTTTTTTGGAGACAAGATGTAAATAGGACATGCTGGACCATGCTTTAGCCATAAATGGCAATGGAAGATGTGCCGCGGGTCTCGCTGAGCAGAGCGAGGAGCGGCCGCTGTCCTGGATGCTGCAAGCACAGCTCCTGCCCTGCGTGCCAGCTGGGCGGGAGGGCTCCTCACGCCTCACCACCGGCATGGTCCAGCCTGGTGTGAGAGGCAAACCACTGACCTGGAACAGCCTCTCGGACCCCGCCTTGGAGCAGCTCCCTTGCAGCAGACATGAGGCTGTACATGTGATAACCTTTTTTGTTCAGCCATGCTGAACTTGTAAAACATGCTTGAAAAATCAGGTCTTCGGTTTTTTTGGGGGGAATAGCGTAAACAACAGAACCTGTTCTCTTTTTCTGCATCAAAGTCAGGGTTTTAAAGATCCAGACAGTGCAGTTTGCAGTGTGTGAACTGAGTCAGTAAATCCCTTACTCTTAAGTTGTTTTTTGACAATTTCATACTCTCCAATGGGTATAATCTCCTAATTTGGAAGACTAATGAACCAATGATTTCAAAATCTATTTAACTGGTGTGTGATGTATACAGAAGTTTTAAATCCAAATCCCACCTGTCCCCTGTTCTCTGCTGTGGTCTGACTATTCTAGATTGCTTCACCTGGTGAAGGACAGCACTGGTGAAACTCCCTATTGACTGCATTTCCTAGGCAGCACCACTCCACGTGTCCCCATTTTCCTGCATGTCCTAGGATTGCCTGTTTGAGCAGGATGCCCAGCTTGGTGGCAGGGCCTGCCTGCAGTGGAGGATTTCCTTTGTCTCCTGCAGCTGTGCCAGTTCCCATTGCCCAGGGGATGAGGAGTTGTCCCGAGCAGTCCATGTCTTTCCCTGCCCGCCCGCTTCAAGGACAGCGCTGGGGACGATCTGCCTTTTTTTCCTCTCCCTTGCTTGCCCAAACGTTCACTTAATTCTTATTTATTATTTTTCTTAACAAAAGCTCTCCCTCTGTTTGTTCATCCTGATCCTACATGAGCATTGGGCTCAGGCACTGGGATTCCTGACGCTTTAAGAGGGTGTCCAGGATGCAGGAATTCCCACCCCTTTGTCTCCTAATGAACCGAAAGAACAAAAGCTGAGCTGTAAGTGTTTGGAAGTGTAAACGTTTGCTGTGGTAGCAGCAGCCGGTGCTGCCAGCCCGGAGGTCGGGTCGGTGTCCGTGTCAGCGCCTGCTGAAGAGCCTTTGATTGCGCATTTCGTGTGCGGGGCGAGAGCTGCGCGCCTGTGCTCTGCCGGCACGGGAATCTGCTGCCAGCGGATGCTCTGCTCCTCCTGGGGAGCGTTTCTGCTGGCCCTGGGGAAGGGAGCGGGATGGAGAGAGCCGACTGGCTGGAGATGGGGATGGAGGGATGAAAGATAAACAGGACGTGCAGTCGTGTGCAATCGCATGTCCTGAATGGCAATTAAAGTAGGAGAGTCTGAATCTCTCGAGGAAGGGTAATATTTAACTTGGGCAAATGCTTGTTATGCTCTGTGCCTCAGCCTGCACGTGTCACTGTGCCCTTCCTCACAGAGAGGAACTGCAGCAGAGCCCTGGATTGCTCCTGGGATTTGCAAAGCCCAATGTGATTTTACAGCCATCCTTGGCATTACTGCTCTGGTGCACAGGTAAACTGTGTCCTCCTGGTTTTCCCACCTGCGTGCAGCTGGGTGCTGCACGTGCTGGCGCTGCACCCGAGTGACCTGGGGCTCAGTCCCACCACCAGCCTTGGCTGCTGTTGGGGTGCAGAGCTCCTTCCATGGGTGCGTTGGTGCTGTAGATGTTTCATGAGTTCCCTTGGCCTTCTGAGTTTTCCCATGTATGCAGAGCGTGTTGTGCTCCTCTTTCTGGGTATCCTAAAATCAGTGCAGTGCTTTTCAGAGTGAGTGACACAAACATCTTAGTGCAGGCAGCTGTGGGATTGCAAATGAAAGTTGCCACCTTAAATGTGTACATGAAAAGTTTAGGGTCTCTTAGAATAATACAGATTTTCCTCCCCTTGCTGAGGCTTCCCCAGGGTCATTTTTCTCTAAAACAGTTCAGATACAAATTTCCCGTGTTCAGGTTTTGACTGAGTGTCACTTTAGCCTCCCATCTGTCTTCTTGCTGTATGCACGTGCAAGCTGCCAACTTGCCAAATTTGGGGACAAGTGGTTTGTAATTACCAGCTCGGTGCTGCTGCTGCACTGTTAATTCTTAGACCATTTAATGTATCAAATTATTCCTTCCTGTGCTATTTAGAGGCAAAGGGCTAAGTAACAGTGATGGCATTAATATTAAATTCTCTAAAACTAATAGGAACCTCTTATTTAATTGTTCTGGCACTCAGCATGTCTGGGGAATACAGTGCCACTGGAAAGCTAATAGAGACAGAGGTCTCATGGTGTATTAACGCTGGGATGCTGCTGCTTTTCCTAGTTGGGTTATTTATGAGTTAAGACTATCGTAACTGTCTATCAGAGCCTTAGAGGCTTAGTTTGATTAAACCCCTTTGTATTGCTAATGCTAATGGAGCTGGATTGATGCTGGGGATCTGCTGGGAGAGCTTAGCAAAAGGCTTAACGTAGACATGACTCTGCTGGTTTCGCTGTCTCTGGGCCCCGCGGGAGGCGTCTGCAGCAGGCAGAACCTGCCAGCCCTGGCAGGGTGACCTGAGCACCCACCCTGCTGCCTGCAGGACCCTCACCCCTTGCAAGTTGCTGCTGCATCTCCCACGTGTGAGGTGTCCCACAAGCTCTGCTGGGCACCTTGTGCCCACTCCAGGCATCTGGTAGAGTGTTCAGCAGCAGTTTTCTCTGGTGGTGCATTGGTTTGTGACTGTGCTGGTTGAAATGAGAGCTCTGGGGGCTGGCAGGAGTTGCCCTTGCTGGTATGGGGCTCCAGGTGCTGGCAGGAGAAGGCTGCACATAGTGGTGAGACCATGATGAACTCAAACAGCCCCTCTGTGCTTCTGCAGCACGAGTGGACTAATGAATGGGAAAAATGCTGAATGTGACAGAAAGCCCTAAATCTCAAAGCAGAGGAAGACCGGCTCCTTCCTCAGGAAAGCCTGGCTGCCGTGCTGGGCGCTGATACTGCTGCAGGCGTGCAGGGCTGCTGTGAGCCACTTGGCCCCTCTTCCTGACCCCAGTCCCAGTGGCTGTCTCTCCCAGCTCGGGGTACCCCGCTGTCCCCCGTGCAGTGGGATGCTGCAGGAAGGTTCTTTCCGCAGGCGGTGGAAGTGTGTCAGGGTCAGGAGTGGGACGTGTCAGGTCTGTTCCCTGTCCTGTGTCGGTGCTGGCATAGATCACAGTCAGTCTTCTTCCAAATCAGCTCCCAAGCTGCAAATTACCCTGTTGCCTCTTCTAGTACGTATCATCACGATGAAACTAATTTTCCATGAGAGAGTCAGCTGTTTCTTGATTAGAAGTGCTCCGAAAATACTAACAGAGAAATGATTACAGGAAGACTTCAGTGCTCATTTATATAATTGGACTTTACTTCCCTGGCTGAAGTTGTTGCATCCACTCCTTGCTTGAGTGAGCACTTGCTCTCCCAGTTTGCTTGTGAGCAGAGAGGTTAGGGTGCGACATCCCAAGGGGTGCCGTGCCCTGGGGTGCAGCCGTGTGCCTGTGTTCCAGCTGGTGACAAGCTGTCATGTTTTCTGTGTGTTTAAATCACAGCAGGGTTGACTTGTCCTTTAATGAACCAACAAGAATCATCTTCAGGCAATTATTTGGGCAAGTGGATTCTTAAATTTTGCTTGTTTTCTGGGTGGGGAGTGAGGTTTTGCTGGAAATTAATAGAAAAAGGGACAACTCCCCTCTCCCATCACTCTCCTGTCCCTGTTCAGCTGCCCAGTGGCAGCAGCTGGGCTGTTATCGCTCCATGCCTGTGCTCTGAAGTGCCACATGCTCAAAGGGAAGAAAGGCAGAAGGCCAATGTAATTTTCGAGATCATCCTTTGTGATGAGATTAGCAATATATCACAACAGGGAGAATTGCTTTCTGGCTGAACCACGGTTCAGGCCAAGCCCACCACGAGCCTGTGTCTGCAGCAGTAAATGCTCAGGGGTGATCAGCATCTCCAGCACCCTGGCTCTGGGAAACGCCTCTCGGGTACAGGAGCCCTGGGCTCTGTAGGGTCAGGCAGGTCAGGCTTAATAAATTTAAAACATCGCTAATTTGCTCATCAAAAGCGCAGTAAATGGAGGAGGAGTGAGGTTTGAGCTCGGTACAGCGATTCCCAAATGTTGGTGCAGCCCCAGCCCTGGCCACAGCAGCCCTTGGAGCTGATCTAAGCACTGTGTGCACACAGAGAGTGAAATGTTTGCAATAACAGTGTTTTAAATCCGATTTTCTGACCTGAATGAATTGTGTGTTGTGGATAAACATGGTATTTGTGGAGCTTATCTCATGCAGGCGGTTTGTTTTGGGGGTAGGAGAAGGGGCTCTGGTCCCTGGTCGTGGGGGGGCTCTTAATGTTGGGTGTTTGGCATGTTGATGGCACAGCTCATCCTTGGCCAGGTATCTCCTTAATCATCTGCCTAAAGGGGTTAATATGTGAAAAGGCAACTGCTGCCTGACACAAAGCTGGTGTTGTTCCTGCCCGCGCTCCCCTGGGATGGTGGCTGCTGTGGCAGTCTGCTCAGGATTCCTGCTGCAGCTCGGAGCAGCCCGGCCCAGCGAGCCGTGTCATGTGGCTGTGGCGAGGCCCTGCTCCGTCTGCCGCCGTGGAGGGGAACAAACGGCGCTTTCACTGTGCCCGACAAACCTCCCTCTTCCTCAAATTAACCGGGGATTGGATGCTGATTTGTCTCTCCTGTTCTTTCATGCTTCACCAAACCTGGATCTGCTTTACCCAGCAAGTCGAAGCGTAATGAAGTAGAAAGTGAAATTACTTGATCAGCATCCGCGAGTTGTTTTTCACCGCTGCCCCAGCTCCGTGTGGCTGGAAGGTGCAGGCTCGCTGCTCCTTAGCTCGCTTCCTTAGCAGCAGCCTGGGTAGATAACCAGCTCGGCTGAGTGGCTTCAGCCCCCCAGTGCTCTGTGCAGGAGAGAAGCTGTGCCCGGCTCTTGAATAGCCTTCGTGGCTTTGGGCGGGGTGCTGGGCAGTCCCTGTTTGCTGGTGGCTGTGGTGAGCCTGTGGTGCCGCTCTCCTGCACAATCCATGCCCTGCCGTGCTTGCTTGGCTCCGGAGGATGCTGTTCCCCTGGCTGGATGTGCTGCTTGGTGCTGCCTCCTGGTAGAGCCCAGTGCCAGCAGCGGGGTGGATGCTGTCACTGGGGCAGGACATGGCCTTGGGAGCCGCATGCCCCAAGCACCAACCCTTAACGTGTCGCCTTTGCCCCCGAGGCGGGGCTGTCCCTGGGCTGATAAGCTGAAGGAAAAGCTTGTGGCCATGTGGGAGACCTGCACGGGCAGGTCGGGCTGGGGCTGCCCTGTGCATCCTGCCCTACACCTCCGCCAGCCCAATGGCACCGCTCGCTGTGCACTGCTAACCCCGAATCGCCCATTTCTAACAACTCCTGCAGGAACTCCCGTTTTCATAAATCCTGGTGGGCAGCTGCCTGGCAAAGCTGGGGCTGTGCTGGGGAGGGATGCTGAGGCTGGACTGCTGATGCTGGGAGGTGATGCCATTTCGTGCTGAACTCTGAGCTGACGATTGTGAACTTATGAAGGTTTTGAGGCTTGAGACTAAGGCTTTGCATGGGAAATTTCAGCTACTTTTGTTTCTGGCCTTTGGTGCTGTATCAAAATGCCAGCTTTTCCTTGAGCCTTATCCCTGGGCATCTGTTAGAGCAAATTCCCTGTCTTTCTGAGGACGAGCAGCACTTGATACCTCTCAGGGTCATTGCAACAGGGGTGCCTTGCCGAGAAACTGCACCAGAGCTCACGTTTAAGATGTAGCTTTCACCAGCTGACCTGGTGGTCACTCTGGTTCCAGAGCTGGCCCCAGAACAGGCGGGTGAGCCAAGAGGGTTTGGGTGCAGCTTTGGCTGAGCCAGCTCCTGCTCGTTGCTGCTGTAACCACTGGCTTAAGGTGCTGTCACTGGCCCCACCGCAAAGGGTACGAGTATGGGAAGGGAGGGGCTGGTAATGGACATTTAAAATTGCATTTCAAGACATTTAGTTGCCAGGCACTTAATGCAGTTGACCCTCTTCTTGCTGAAAATCCAGTGATTCCCCATGGCTCAGAGACGGGCTGGGCGTGGGCAGCAGCCGGGCATGCCGTTGGGCTCCGGGCATGACATGGGGCTCCATCCTGCTTTCAAATATTTACTTTACTGTGTGAAAACAAAATACAGCTGGGATTGGGAAATGTATCGGGGCAGCCTTTCTGGAGCTGCCTCAGTGTGTGGGTGCAGGAGGGGGCAGGCAGGCAGCCCACGGGGATGCAGGGTGTGTGTACCCCGGGGTGGGGACCCCCGCTCTCCAGTAGCGGTGCCGTATCCAGCCTGTGCTCCCGGTGACTCCAGCCGTGACTGTGCCTTCCTGGCACTGGTAGCTGCTGGCTTCAGGCTGTGATGTGGCTGCCGTAGAAATGACCTGTCTGGTATGGATGTTTCCTGGTGACATTGCATCAGCTACTGCCCTCCTCTGAGCAGGGTCTCTGTTGTTTCCTTGGCCTGGTGCCCTCTTCATCCCTCCTGGAGTGTCTTTTGACCTGTTTTTTTTTAATTACTAGTGCAGAATTGGTCTTCTAGGTTGCCCCTTCTCGGTATCTTCATGTCAAGATTTTATTTTCCACTTCATTCTTAAGCTTAAAACTACACCGAGAGGGCTGCGGCTGGCACAGCGATGCTGGTGATGGGTGCTGTGCACAGTGGCTGTCCTGCTGCCCCTGTGCATGGCTGTCCTGCTGTCCCATGGGAGCTGCTGGTGACACAAGGCTGTGCTTGCTGCTGTTTGCTTTGGGCCCCAGTCCTGCCAGCTGGGTGTCAGCTTAAACTGAAACCTAATGAGGCTTAGCCTGAGTTGTGCCAGGGCCACAGGGTCAGTAGGAGAAGAGAGGGGGAAGAAACGTGGCTGAGGGGCTGCCCCAGGGACCCAGGGCTTGTGCTACTGCCTGCCCCGGGGTATGACAAGCCGGGGGCTTGGAGTCTGGTGTGGGGATGCTTTTGCGGTGCCTATTGGGGTGCCTCTGCCAGGCAAGTGTCAGCCCTCGGTGCTGCAGTCTGGAACGACTGCCCTTCTCCAGGCACGCAGCTTGGTTCCCTGTTATAATGATATTTCCTAATTAAACCTCCCTAATTAAGCAGCAAAAGGTGCTGTTGTTCAAGCTGCAGTGCTGTCTTGTAGCCTGGTAGTCAGGTTTGGCTGGGTCTGTCCCCTTTGTCAACCAGCAGGGTTTCCAAACGTGCTTTACGCCTCCACTGCCCAACTCCCTGCCCTTCCCAGCTCTGCTGGGCAACCATGGCACATGCAACCCAGGGATCTGCCTGGCAGGAGGGAGCTAAAATCAAGCAGGAGGCTGGGAATGCTTCCAAAAGACCCTGATTTCTTTTCCCTACAAAAGCTGATGCTCATGGAAATATTCCTCTTTCTTCCTCCCTTGCAGTGAACACCTACCTCTTCATGATGCAAGCGCAAGGCATCATGATCCGTGAGAACATGCGAACTATAGGAGCTCAGGTGTACGAGCAGGTGGTCCGCAGTGCCTATGCCAAGAGGAACAGCAGTGTGAATGACTCAGGTATTTCTTGAATAATTGTAATTTTGATTAAAGGTTCCATTTTCATTGAAAATTAGGTTGAAGGAATTAATTTATACTGGTAAATGCAGGGTGGAAGCTTTGATTAATTGTCTGCCGCTTTTATTTTTATATATAAAAATATATGTGTAACATAAAAATACACAATATATATAGAAATACTGTCAATATATAAAAACTATATTTATTTATATATATATGTAAAAGGTTCAAATGCTTCTAACTTGTATAAGGGGTGAAAACCTTGAAAGGTCTGAAATGATGGAGTTTGAGCTGAAAACCTCTTTGCTTTCCAGGAATTCAACTTGTAGATTCAACTGATCTGAGGGTAAACACTTACAAATTCAGTGCAAGGATCAGGTTTCATATTTAAAAAATACCTTCCCAGACACGCACCTGTGCAGAGCCCTGGCTCTGTGCACGTGGAGGAGCCTGTGCTCGTAAGCTTCACTCTTCCCGTGCAGGTATGAACCGAGATGACTTAGCTGGAGATCTGCCACAAATAATATATTGAACTTTGGGCAGGATGCAGGGAGTGGAGCGCAGGCTCCCCCTCCCAGCCTCTTCATCATCCACATGGCCATGAACGTGTGGGGTTACGAGCTGTGGTGTAGATATGGTACAGTGAAGCAGAGCTGCCCATGGCTGTGTGTCAGCCGGGCTGAGGCGTCGCTGCCAGGCTGGTGACACCCAGCCTGTCCCTTCCCTGCTGGCACGTCCCCGCGGCCTCACGCCGGTGCTGTTGGCATCGGGCTGGCGTGGGGAGCTCAGCTCGGCTCCTTGCCTGCCAGGGTTCAGCAGCAGGGGCTGACAGAGTTTTACAAGGCAAGATTATTTCCTCATGAGCGGAGGTATGAGCCGTGTCCGTGCTGCCCAGCCTGCTGAGATGCAGCCACCAGTTCAGCTGTGCCCTGACTGGGAATGGGCACGGGAGGGGAATTATCGACTTATGCAGGAGATGAATGCCCCGGGTCACCTTCTGTGCCACACCAAGTCAGCCAGGGCAGCCACCCTGGGCTATTTTTAAGATTGGAAACATCAAGTAAAGCAGAGGCAGGGTGAGGAAGTGGCTGATCCCCTGAGGGGAGGAGGGTTAGGCATTCCATTGCTGCTGCTTGGGGTGGCGAGAGCCTTCATCCCGCTGAGGCTCTGGCCTGGGGGGCTTCAAGTGATCCAAAAACCTGTGTAGCCCTGCAGCAGGCAGGGGACTGGTGACCACATTAGCGCCAGTGATACCAGTGCTGCTGCTGCAATACTGGGCTTTGCTTGAACCTCGTACCAGTCCCAGCTGCGCAGGCACGTGAGGACACTCGTCCCTCCCCAGGAGCTCCAACCATGAGGACAGTTTTAGCACACACAAGCCCTGGGTACCGTCCTTGGGTGACCTTCCCTGGCAGGCAGGTCGGGGCAGACGCAGGATGGATGGTGGTGACGTCTGGAATAGTGCTTTGGCCACAAGGACTGCATTAACACTGGGGTCAGAACCTTCCCTCCCTGACTGATTTTGGGTGCCTGGGTGGGTGTCACTGCCTGGTGAGTGACAGCTGGGAGAGGAAGCCTGCCCTGAGTATGGCTGCAAGGAGGGACCCAGCAAAAAAGGCAGTCCTTGGTGCAAAACAGGGCAGTTGAGCTTCACTGTGAGCTGTCACCTGGCCGAGTACTGCCGTGTGCTCTGGTAATGGGAGTTTACAGGGAAAACTGCTTGTGGAAATTTGCAACAGTATCAAGCATCCAAAATAACATCTATCCTACTTGAAAAGCCCTTAGGTTTTGTTTACAGCCCATCTTGAGTTTTGAGATAGTTTGGATACTGTTTACTTGAGTGAATAAACAGTGTTACTGACATGATGTTACCTACTAGCATGACACAGCGGATTACTTGTCCCACTGGAAAACCTGGAGACATCTCCATGTGTAACAGGCTGGAGGATGCTGCCCAAGAGGTTAAAGGATGCAGGGAATGGGGAGGCTGGAGAGAGGTGCTGGGCACTGCTGGGACACGGGGGCTCCTCTGCTCCTGCACGATGCGAAGCAGAGGGAAGTCTGCATGTAATGTGATAGTTTTTATTGATCCTTTGAGGAGGATTCCAGGCAGGATTGCCCTGTGTAGGGTACTGCACTGGCACTCCTAGCTGGCCTTGAGACCTGCCTAGGGACTTCCCTCTCTCCTGTTGGGAAAGGACCTGCTGGAGGAGCATATCTCCTCTTGCCATGCCAGGGTCCTTCAGGGACAAAGCAGTGGTAGCTTTTCCTTTCAAGAGCCACCTGCTCCTTTGTGATACCTAAAGGTGATGCTCAAAATTCCTCCTTTGGTCAGAAAATGCAAAGGTTTCTTCAGTGTGGTGCTAAGGCAGCTGAGGCTTCTGCAGCCACCTGTCCCAGGATGGGGATGAACACCCAGCTGTGTTACAAGGCTAGAGCACATTCCACTGGGGACACAACTGTGCTGTTGGGGACATCCTCAGCTGTGGTTGACTTTGGAGTCTGCTCACAGTGGCATGGGGAGGTGGCTGAAAATAACAGACCTACAGCTCAAGGGAAGACTTCTCATCTTTTTGGTTTTCTCCCCCCAGATTATCCTCTTGATCTGAGCCACAATGACACCTTTCTGCAAGCCACAACGTTTCTTCCTGAAGACTTTACCTACTTCCCCAACAATACCTGTCCTGAGAGGCTCCCTTCTATGAGTGAGTAGCATCCTGACAGCCCTGTGCCCCTCTCCTGCTCCCCATGGCTTTGGAGGGCACACAGTGGCATTCCCAGTCTCACCACCATTGCACCTTTCCCTGCCAGGCACCTAGGGATGAATGGGAGCGCTGTTCAGAGCCCAGCTCCCTCCTGAGAAATCATTGTTTACCCACCCTCAGGAATTAATCCCTGCTGTGTCGGAGGCATGTCTCCCTACTGAAGCAGGAGCCCATTGCTTGGCAAACACAAACAAAAGAGGGATTGTGCGCTGGGAGCCGGTGAAAAGACTCTGCCAGCCCTTTTCCAGGGGCAGTGGCGGCGGGGTGGCTCCCTTGTGCCTCAGCAGTGCTGCCAGTCCCAGCCCCGAGCTCTGCTGGGTACAGCTGTGTTGGGGCTGCTGTGGGAGATGGGCTGGACCCCCCCAGGGGAGCTGCAGCTGGGAGAAATGCTTCCACCAAGGCTATCCTCAGGTGGAAAATCGGGCTTTTGAGGGCAATGTTTCCAAAGGGGGGGGAATGCTCTCTGCGGAGGTGAGGGGTTTAGTCTGCTGGAAACATGCAGTAGAGGGGTACCCTGGCTGCATCTGGGCTCTTGTGTACATGGGGCTCTCATGGAGAGCTGCATCCAGGAGCAGCCACAAAGGCTGAGGAGATGGAGGTGTTACATCAGCAGCTTTTCCTAATTGTTTTTGCTGGTGCTGGAGAAAAGAAGTTGATTGCTGGGGATGGAGGACAGGGAATACAGCAAAGTGCTGCCCCAGGACCACAGCAGTTCCTCACCCCCCACTGCTTCTCCCACTCTGCAGAGGGCCCCATTGATGTAAATATGAGCGAGATCACCATGGAGGATATCCACCAGTTCTTCTCTAAAGACCCTTCCATCAAGCTGGGAGGGCACTGGAAGCCGAGTGACTGCCTGCCTCGCTGGAAGGTAGCTGGGAGCTGGGCAGCCCTGTGTCCTGCTCCGTGCGGGGGGACAGGGAGTCCTGGGCGGGCAGTGGGAAGATGTTAATGGGAGCATCTCTGGTGTGCTGCATGTTCAGAGCAATGATGTGAGGAGCTCTGAAGTGTGGCAATTCAGCGCCCAGGGAAGAAATAGCGAACTCAAGGGCTGCTTTAGTGTCCCCAGTGCTGGGCAGAGGTGACGAGGGGGCACTGCAAGTCTCCCTTCCACTCAAGGTGACATTGAATTTTTCCAAAGCAACAATTCCTCAGAAAGTGAATAGGAAATCCATGTTTTGGGAGTTGGAAGAGTTTCAGACTGCTCAGCCCTATATGGGAGAGCTAAGACACCTTTTTTAGTGCTGCTCTTGCTCCTGTAACCCCACACCAGCCAGTCCTGCTCCCCGGCCTGGGGTTGGCAGCGGGTGCGGTGCAGTAAGAGCCATGTCCTCTCTTCATCAGGTGGCGATCCTGATCCCATTCCGCAATCGATACGAGCATCTTCCCGTCCTCTTCAGACACCTCATTCCCATGCTGCAGCGGCAACGTTTACAGTTCGCCTTCTACGTTGTGGAACAGGTGAGTGAGCGCGGGGCGGGCGGCGCTGCCCTGAAAACGCGTCTGCCAGCGCTGCAAGTACAGCTCTGCCCTGTCCCAAGGGGTGTCCCTGCCAGATCACATCTCTTTGATGTGGGAGGTGTAGGGGTCATGTTGCAATGTGTAAGTTGTCCCATTCTGTCTAAAAGTGGCACAGCTAAGAGATGTGGCCAGAAATGACTGGTTCATCTGAAAAATAGAGATTCAGAGATTTGTGTTGTTTTATTTTTTTAATTCTGTTTTGTAAGAGTTATTTTTTAAAAAAAAGCTTTGGACTAGGTATTTGCAGCTTAGACAATGCTGTGGGTTTTTTGTATGTCCCTGCAGTAGTTCCAGGCAGCATCCCCTAGGAACAGGAATGGCCTGACCAGAGTTAGGCATTTCATGTAGAATGTGACTGTCATTTGATGTGTATGTGAACCTCTGACTTAAGCTGTTTGGCTTCATCCACCCAGTAAATGTGCCTCCATATTTAGCTGTAGCTTAAAAAGATTGATCAAAATTGGAATTTTTTTCAAGTGTCTGAGTAATAAAGCTTCAGCATCTTTATTTTTGCTCCTGTACTGTAAATGGAATATTTCCGTGTTGGTTGATTTCACTAGTCTGCTCCAATACATTGCTTCTTTCATGGTGCCAATATGGGAGCTGGTTGCCCTCTGCAGTTTTCTGGACAAGGCTGAGAACACACACAAGGTGTGAACCGTAGGGACTCCCCTTGAGAAGGAACTTTCTCCCTGCTAGGCTGGAAACCAACCCTTCAACCGTGCCATGCTCTTCAACGTTGGCTTTCGGGAAGCAATGAAGGACTTGGACTGGGACTGCCTCATCTTTCACGACGTGGACCACATACCAGAGAATGACCGTAACTATTATGGGTGTGGACAGATGCCGAGGCACTTTGCAGCCAAGCTGGATAAGTACATGTACCTGTAAGCACTGTTCTTCCTCCCTGCTACTATAACTGCTAAGGAGCCACTGTTAGATTTAATTTATTTATTTTTAAGGCAGAGAATGAATCTGGGTTTTTTCTCAGGCTTTGTGCGAAGGGAGCGAGAGGGAATAGCAGAGAGTATCCTCAGGGCTTGGGGTTTCCCACGGCAGGCGGGAGAGCCGGTGGGCTCTGCCCTGACCCTTCTCTCCCGCTCAGGCTCCCGTACAACGAGTTCTTCGGGGGGGTGAGTGGCCTGACTGTCGAGCAGTTCCAGAAGATCAACGGGTTCCCTAACGCCTTCTGGGGCTGGGGTGGCGAGGACGACGACCTCTGGAACAGGTACAGGCTCCCTGGGCCCTGGTGGTGGTTCTGTGAGCTGAGCCTGGCACATGCTCTGAGGGGACAATTGTCACCTTTGACACCGGCGCTGGGCTCGCTGTGCCCGCCTGCCCTGGGCGGGGGACGAGCCAGCCCGGCTGCGGGGGCTCGGTGGGAACAGGGGCTGCTCCAGCCTGCACAGGCAGTGGATGGGAAGCAGAGAAGTGCTGGCTGGGAAATTGTTGGCTCTGTGCACTGTATCCCACATGGCTGAGCGGGGCTCCGAGGTGCTGAGTGCTCTGTGACGTGCCCTGAGCCCAGGCTGCAGCGGGAGGTTTGTGTGGCTTCTCTGTGGGTGGGAAGGCCGAGCCACGGCCAGAGCCCTGGGAGCTCTGACTGCAGCCCTGGAAGCACTGCCCAGCACAGCAAACACAACGGGTGATTATTTTTTGTTTATTTTATTTTATTTCTCCCCTTTCTAATGCAGAGTACAGTATGCAGGCTACTCGGTGACTCGACCAGAAGGAGACACAGGGAAATACAAATCAATTCCCCACCATCATCGGGGAGAAGTGCAGTTCCTAGGAAGGCAAGTAAATTTTTTTAAGAATCCTAAAGCCTTTCACAAAGAGTCTGTAGCATTTAGGAGGTTCTCTGCAGCTGTTGGAGGGCAGTAACAGCCTGAACTCTTGAAGGAAACTAACTGCAGGGAGATGGAGGCAGAGCATTGCCAGGATTCCTCCATCCCTGCGTTTTGTACCCCACATCCCTGCAGTGAGGGGTATTTGCTTTGTGGCTGCTTGGATGCCATCCAAAAGAGGGGATTGTGAGCATGGTAGGCTGAGGGTGAATGTACTGGGGTGGCTATTGCCAGGTGTCAGAGAAGCTTCGCTGTTTCTAGAAGAGCCTGACCGAAGTGCTGAAGGAGGCATCGCTCAGCCTGCAGAAAGCGCAGAGCAGGGGCTGTCCTGCAGTGTGGCTGCTGAAGCATCAGGTCTCCCTGGCAACACTGACAAAGTCCAACAGCAACACCCTCTCCATTCTTCAGTTTCTGCTTCTTGGCCGCAAACTTGGGGCTTGGGTGGGTGTACAGAGCCCCTGAACTTAGGGTTTGCTGTCTTGTCAGGCTTCAGACACCCGTCAGGAGTGGTAACTGTCCCCTGGACCAAAGGAGGACATGTATTGTGCAAATATTTTTCTCAAGAAGACTAATTCTCCCTGGAGCTCTCCAGGAGGGCTCCAACCCCTTTGTGCCAGAGCCAGGGTTGTTTCAGAGAGTACAAGGGTTGACTGATTGCTTTTGCCTGAAGAACACAGTGGAATTTGAGTCTTCTGAAAACTGTGCAACAGAAAACCAGAGAAATACATCTTTCACAAACAACTTCAGGAATTAACACTTGTAGCTGAGGAGCTGCTGGACGAGCAGTGCAAGCTCTGTTCTGCAGAGAGGCTTTAGGCTGCTGCTGCAGAGATCTGAGCTATCTGCTGGTCTTTTTTTTGCAGAAGACTCATTTTTGGGGATGTTTCCATCTTTATCCCTACACTTCATTTCTCTGTTGGACAGAATGCAGCCAGTCAGAGAGGCTTATCTTACTTCAGTCTTGAAAAAGAGAAGTTGCTTTGGCTTAAAAAGCCATATTTAGTCAAATCCTTGAAGCATGGCAAGCTGGTAGTGCCATGGGACTGAGCTCTGGTTCCTGACACTGCTCTGGTCTCCTGGCCCCAGCCAGGAGCCTGAGCTCCGTGTCAGCAGGAGCTGTGGGTCTGTGCAGTGGGATGGGGACATAGGCAGGGCAGAGTTGGCCCCAGTGAGCTGCTGCCTCTGGAGCCTGGCGCCCAGCCTAGCCGGGGTTTAGCAGGAGGTGTCCTCTGTCCCTCCTCTGAAATCCACTCTGCATGTACTCACAGCAAGTCCTGACACAGCACACTGACACTAACAGTACCCACAGCAAGCCCTAACTGCTGCCCTCCTAAGCCCTGCTGCTCCTCCCAGCCGAGCAGGGAGCGGAGGCACCTGACTCTTCGCTCTGTGGAGAAGGACACGGTCCTTCCTCGAGACACTAAGTGTCCTGCCCATGTCTTGGTGCTGTGACATCTTTGAAAACAGCTTTGGCATTTCCCTCTTTGTTCTCACCCAGCACCTTCCCCTGCCTCGTGGCACAACCCTTTGCTGGTGCTTTCTTTGTCCCCAGGTGTTAGCCCAGCTCCCATTCGCCCTGGTGCCTCCATGCCCCCAGCCTGGAGGGCTGAAGGGAGTCACTGTCCTGCTGAGATGTCTCTGCCTATTTTCCCCTCTCAACCCTCCTGCTTCTGTCTCATCACGCTCCCTCTAAATGTGCTTGAGGCTGTCTTTGTGCACCAGCTGCAGTTTCCTTCCCCATTCTGCTAGTTTTACTTCCTCACCCCCATCCCTCAGACTGAAGCCATTTAGTTCTGTTCCTGTTCACATCTGGTTTCATAAAAGTGGCAAGGACCACATAACCCCTCAGCTGCGTTCTCCAGGATGGTGTGGATGGTGGGCTTGGCAGGACCCCCATGCTCAGCCCCCTCCTGGGAATGGGACCCACAGGCCTCGGGCAGGTGTCACAGGTTGTTTTGGCAGCTGACTGCTTGCTGGTGGCACAGCGAGCATTTTGCCTGTTCTTGCATTTTTGCTGGTGGCACAGCGAGCATTTTGCCATCAGGTGATGGACTTTTCTGGAGTTTTCTGATATTTACTAACACAGAGTATTTAAATGGGATGGTTGCCTTTATTAAGGGCTCTGAAGTTCATTGTTTTGTAGCTCCTGGGCCTGGCTCTTTGAAAGGTGTTCTAGTGGCATTGGGAGGAGTTTGCATGTGCTGAGATACGTGGAAGTGACCCTGGCCTCTGGTTCTCGTTGCACAGGTATGCCTTGCTGAGGAAGTCAAAAGAAAGGCAAGCCCTGGATGGCCTCAATAACTTGAACTACTTTCCAAACGTCACATATGACGCCTTGTATAAGAACATCACTGTTAACCTGACACCAGAGCTGGCTCTGGTGACCGAATATTAAGAGGAGAAAATAACTTTGCTCTGCCCTTCACCAAGAAAGCACCACGCTAGACTTTCTTTTCCAAGGGTTATCGAGGACAAGCAACACTTTGTCTAATGAAGGATCACAGTATTTTGGAGAATGAGGCTGAAAGTGCACGCACAAATTGCCCTAGCTGTACCAATCCAGCCCAATACCTGGGCAGCGAGCTCAGCAGTCTCTTTATTTTTTCTGCCACTTGCTTTCTGGGTTTCAGGACAACAGTTTGACCTGCTGCTCTCGTCTCCACATTCCTCCTCCAGCAATCTCTGGCACTGGGACTCTCCTCAGATGCACTTTCTCCTCTGGGAAGCGGCTCAGCTGAGGGACTCTGGCTTCTTGACGGCAAACGTTGGGAGCAATTTGGTTGGCAACTGCCCTGGTGGGAGATGAAACGACTTCTGATGCCGTTCTTCTATGTCTGTGCGGTTTTTTAAATGACCTGCTTGAAGTATATACAACAGAATCGCTTCTTAAAGAAGTGTAAGTGTAAATATGCTGTGTAAATTGCCCCTTTTTATTTTTCTCCTATGGCTCAAGTCCAAGCAAGAGGTTTACATACGGTCACTCATTTTAGTCCTGAGTTCTGTAAACACTTGTGTGAGCATCACTGTACTTGTGCAAGGTGTTCCCTTTTAAGCCAGTGAGATTGCTCACATGATTCCAGCTGGGCATATGCAGAAATGTTTGTGGGCCAGGGCCCAGAACCTTCCAGTGTGGTGGGTGAGAAATGCAGCCAGGTCATCACTCATTCCAGAAAATGCAGGGGTGGCTTGTCCCAGGGAGGGTGAGGAAATGGGAATATTTATTTTAAAACCTGCCTTTTCTGTCACTTTTGCAACATGATGTGCAAATGAATCCAAAAGCCATATGGAATACGGTCCCATGGCTGTTGCTCTGTATCCCACAAGGGCGGGGGTGAGCCTGGCAGGCACTCAGCGCGCTCTTGGTGGGGCTGGGGGAGCACGGTCCCCGGGCCGGGATGGAGCCGCTGTTCCCATGTGAGCCCTCCCCAGACAGCAGTGCTTGCCATCACTCTGGAACGTGCTGGAACGGTTTGGGAGGTTGGTTTAGTTTGTATTTATCGTGTAATCCAGCAGCACACTGAGGTGCTGTCGGAGCCAGGCAGCGCCCTGTGCTGTCCCCCTTGGTATCTGGCAGCACTGGCATGGGCACAGCCGGTGGGACGGGGGGTCACAGCTCAGTGAGAGACATGAAGGGCACATGAAAATATGAGGACCGGGAGCCAGAGCTTGGTCTGACAGCCCATCCAGCCATCCAGTGCCATCCCTCTCCTCTTCACAGCCGCTGTGGGCAGGCTGGACTTCGGTCCCTGTCCCCACAGACACAGTCCAGCCCTTACACAGCACTGACACCACGACTTTTACTGGACCTCTCTGACTTAAAAGTAAATACATTGAGTGTTGGCTTTAGTTTGTATTTCCACACAAGGGCAGGTACTTGACCTCCGAAGGACTTTAACTCTTTTCATTGCGTTGTTTGCCTTCGGTTTCCTTAACTTCTCGTGGTTTACATTGTTTTCTCAGTTCCGTGGACGTATGATCCCCATACGCATCTGTGGTGGGTGTGACTGCCCAGGGCATTCCCAACCTGTATCCAGAAAACGTTAGTTTAGAAAACACAAGTTTTGTGTAGATCTTATCGGCCGGCATGAGAGGACAGCGAGCCTGCCCTTGAAAAGCGCTGATGAGTTTGTAACTTAGGTTTTAAAGTCTCTGAACTTACATGTGCTTTAAACTCGCTTCCCAAGGGGATTCAGCCTGGTTATTTATAGGCAGAGGTGAGGATTTGCTTTTTCTGGCGCATACAGCAATAAAGACTTTTGCTTCAGAATCTTGATCTGTAATTCACGTGGACCCTTTTCGGGTGCTGAACCCGCGTTGCCCTGCCCCTCTTTTCTTTCATCTTGAGACCTTGCTAGAAACCTGTCTTTGTTTAATGGTGCTTCAAACAAGGAATGTATTTCAACTAGTCCAAGTTCACTACCCTGGAATCATGCATGTGTGTGTGAGTAGGTGTTGAACTACCTTAGTTGGGATCCTCAGCCTTCCATGTCCCTGACACCTGTCGCACCTGGTGTGGAACAAAAGCCGTTACCTCTGCTCAGAACTGCACTCTGCGGTTGGCACAGAAGGGTCCCTCCCCAGCAGCATCCCATCCTTCGTTCTAACCACGTTGAATTTGTTTTCCCTTTTTAAAATGTGGATTATCTGAAACTGTGCACTGTTAATCTTATCAGCTATGTCAAATACTGTATAGTAAATGTAACTGTTAAAAACATACTGTCAAGCGCATGTGCTGTTATGGTGTAAAAATTCTTGTATTAAGGAGAACTTGTACATATTCTGGCAGCTGAAGTTCGACAAGGCCACTCGTTTGCCCCTTCCATGTCAGCACCCTCAGTCAGCCCTGCTGGACAGCAGGTCCTGTGCGAGGCTGATTTTTTTTTTAAATGAGCCATGTGGGTTTTATTTGCAAAACTATTTATTGACAGTTAATTTTCCATAAAGCTCTGCTTCTCTAAGGGAGGTACCATCTGAGCAACGGCTGCACACTTCAGGCCCCTCACTATCAGAAGTGGCTTTAAACTCTCAAGTAGCTTTCCATCATCATGGCTTTTGAGCTTACTGTTATGTTTTTAAGAGGTGCCAGGGGGACGTTTTTGCACTGAAGATTAGTGTTTTACAACACACACACACTTCTCAGCAAAGCAATCCTTTGTGTTATTACATTTATTTACCCATGTGTTTGTACATTTTTGTATTTGTTAATTTATGAATGATTTTTTCAGTAAAAAATACATATTCAAGAACACAGATTGCAGTGGTTGCCTTTTTTTTTTTTTTTTTTTTACAGGAGGCTAGGGTGTGCTTTTTTCATAGGAGATGAGATGTGTAAGCCCAGAAGGGTAAGTGCTTATGAGAGTTTGAGTCAAAAAGGGTGAGCCCTAGATGCTACAAGCTGGTTAGAAATTTCTCATTAGGACTGGCCAGTTGAGTGTGAGACGTGGATGCTCCCCAAACTCTTTCTGTTGCGTTGGTGCTTAAGCTTTTTTTCCAAGCATCTGCTTCAGTGTAGTTCTGAGGGACAAGTCGGCTGCCTTAGTGTGTTAGGAAGACACTTGGCTGAAGGTGGTGTAGGGCTCAGGACTGGTGGTGGTGACTGTTGCTAATTGGGTTTTTGAACAACAAACCCAGGCAGACAGAGAAGCTTCCTTGCAGCAGCTTTAAAATATCTTTCTCCTGCTCTGCAGCATACAGGCATGCTAGAATAAATAGCTGGCAGCCCTGGGTTGCTCCAAGCCTTGCCTTTTTTTAGCTCTCCGTCTTCTGGGAAGCTTCCTCCCACCCACAGCGTTCGGCTGGAGCCTGCAGGCTGACAGGCTCCTTCCAGCCCCTGCTGCTGCCTGCCAAGGCAGCCTCGCTCCTCCAGCACTCACAGGCGTGAGAGTGGGAGCCCGTGGGACTCCTGGTCCTGCAGTGCTGGGAGTTCCTGACCTGTTTGGGGAATCCTCGTGGTCCTCCACGGGTGTACACAGCTGTGGGGGTTTCATTGTCTGTGTCACTCCCACAGCGGCTGGGCAGGGGCTGGAGGGAGATGGATGCTCATGGAGAAGGCTGGGGTTGCTCCTATACAGGAGGAACGAGAAGGGCAGGGAGGCCCCAGCCCCTGTCCCAGGTGCGTGCATGGGACCCCCTTGCTGGGGCCAGCAACAAACACAAGAGTTGGGAGCAAACCCCGTTTTGAGCGGGCTGTGCCAAGGCGAGGAGCCCTGTGAGGGCACGGCCACCGCTGCCACCCAGCAGCGCCGAGCCACGGCTTCCCTGGGGAGCAGCCCCCGCTGCGGGGGAGAGCATTCCCTGCGCGGGCTGCCAACAGCTCGGCCTTCTGTGCTGCAGCATCCCCCAGCTCTGCAGTGTGTAAAAAAACCCCAACCTACCAAAAAAACAACCACCAAAGCAGGGGGTTTCTCCCTCTTCCCTGCTGTTCTCCCATGATCAGTACCGACAGCAGCAAAAAGGGGGAAACCAGTAACTCATCCGGTATCACCTGGCTGAAGCAAGAGCAAACGCTCCCCTGTGGGCAGCGGGGACTCGGCTGGTCCCTCGCCCCTCTGACACGGATGCCACCCCCTGGTGCTGGCGGAGATGCGGACGAGTCGGGGGGGGTGGGCCACGGTAGCAGAGCCAAACAGGCCGAGCTGGTCGGCCGGGGAGAACCACAGGATGCCTGGACACACGGTTGAGAAATATCTCCATCAGCGCAGCCTCGAGCCACAGGGACAGTCTGAAGGCCACGGAGGCGGTGGCGCGTTCGGGACTCTTGCACAGCCGCCCGCATGGCCGGGGCCACCTGCTCACCCGCACAGCACGTTCCTGGCGGCCAGAAACCCGCGAGCCGCCTTGTGACACGTGCCTTGCTCCGGGGCCAGTGTGAGCCGCGGCAGTGCCACGCTCCCCGCAGGACCAGGCAAATCCTCCCTCCCCTGCTCTGCCTCGGCACGTGTCGGGATGGGCAGTGCCTCCCCAGCAGCGCCAGTAGAGCCGATGGCCTCAGCGCAGTCCATGCAGCCACACCTCGGCCTTGCTGCAGTTTGCATTTTCCCCGGGACAGGCCAGAGACCCGGGATGGGCGCGATGCGGCCAACTTCGTGCTGCTCAGGGAATCCCTCCCCGGGCATCCGGGCTTCCGCCTCCCCACCCTCATCCCAGCACTGCTTCCCTCCGATTGCATGAGGGCAGCTAATCGCATTATTGGGGTGATGGCTCCGGATCCATCCCGGGTACATGTGTGGCAGGGGCTTTGTTATCAACAGATGCCTACAGCACAGGGCTGAGAGCCGAACCCTGAGCCTGAGCGCAGCCCTGCACTTGACAAAGCACATTCATTCATAATTCAGAGCCACTGCTGCAGCTGGAAACGTTTCACAGGTGACTGAGCTGAACAGCCTGGAGACGCCCGGGCCCAGCAGCCAGTCCTAGGGCGCAGAGGGGTGATAAGGATGCCCTGCTTAACAGAGCTCATTCCTGTTGGGGTTTAGAGCCCGTGTAGGGTTGGTAAATGAGCCACGGTCGGGGGTTACGGCAACACAACAGCCGGCGATTGTCCGGCACTGGGCACGGAGAGAGCTCGGGGCTCTGCCTGGGGAGAGCGGGGCAGTCCGTGAGCACAGGGCAGCCCTTCGCCGAGGGAGCCCCTGCCAAGCTCTCTCCGCGCCGCTGCCGGAGGCGCTCGGTGCCTGCTGCGAGCCCCGCTCTGCAGGAGGGGCGGCACTGCGGCCTGCCCGGCCACACCTGCTGAGCGATCGGGGACCCTGGGGCGAGGCATAAAGAGCTCAGCCCCGAACCGCCCGGGGGAGCTGGAGGAGGGCAGCCCCCTCATCTCAACAAGCTGCAGGTGCGCGGGAGGTTCGGTGCTACCCGAACCGGGCACTCAGCAGCACGGCCGGGCACAGCAGTTTGTGCCTCCACCGTGGTGAGGAGCGGTGCCCCCGGCTCCCGTCCCGCCCAGAGAGCAGACGGGCGATGGGGCAGCGCCGCACACGAGCCTGATTCGCCCCCCGG